>BSBK01003487.1:600000-1024453 GCA_027943335.1 Chamaecyparis obtusa
ATGAAATTAGTGATCGTCATACAAGGCCCCAATACTTGCTACTGATTTTCTTTACTTGTGTAAGGACTGCTAGAGGTTTCCTTGTTGAGTCGAGAGGGCTAAGATCTCATTTAGCCTCTGATTAGGCTCATCATTAGGACCATTGCTAGTTTTGGCCTGGTTATTTTTTCTACTATTCATGGTGAGCGACTAGATCCTACACCAAGAAAAATTGTGCCACTTTATAAAAAAAGCAGACCAAGGCCCTATAGTCAAACATGGCTCCGATACCACATGTAAAGATTGCATTTCTCAAGATCATGCAACATAAGCATTAACATAAAATATGGAAAGTCAAATTAATAGGTTGAAGGTCAAACATCACATAGACTAGTGAACTAAATTTTCCATTTCATACATAAGGAAATATACATGAATTCGACCAACTTGTCAAATTAAGATATGAAAAGTAAATGAGTTTAACAAAGAAAAGTTGTTTACGATATTGTGGAACACACATTGTCATTACATATATAACACAATTATTATGATCAAATATATATAAAGGGATGCCAGCCTACTCATCAAGAATCAAGTACATCACAATAATACATCATTACATGAATTAAATACATCAAATGAGTAAACTGGTCTAGTAAGAAAGACTATGAAGTTCAATCATAATACATGATATAAATGTGCCATCAAACAAAGTTATCTATCTACATATCCCTATCTCCTAAGCCATCGAACATATGTCTATCTTCTATCAGGAGATGGGAGTGTGGCTCGGACACATTTTCCTCCCAAAAATAGAGTGGTTAGCTCCTTTGGGCCTCATCTTGACATAAGATCATGCAAACCCTTCCTGAGAAGCCTAGAAACTTAGAACTAGTGGATTAGAAGGATCTAGTGCAGGTATGAAACTAACTACAAACACATATGCCTAATGTAGAACATAACCATGGATGTGGAAGGAAGATGTAACATAACTAGCATATGAACCCAATGGGGCTACATATAGGTTGACTTTCATTAGAAAGCTTGGGAATTCCAACTCATTGCAAGCTAAAAATTGTTCTACCCGATGCTCTACCTTATTTCCATATTCTACAATCCATGGTCCAGCCATACATCCTTCTATAATAGCTAAGCTAGAAACAACTCTAAGATATATAAAAAATTTAGTGGCTCCATTCTAAGTATTTCCATTTCAACAAAATACAGAAAAAATTCCAAAAAAGATTCCATGTTTTTTAACCAAAGTTAATTACTTCACAACCAAAATGCACAAATTAGTTAAGGTAACATCTCACCTTTCCTGTCATCCATAAGACAAGGATGTTCTCAACAAAAGATGTAATCTTTCCGATCTAATGTAAATTAGGTATTCTGATGAGCATGTCATTTAAATTTTATCTTCTTGACCAATAAGTATCAGTAAATTTGACATTGTCACAACAGTTGAAATACATGTGTACAAGAAGCAATAGAAAAGATTTAAAGCAATCTGACTTGAAATTTGGTTAATAACATTATCGCACAAAGAAAACAAATTTTTTTTATTCCCTTTCAAGCAGAGATATGAACGCATTTTCATCTTCTTGTTTTTCTCACAGTTTTAAGAAATATGAGACAAAACTACAAAAAACAAACGAAGCTCTATTTGGAGAAATGGTAGTTTAGACCTAACCGATAATTGAACACGCAACCACAAGTGGGTGTTTAAAAATGACAACAAACCTAGCTATTGGGAATAATTTAACAACTCAAGAAAACTTATCCCTGAGTGTTTTTAACTCAACAAAGGCAATGTCATGATACCTGAAAAGAAAATGATATATGCCCCAATCAATTATATTCTTGGAGAAGATGATAAGTTAGAAAGAGCGCTACCAAGTCGGGGAAAGGAAAAATAATGTATTCCAGAATACCCAAAGTGATTTGCGGGTGTGTGTAAAAGGCTTTTAAAGGTCCAAAAACAAATATATTTCTCTGAGATCATACAATTAAATTCATCAGAGATGCATACAGTTACAAGTTTTTCAAAACAAATTCTCATTAAGGATGATGACTTGTACTGCAATATTTACACATCAGCGAAAAATAAAAATATACGTTCTAAGTTTGAGTATCGCCACTGTTGGGTTGCAAACATATTTTCAACTTCTGGTTTCAAGAAATAAAATGCTAACGTATGAGCCAAGGAACAAGCGTTACTCAACCAAATATGATTTTACATGGTTTTGGATCAATTTAATCTTGTTATAAAATATTTTCCCAAACAATGCAGTCTGAACATTCACAAAAGAGTTGACTGTGTAAACGTCTATCCTTGTTCCAAGTTGAGGAGAACAACTACGTGAATGGTTTAATAAAACATCAACTAAACCTCTAAAAGAGTAGTACATAGCCCACTCTGACAAGGAGAAATAAAAGAACTCGAGATATAGTAAAGCAGTCCTAGACGATTTCCATATAATTATCTCATTTGAAGTTGTTCCAAAACCAAATTCATGTGAATTCTAATGAAATAAAATGACTCGGGGATCAACTTTCGTATTTGCAAAACTCCACATACTCGCAAGATGATTATTCTTAGAATATGCAGCTTTGAAGGTAAGTTTAAATTGCGTGCACAATGCAAATGTATAGCGCACAAGCAAATTTTTCAATTTCAAAAGAAATCGCTACCCATTCGAAGGATGAATTGTAACAACAACTCTTTCAAATTTGCGAATGCACTCACAAAATCATAGAAAATTTCCAGAGGCCTTTTAAGAAGAAATTGAGAACCTGAGATTTAAATGCTAAGTTGAAATCTCGTTGTTGTGTCTTTGTCTCCCCTTTCCAGCTTAATGATGCTTTCTTTTTACTGCAATTCCCTTATGCTACTGTCTAGAAGGATCAAAGAGTTTTCCTATAAAAAAAAAAAATTGTTCTTGAAAGTAACCTTCTCTACTTTCTGCCTCAACAAGAATTTCAATCTCAATTAAAGCGTACTCATCAATAACTAACTCCTTCCCTTATCTGGAAATGATGCTCCCCAATTTAATTCTTTTGTATTATCAAATTGTGTTCTATGTTCAATTTAAATGTTCAAATGTTTTAATGACGAAGTGAAAGGTACTTCCCTAATTAACATCTAACCTTCTCATAATATGCAATTAGGAATTAAAACTAATTAAATGCATTAAACATGGTTTGATCATTTTGGAATAAGGTAGAAATTAAACTCTTTAATATTTCTCTATATTTATATATCACACAAAAATAACATTCACGATATCATAGATTTTTTATTTTTATTTTTTGTATTAGACATTTTAATTCATTCATCATAACACATATTTGATCAATTAGATCAACTCAGAAATTATAAGTTATTTCCATGATACATAATACAACACTAATCTATTCAACTACACATTTGATTATTTGAAGTCAAGGTTGGAGATAAAATTCATTAAATCTATTATGAGATGCAACTAAGTGGTGTGTGCTAATCGAGACCATCCATACCCATCACTGTCGAGGAGCTAGCCTCCTCTACCTCAACCACATTCTCGCCTTCTTCCTACAAAACACTCAGACAGACTTCAAACCACATTAGTAAACTAATGCCCATAAAATAATACTAAAAAAAAAATAGATCACATTTCATTTCAATTCACATCATATTTCATCATTATATGCATGTAACAAGTAAAATAAATGATCATATTACCACTTCATATCATGTAATATGATTATTGAATAGAGCTTTATCATATCGTAACATCATATATTAACATCATCATAGCATGAGATCGACATAAGATAATCATAAAGTCAAAAGTATATAGCAAAATACTGACTAACATACCTATCATAACGACTAAAAGAAAATCGACAGTAGTCTAGATCTATTTGACCAAATTAACAAGTCAAAATGTCACATAAGAGTCCTTTAAAGTAGAGGTCTAACAGGTCGAGTCGTGACAACTAAAAATAAGAAGCTCCTTCATGTTGTTAACTAGCTCTCCCATATACTCTTGTTGACGTCCTCTGCTGAGCTCTATAACACCACGAAGCTCTCTCACCCTCGACCGAATCTGTTCCCCTTTCTCTTCATTACTCGTCACCATCCAAACCACCTTACAAACGTCCTCCCTGCTAAAACACCCCTCCTCATTTCTCCCCACTTCAACTCCCCCGTTTAATTCTACCTCAATCTGTCGAGCGTTAAGCCCTTGTTCATGACGCACCGGGATTAAAACCAACGGTAACCCAGAGTGGAGCCACGCTCTCATCACCGAGCTCCACCCGACGTGTGTGACAAAGCATCCCACAGACGGATGAGAAAGAATACGCAACTGAGGCACCCACCCGCCAACGACCAGCCCCCGGTCACATGTACGCCCTTCAAAACCCTCGGGCAACGACGTCAACGCGGAGGACGTCCCGTCAGAAGATCGCAATGACCAGAGAAAGGGCCGCCCGATGTTCTCCAGTGCCAACGCCAATTCCGTTATCTGCTCCGCCGACAGATACGACTCGCTTCCGAAGGCTACATACACCACCGAGGACGGCCGTTGTTTGTCCAACCATTCTACCAGCTGATTTCCCGACGTATCTTCCCTTGCCCGGCCGGCTTCAGGCAGCATCAATGGACCAACGGAAATCACTGGTTTTCCAGTGATACGGCTTAGGTATTGCATATACTTGTCCTCCTCTTCAAAGCACGACTTTATCAGTAGTCCACACGACCGCTGACAACACCCCAACACACGTTCGGCTAATGCATTGAAGTTGCTCAACATGAGACGCGCTTCAAACATCCTGTAGGAGATGATCGGTAAGGGATAATCTGTTGGAGGTTTGGTTAAATCCTCCGCCGTTACGTCCCTGCTGGTCTGTCCCTGCTTGGCATGGCCCAGAAGATAACTGAAAGCCATCGGATTGAAGATAGTGAAAGCGAAGCTCGGTATTTCCAGCTTTGAGGCGACAGCGGCGGCCCAAGGTCCTGGGACGTCGTACACCACAAAATTTGGCGAAATTCGGCGCAAAAGACTCTCAAACGGCTTTTCCAGTTGATCGAATGCCTCGTGGAGGAGATGAGATGATTCTGGTTTGATGTCGGATGTGTTTTCGACGCCAGGGGGTAGTCCGTCTACAGATGGTAACGGCAACTCAAGCAGGTGGATGGGTTCCCCCTGCCAGCGAGCTCTGACGTTGGATATATTCACCGGGGTTGATACAAACCACACTTCTACTTCCCCATGATTCGCCAACGCCTTGGAAAGATTTACAAAAGGATTAATATGACCTTGCGCCAACCATGGCAGCATTACTACCTGAAGTTGTTTGTCTTCTCCCATACTTGCATGCATGTTTCCCACTTCTGTGAGAATCTGCTTCCTTAATAATCTGTTTCAAGTTTTTGCCCACTTAACTGTCAAATATTCCATATTGGAAGTTGTTGCCTCTCCACCTTCAAAATCTTTTTATAAATCTGAAGAACGCGATGTCTACTCATATTTAATTCATAGATTTGACACCATTATCAGTTTATTGAATTATTGAGATAACGAGTAACAAAAGGGTCAGTATCACTTATTGACATAATAATTATTGCATAATATTAAATAATTCTTATTATATCATTGATAATGATCAGTAATCATTTCAAATTGTAGGAAATGAGTTCTTGTGAATCATAATGTATAAAACATTTATTGATGAAAATTGATTAAAAAAATTATAAGGAAAGTTGAGTGGGATATGTATAATAAATTTATTGATGAAAATTGACTAAGTATGTTTATGAAATTATTTTTGTATATTAACATATGTAGCCTGTATTATTTTGCATACTAGATCACTTGGTGTTCTAGAATCTTACTAGTTTAGGATTCTTTTTATTTTCTTACGTTAAAAAACAGTGTGATTTGATTTTTGATTCTTAAGCTTGCATATGCAATTTTAGTCATTTAATTTTGTTTTGAGCAACATATCCAATTCTTAGCTACGATGCCTATCAAAGATAAAAACTGAAGCTTGGAATGCCTTTCCTTTATAACAAGGAATCAAGTGGTGCATGTAGAAAGATTGTGTTAGCTACAATGCATATCAAAGATAAAGACTTAAGCTTAGAATGCCTTTTCTAGATGTCACAAGGAATCAAGTGGTGCACATAGAAAGATTATGTTGATTCCTTGGGTTTTTCACAAGCAAATTTTATTTATTTGTTCACCCTAGACAAATCAATCCCTTTGTTCATCTAGGTTTTCTTATTTATTATTTTGACCAACTAACGTATACTAGGTCTACCAATAGCTAAGTTCCTACAGATCTTTCCCCACTAAGCCATTCTTTATTTAAGATTTTTCATATTTCTTTTGTAAAATTTAGAAGTACTAAAATATAATTGTATTAATGTTTCTTTCGTCGATATGAAATCCATTTTTATTTCAACCTCTTTTATAATCATATTTTTCCTTCAACCCACTTTGGTTCTTAATACATTTTGTTAATAATCTTCTTTGTACATTCTATGATTTGACACCTTGGTCCACAAAGGCTTGGCACCATTATAATAATACATAATTGTGCAAAATTATTAAACATCAGGCTGAAAGAATGTGATAAAATCATCTTGCGCTATGTCCCATATGCAAATATTCTTCGGTAGTAATTGAGATAACAATAATATTTCCATATTATTGATGAACAAATAAATATTAAACCATAACTACAAATAACATAAAACAAATAAAATGATGTAAATTGATGGAATTCAAATAATTTTACTTTCATGGAATTGGCTTTTAAAATCTTTTATTCTTGTTAAAACATTTCGATGGAAATATGTGATTGTACATACATCTGATAGTTAGAAACATTACTAAACAACATTTGTTAGTAAATGAATCACATAAATATATAAGATTAAAAAAAATCATGTATGATCTCAAGCCAATAAATTTCTCATGATTAAAGAAGATCATGTTTCTTATTGGATACACAAAAAATGGAATCAAAGAAGACATTGTTAGATTATTAGATATTTTGTATCCCTTTTAGTATGGGGATATCCTTAGTTGATATGTGCAATTTATTCATAGTCAAACTAAAAAATAATATATTTAGTTGGGTGAACAAATATCGTTCACTTTCTAGAGCAATTCAAGTAGTTAACAATTTTTGGCTTCCCATGTTTACTATTCTTCATGTTGGATGCTCTCTAGAAATAGATGTTTACCATTCTTAAAGAGATTTGGGAAAATAGTTTTGAACATCTTGTGGCCAAATTGGGATGATAAATTTTGATTTGAAGCTTCTTTGTGGTTACATTGCATCCAATCTACAAATAAGGGTGGCTAGGAAGGTTAGGTCCCAAGTCTCAAAGATCTTTCTTATTAGAGAAAATGATCACAAGGGTGGTGACACATGATGAATCTTGGAGACTCTATTCTCATTATTCTATTTCTCTTGCCACTATAAACATTGAGTGGTAGGGTTTAGGGTGGAAAGATAAGATTTTGATGGCTCTTTTCTTTTGTATAAGAGATTATTTTCCTTTTCTATTTATTTCAAATGTTTGGAAAAAAGTATGCAATTTAATAAATTAGAAATAATTTTTATAACACGTGTTTATTTTTCCAACATCTTATTTGGTGGAGAAAATTAGTATTGTGTCATGGTCAGCCGCTTGGTGTTACTTTTCCCAAACTAAGATGATTGAACTTATTCAAGAATGGTCTGCTCTAATTTAGTTATATTTTGGAATTAAACTCACTTGAATGGGTTGAGCGGAAAATTATCAACATCTCCTTGAAGTTAAATGACAACTATAAAAAAATTATAACATTTGTCAAATAACTAGTTCTTGTGGAATTTATTATAAAGATATGCATTGTTGGAAAGAGAGAACTTCGGAGTGGATGTTATATTGTCATTGATGGAAACTACATACATCTCTCTTTGATTTTTTAATGAATTTTTTTTACCAATATAGAAATGATTAGAATAAACTAAGTACAATTAATAGAGAAGTATAAAAGTTTGGTAATTGCATTAGTATAGATAGATAAATCATTATTATGATATGTGATTATGGATTCAATATCAAGCCAGTTAGAATGATCTAACTCTATGATCACAAATGTTGGAGTTTCAGAATTTAGGAGCTATTAATGTCCGAGTATCGAAGTTCACAATGTTTGATAAGAACAGGACAGAGATGAAATTTTTTCATCGGTCAAACTTGAATTTTGGTAAGGAGAAATGTTTTGGGCGTTGATTATGATTGAGTCGAATATGGAGTAGTTATTTTGTTTTTAGCATATCATTCTAAGTGAGTATAGAAAGGTTTGGTTTTACACATTTCTTGTAGTAAGACAACAATGTTATATTTCTGGTTATAACTTCATATAAGAGATTGAGTCTTTCTTGTGAAGGATGGTACAATGATGTATAATGAAAAGTAATGTTGATGTGATAATAAGAATTTAAGAAGAGACTATGTTCATGTGAAAATCTATGTTCGAAGCTTCATCAGAACCGTATTGGCATGATTGATGCTACTAGTCAATTCAGTATAGGACTGTAAGTTCATCTTTTTTTAATGTTATTTGGATGTGTATGTGAGAAATGAGCTCTAGGCTATAATCTTGAATGTAAGAACATTTAATTATATAGCTACTTCATCTACATTAACTTAACCTCTTTTCTTTTGTATCCACAATATATGAGAGATAAACTCTAGGTCAAGCAACAAAATAACTGAACATTTATTTTATTTGAAAACTTCCAATAAATGGAAATAAATCTTTTCTTTTAAGGGAAAGCTTAAATGAAATACATAAATAAACTTTTTGAAAGCATAATCATAGAAAAGAGATATTTTTTTCTTTCTTTCGAGTACTCAAAAAAAAAAAAAAAAAGCATTTACATTTATTTCATCTATCTCTAAACATCAACACTAACATTTCTCTTCAACATAAGAGAAATCAATTCATCTTTCTCATAATCATTTTAGTTCAATAGATGGAAGAAAATTAATCGACCTACTATCTATTACAAGCATTTCATATGCTAGGCTCTTTAACATAGCCTTGATTAAGACAACTTTCATAAAGGGCTCAAAGAAAAAAAAACTCAAATAGCATGGAGAAGATATATACAAATACTCTTTTAACTCCTTGAAACCAGCGAGTTATATCTTGTGAAATCTACAAAACAAAACAACATACCATGGAGGCTCACCTCCCAACCTAGGCCATTTCATGGCCACCCCCGAGCTAGGGGAAACAAAGATGGATAGGGGATTAACATGCATACATTAAGCACATGCTCAAGACAAAACCAACAAATAAACAAGAACATCAAATTCCCTTCCCATGGCTATGCACATAATGGGTCACCTTGGACCCGTAGTAGGGGTGAAGGTGGAAGCTACCCAAAAAGGAGAATGCCAATATACAAGAAATAACCTGCCTTCAACAAGGCCTAAAATACCCTCATAATGCCTTCACAAAGCCAAAGATACAACCATCAACCCTTCACAATCCACACAAAAACAACTCCCTTATGAGCCCCAAATAATATACACAAGGATGGCAACATGGATTCCCATACATCCATGCCTTATCCCCTTCCTCCTTGAGGAAGGACTCTACACTAGATGGGTAGTTCCAACTCTAGCCCTTCACCCATCAAGGCTCTCTTCCCTCCCAAGGGTGAGTTTGTCCTTGCACACCCCAAAGAAGAAAATACAATAAAAGAAAGGAAAATAAAACCACATGCATGGATAGACTAAGAAGCTATTCAAAATACTCATAAAACTTACCATACACAACATAAGAAAGTAAAATATACACATATAAATAAGAACAAGAGTGTTCAAGATCCACCCTCAATCCAAGCTAATGGTAATGTGGGTTGAGATGAGATTCCTCCTACAAGTCTCCTCCTTTGCTATGCAACAACCAAAATCCTCCAACCAAGACAAAACTCTCACAATCTCTCAAGTCTCCAAAAATTGGAGAGTGGGCAATTACCCTCTAATTTTCCCTCCATCTCCTTAAGAAGGAAAACCCTAATCCCTTTAATCAAGAGGGGGAAATTCAAATTTCAAAATTCAAAATGAGGAGAGGGCTTGGCATGCATCTCAAATTTTCGTCACTTTTTAAAAGAGCATCTTTTGGAAGGGCAAAAATAGCCAAAATGCATCTTAATGGTCAAAATTTGACCCCCAACTCATGGTACACCTATTGGGTAGTCTATTTTTAACCTCCACTACCTTTAAGCGTCACTAAAAGCCACTCAAAAGACCACCTAAAGATAACTCACGAAAATGAAAGAGATTCCCACTCAAGGCTCCTAAAAATAGAAGACCACTCACACACATAAAGCACTTGGTCATGCCACCACATAAAACATGTGCCAATTGACACCACAAATAAATCACATTACAACACAATACACATGGCATGCCAAGTGGACTAAAAATAAAATAAAATAAACATAATCAATAAATACATTTATGCATCACTTTACAACAATTACACATTACAAAAAGGTTAATTTCTCCCCTTGGAGATAACCTTTGCTTAACATGATTTTAACAAGTACCCATTCTTAATTTCCCCTGATATAACCATGATCTTACTTGCACACTTGAAAAAATATCAGTAGCTCATGACATGTCATAACATATATATATATATATATATATATATATATATATATATATATATATATATATATATATATATATATATATATATATATATATATATATATATATATATATATATATATATATATATATATATATATATATATATATATGAAAATAGGATACATCTCAAAAATCACATTCCTAACATCATAAATTTCTAACTGCATCTCATGATAATTCTCATAGTTTTCAACATTGCATTTCTAATTTTTAGAAGCATATTAAATCAAGAATACAATGATATATGTTAATTCACCTAACATAATAATCATGATCATTTCTCATAAATTTTCCTAACATAAGTGCAACATTAAAGTATCATACTTAAATCAAAGATTCATCAATTTCTATGCTCATAACCTAACAAATAGCATGAAAGTAAAAGTCCTATATCATCATGACATAATCATAGGTCATTACATAGTATCAAATTATAATGTCTCTATCCAATAGTCCAACATGATAAAATAGAGTGTCAACAAGAGTCATAAGATGGAAAATAAACTACTATGAATGATGGCACGTGGTGAGGCCTCACATCCACCCCCCTAGGCATGAACTTCCTCTTGGAGTTCATCAAAAATGTGGGGATACTGTGCTTTCATCTGTGTTGCATCCTCCCATGATGTCGTAACCTCATCATAGCAATCCCACTGGACCCTAACCTGGTCCAGCTCTAGACCTCGAAGGGCCAACGTCCTACGAGCCAAAATACATATGGGCTCCAATGATAGCTGTCCATCTAACTCCACATGTAAAGCATCCCAATCAATAATGTGAGTCTCATCATAGATATACTTCCTCAAAGCAAAAACATGAAATACATCATGGATATGCAACAGGCTAGGTGGCAGAGCTAGTCGATATGCAACTGGGCCTATCCTCTCTAAGATCTTGAAAGGTACAAAAAAATGAGGTGCGAGCTTAGAACCCTTTCCAAAATGGATTGGGCTCTTATGTGGTCACACTCTCAAGAAAACTTTGTCTCTAACCATAAAGACATGATCAGTCCTCTTCGCATCTACATATTTCTTCTGTCTATCATGTGCCTCTCTAAGACATTGCCTGATCAAGTCTACTTGTTGTTCCATCTCCCTAACTAATTGTGGTCCCACAACCACTCTATCCTCAATCCTATCCCAACTGAAGGGATTCCTACAAGGTCTACCATACAAGGCCTGATAAGGTGGCATACCCAAGGATGAATGATGTCCATTATTATAGGCAAACTCCACCAAGTGCAAGTACTTCTCCTATCTGGTCTGGTGATCTATCACATACATATGAAGCATATCCTCCAATACCTGATTAGCCCTCTCATTTTGACCATCTGTCTCAGGGTGATAAGTTGTGTTGAAATTGGGCCTGGTGCCCAATGCTGACTGTAACTCCCTCCAAAAGGATCATGCGAAAAGAGAATCTCTGTCAGATATAATCTTATGAGGAATGCCATGAAGTCTGACGATATCCTACAACAATACCTATGCCACTGTAGGTGCTATGAAAGTAGTAAAAATAGGTGAGAAGTGGGCTACCTTAGTCAACCTATCTACTATCACCATAATAGCATCGTGGCGACCAGAATACATAGGAAGACCAACAACAAAGTCCATGGATATAATATACCACTTCTACTTAGGTATCTCATGCAGCTGAAGAAGCCCACCTAGATGGCGGTGCTCTGTCTTAACTCTCTGGCACTCCAAACATCTAGCCACAATCTCTGCAATGTGCAATCTCATACCTGTCCAATGGTAAAGCTACCTCAAATGTGCATGTAACTTCTTGACTCTGGGGTGCACTCCATAAGGAGCTCTGTGAGCTTCAAGAATAATGCAGTCACAGAACCCACCAGAAGAAGGTACATAGATGCATCCTCTATGACAGAGAAGGCCATCAGACTCAAGAGTGTAATTTGAGAACTTCCCCTCAAGGGGTCTCTGTGACTGAACCATCTGACAAACCTCAGAATAGAATCCATCCTCAGGCAAGTGCTACAAAATGCATCCTCTCAAATTTGTGCTAGAAGACATAGATGAAAGCTCATGACGTCTCCTATTCAAGGCATCTGCAACTACATTCTCCTTACCCTTGATGTAGTGAACATCAAAGTCATACTCAAAAAGGAACTCCATCCATCTCCTCTGCCTAGCATTGAGATTTGGCTAAGTGAAAATGTACTGCAAACTCTGATGATCTGAGTGAAGCTCGAATCTATGACCCAAAAGAAAATGTCATCATCTCACCAAGGCGTGCACCACTACTACAAGCTCAAGGTCATGGGTAGGATCGTTGATCTTGTGAGTCTTGAGTTTCCTACGCTCATAGGCAATAGCTCGACCTCCCTGCATAAGGACTACTCCTATAACATCCACAAGACTACATTCTGTACTCACTATGGCCATTATGAGTTCACAGTGGTTCCTTTTGGACTCATGAATTCTCCAGCCATGTTCATGAGTCTCATGAATGGAGTGTTCCACTCTTTCTTGGATAAATTTTTTTATGTTATTTGGATGTGTATGTGAGCAATGAGCTCTAGGCTATAAGCCTGAATGTAAGTGCATTCCCACCTAGTATACTTATTCTCTTAATCAAGCACTTATTACTGTAGAAGTGAGCTATTTATGGATATCATCCCCACTGAGGTCTTTCCCTTAATTGAGTTTTTGTCAAAAAAATGACACTGTTGTGATGTTCATGTTATGTACTGTGTTTTGTTTACTTGCGTTTATCTTCAATATTAAGTGATGCTTCTAGTTTAAATTGTTAAATAATACTACTACACCAACTCACAACCCCATCTTAGTGCTCTCTAATCCTAACAATTGGTATGAGAGCATAGTTCCTTAGAAGAATTTTAACAGCTTGAGGAAGATCATGATGGAAACACCTAGTAGTATTCAGATTTAGCTTCTAAATTCACACGAGGATCTAGACAAATCAAATGCTCAGATTTTTAGTCTAGAAGAAAACTTGAGAGAAGATAATGGATTCATTGACAACTCAAAGGAGCAATTAAGGGAATCTAGATATAGGAGAAAAGGGCTTGTAGACCAGTTATCAAAAAAAGGAACTTACTCTATTTCAAAAAATGATTGTGAGAAGAATGTGAAAGAGAGAAACAACCTAAAGAATGAAATAGAAACTATGGCGATCAATGTCAATGAGGAAAAAGAAGCTAAAAGAACTCTTGAAGAATCCCTAAAGGTTAAAATTGAGGAATGCTACAAAATCAGTACTGAAGTTGGATGGTTGCAAGTTTTTCTTGAAGAATCCAAACATAATGAGAAAAAAATTGTAAGAATTAATGAAGTATTGCGAAGATACCTAGTTGATGCCAGAGAATGTCAAGAAAGATTCAGATCGAGCTGTAAGAAACCTGATGAGAAGATTGCAAGTCAAAGTCCTCTTAGAGATAACCATGGCTTAGGGTATGATCAAGGAGACTGTTCCAAATCTTCTGAAGTAAAAATAGATCACACTGAGCAACCTAAGAAAACACCTTTGAAGTAGACAAAACTAGAGAAAAGGAGAAAAAACCAGTGGGAGAAAACTCCTCTTCATCGATATTACTTTTTAAATATCCATAGAGGATTTTAATAAGTGCAAATTAAGGGTGCATGTGTCACCTAGACTACAATTAACCTATTATGTTGAACTCTACTAACTTGATGCACACATGCAAGACATGATACTCTCAAGATAAATAATTCAAGGGTTTTATTGAATCACAAGATGCAAAATAATTTATTTTTTACTCCTATGCCATTGTTTAAATATTTTACTCATTATAAGGTGGATGGATATGATTTTTTTAATAGAATTCATTTCAACTCCTATTCTATTGTTCATAAATAAACTAGTTTAATTATCTTATTTTGACAAAATAAATATAATTTGATATGGTTTCTTTGTCATATAGGTTATAAAAATTATAAGTATTACTAGTTCCTACCATAATTATATTGAATGAGGAAACAGTAAACTATGACTAAACCAGCTCTTGATAAACAATAGTCCATTTAAAAAAAATTATGTGCTGAATTATGTTCTAATGTTCAATATAGAAACCAACTCAAACTTTAATTATTGACTATTAAAAGTTTTTTTTTAGATATTTTAATTGGTACACTTTTAATTTGAGAGGACAAAATAATTTTAGATTACATGATTGGAAAAATAAAGGTTTCATATGGAGTAAGTTTCCAAAGAAAGGGTAGATGTAGATGAGATCATCAAAAAGGAAGTAATAAATATGAGTTGGAATAAAGATAGTTGGGCAAGTCCATACATAAAGAGATTATAGTTTCACAAGAAAAATAGTTTTTCCCTTCTAACCATTAAAATCATGTGTAGTCGGGCATGGAAATAGTCTACGTGCATTCTCTATGTTTTAATATCCTTGCATAAATGTCAATCATGTTGAATATTAAAGGCTCTTCCTTACTACTTTTCCCTAGAGGCTCCAAAATATGTTTCAAGAGCCCAATCACCGCTATATGATTTTACCAACCATTTAAGTACTAATTATTCTATATGGTCCTAGTTAGATTGAGACATTCCTAAAAATAAAGTTTTCATGGGTATACCAACCTTTAAAATCATAAATTGCATCCCTATGAATTATTTCACACATGTAGCCCCTATTTTAGCATTTATAGCCTCATGTACTCGATCCTGACATTATAGCTCAATTCCACATTAAACTGTGATAACTCCTTGAGGTATTTTAGACCCCAGGACCAAATATAAGTCTACCTTTAGGGTACAATGTCTCCTTGGGTACCCCATTCCCCATAACCCAAACCTAAATTTGAAGCATGCAATAATGAGCTTGTAGGAGCAAGAAATTTAAGCCTAATCAACTTGCTCCAAAATTAACACATTGAAATGCTAGGAATATGTAGAAAATAAATTTAGCCTCCCTCCTTTTGATATCACTCTCAATACATCTATCAATTTATTCAAGCATTAAAAAAACAAGCATCAAAGTCACTTTATCCAACCATATTCTTTAGATATAACTTTGTGGAGAGCTTCAACATCTTTTTATTGCCCCTCTTGGTCATTGTTGGCATTAATGTCAAATGTCAATAAAATGGTTTGTGACATTGCAAATGAATCAACTCTGGTATATTGGTCTCTACTCATATGATTAATTGGTATCATAATGGCTTTGTATAAATGAATGAGAACATGCATATTTGATTGGTATAATAGTGGTATATATATGGTGAATCAATTTGGTATATATGTGGTGACATTTTGTCTTGTCCTTACTTATCATGTCAATTGATTTGATTCTTTCATTGGTATCTTTTATAGCCTTGAAACTTGGTCTTGTAGATTGACATAGATGCAGAATACATTCTACATTCGTAGTGTAGTGATACTATTGATACGATAATGGTATTTAGTGAATAGTGAACAAGTGTACATCATGTTTTTTTCAGCACATACATGTCATTCATTAGTAATGTGGTTGTATATATGCTCACAATATACTCATTATGCATTCTTGTCATATGGTTTATTATTAAATCTTGTCAGTTATACAGTGAGGATTGATATCTTAACAATAAAGTATTGATAAGTTATCAATAACTTATTTATACAAGACCAATAACTTATTGATAACTTATGTTCACCAAATATTTATCAATATGTTAATATGACTTGATTTCCAAGAGATTATATTCAAGATAAATATCATATGAATATTGATATGATTAAAAACCATGGTGGCCTTTGATCTTGGAAAGTCTCTAGTATCTTGTGAAAAAAAGGATTGACAACATACTATGAAGGGTGATTACGAGTTAGTGTAAAACACTTATCAAGTGTGTAAAGAAAGCATTATTAAGTTGATATATTTGGGGTTTTTGACCTTGCACATTATCATGACCTTTGACACTATCTTTACTTTGAGAATGTTTAAGGAATACACTTCCTTTGTGTTAGTGTTACTTAATTTGATGGCATCATTATAGTATCAACCATTCTTATGAAATTAACATTCAAATATCAATATGGAATGTCATTATGCTTCTTGGTTATTGGGGCATTAAAGAAGATACTTTTGTTGTTAGGAAATATTTGTTTTTTTATCATTTTGAAACCCTATCGAGCTAGGGAACATGCATTATAGCTAAGTGAGTTTTTTTATCACGGCACTCTAGAGCTGGAACTAGAAATCATGACAATACAATGGTTTTTCATTCAAATTTTCTTTGAATCAGTATTTGTGTTTTACTTTGAGAAGAGAATAATTATGGTTTCTTAAATTTGTTAATGGAATAGATGTTGTTGCTTCTTTATGGATAATAATTTAATTTGTTTATGCTCTTCTTCAAACTGATTGGTGTTTCCATGGTAGTTGCAAAACGTTTAGTTTTAGGTATTTGGAAAGCTTTGTTCTATGATAATTACAAGTTTTAGTTTTTGGAATATTTAGGAAATATAGTCATTCTCTATTCCTAATTTGGGATTGTAGCATAAAGAATTTTTTCCTTCTATTATTAGTGAATATATGAGGTCTATGAAAAAAACATAATAGAGAGCTCTAGGTTTTTAAGAATTGTCTTTTGTGAAGAGTTTATGATATAGGGTTTTGAAGGATATCATTGTTTTGATTACTTCTTAGTTGATTTACATTGTTGGATTTCTAAAAAACATTGAAATATACTTACATATAAGCCTGAAATATTTGAAGGCTTATTATCCTGTTGAAAATAAGTTTTTATATGTTGTATAACATTATGTTGTAAGCTTAGTCTATATAATTGATGATTCTCTAAATCATTATGTTGTATATATTCTATGATTTCATATGATCCTAAATCTCAAGGAAAATAAGATATTCAAGAAGGTGATACATATGGAAGGATTTTAGATTTTGTTATTTGATTTTAGTTAGCTAAATCTTCCCATGAGACATTGTTTATTTCCATTGAGGCACATCTTCTTCTAAGTATAACAAAAAGAAGCCAGTAAGTCTCTATAAACTAGGATTTGATTTATAAGCTAGTGAGGCATTTTCAAGTTTCTTTTTAATATCCCTATGAGGGTTTTCCACTCATGAAAATCATTGTGTTATTTTGATTCTGCATCTGCTCTATTAATTTTGTTAATTTGATCTTATTGTATCATTTCGTAAAGATGAATTCTATATATGATATTTTGAGTTTCAGCTCATAATAATCTTTAATTGATAAAAAAGAACTTGTGACATTTAGAACACTAATTTACCCAACCCCCGCCCCCCCTCATAATGTTATTCATAGTCTAGTTCAATTGGTATCAAAGCCACACCCCATTCAAAAATTCTAACCAACTTGGGGCTTCCTGGTAGTGGATTAATAGTCATGGAAAATCAAGGTCTTTCTACATCTAGAGCATCATTTTTTTATGGAACTGGCTATGGTTTCTAGAAATTTAGAATTAAGCATCATACATAGCTTCCCTAGGTTATAAAGTTTGGGATGTAATAGAAACTGAATATATACTACCATAACACTACCCTCTACTCTAGATGAGAAAGAGGCCTAGAAGTGTGATGCTAGGGTGGCTAAGGCTATTTGTTGTGGTCTAACAAAAAATGTACTAATTAAAATCATTGATAGTAAAAAATAAAAATCCATTTGGGATAAAATCTCTAGTATTTACAAGGGAGATGAAAAAGTAAAATAAGCTAGTTTAAAAACCATTAGAGGAAGATTTGAAAGTTTAAAAATGATATATGAAGAAAAAATTATTGATTATTTTTTATCAATTTAAGAAATTTTTAACTCTATTCATGGTCTAGGTGAAGAATTAGAGGAATCCACTATTGTTAAAAAGGTGCTAAGATTATCAACACTTTAATATGATTCCAAGATCTCTATTGTTGAGGAAAGGGATATTAATAAAATTACTTTATATGTTTTACATGGTATCTTTACAACTTAGGAAAGGAGGACTAGCAATGATAATCCTACCAAGAAGGAAACTACATTTAAATCTATGGGTAAGTGCACAAAGATGGGGGACAAAAAGGGGGGTATAAGATGTCACTTTTTCCTGAAATCAATAAACTCTATACTTTGACAAGAAATTGAAGATAGTTAAACTCAAAATTTAAAGATGTGACAAGAACATGAGTTCTATTACTCTAAATCTAGTTTCTAAACTACTATAATTTTGCAAATGATGGAGACTAAGGCCAACAAAAATGGGGAGCACAAAAAGTGGTCCAATTTTTTGTGAAAAATATAACATAGTGTTTGGTGTGATCCCCATAAAATGTTAACTTTTTTTTGAACTTTTAAATCACTCCAATGAGAATTTATTTAGCACCACATAGTTTATCCCAAATTTTTGTGTTAATTTTTTTTAATAAATGTATGATTTTTAAAGAATTTCTAAAGTGGACACATCCTGCAAACATGAAATTTGAGCGTGCTCTCCCTAGAAATCACTGAAAACTAATCAAAATTGAAAATATTTTTTAAAGTATGAAAATTGGAGTCTAGTTTTTGAAAAATAAAATTGTCTCAAAATTTCACAAATGAGGAAAATATATGCCCAAAATAGTACAATTTTATTTTTGACAAAAATCATAAATACTTACTATACCATCCTAAAAAGGAAGCACCCTCAATTTGGTTCTCATTTTAGCCCCATTTTAGTATATATGGGTTCCCACATTGATTTCACATTCTCTTAATGCCCATTAGACCTTTATTAATTTAAATTAATATGTAAATTAATATTAAGAGTCCTCGCTTAATTGATTTTCACAAAAAAATATTCCATATCCTTACTCTAAGATGGGTCTTACCTCATTGTAAAGTTGGAGGCATGATTTCTACATCTATCGATCGCATGTCTTTGTATGGGTCATCTTTGGGACTTAGAAAGTATTATCTTTCTCCCCTTACAATCTGACGTAGGTCAAGACAAGGAGGATCCAATTAAGGACAGTCTAAGAAAGCAGCCAAACACCACAATGCGGAATTACACAACAAGACAATGTTTTCAATAGAATTTTCATTAACATGCCTGGCTATAAGGGCTTTTGGGTTAGGGCCAAATACAATCAAAGTATTTCTGCAATCTTCCAACTAGTCCAATTTTGAAAAAAATTAGAAAATGATGGAAACCCTAAGGGAGATCTGAACTTGAGCTCGCAAGACACCAAGAAATCTCCTTGTCTCCAAGAAAACAACCCCTAGCTCTACTATTATAAACTATCAGATAACAATATGATCTTCAAGATCTCTCAGGATCCAAGTCTATTGGCTACTTCCACTGACTTCACTACTAATGCTCCCTCCTGGTAAACAACTACCCAAACACTCCTTAAATACTAATCTTCAGCCACAAGTCTGTTGGAAGAAATAATTAACTCCTAAGCCAAGTCAGCTTCTACTACAAACAAATAATAAATGCAACAATAGTCAACTCTCAAATAGCCTTACAAATATTTAATTCTCCATGTCGACCTCAAGAACTACATAGGAGACTACAACAACAACTACCAACAATAAATGCACCAAGTTGGCCAACCAAATCACCAAGAACTCCAGTCGGTAAACCAAAACAAATGAGCACCAGAAAAGAAATCGAGCACCAGTGAAACAACCAACCACACCAAGCATCACCAAGAAAGAACTTCAACGAAGCACCATAGGCATCACCAAGTACAAGTTCCACCGAGAACAAGAGGTTTCACAGAGTTCCTTTAGCGACTGAGCTTCCTTCAATAACTGAGACCATCAGTTAAAGCTACAACCGAGTAACATAGAACCAAAACAACACACCTCCATGTAGATTCACTGAGTACCCTAGAATTCCCCTGCATCAAACACCCCAAGTTCGAAAAGATGTTCTCATAGGCTGGAAGAACATCTTTGGGGATTCAGTGCATAAACCTCAAACTAGTTCTTCACATACAAGTCCTCCAACTTTTCACCTTTCATACACTTCCACTTCTATTTCCTCTATCTTTTCAAGTCTTTCCTTGATAATGCACATGCTTGTTCTCCATACTGATCATCCATCCTCTTAGGATATGACAACTCAACTCGGCTACCAATACTTAGGCTTCTCCTACCAAGTGTTGTATCCAAAAAAGGTATCAGGGAAAACTTCATGTCATCCTTCTCAACAATAAACATATTCTTCACACAATCATACATAGCTCTACAATCATATTGCAAGGGTCTACCGAGAAATACATGACAACTATTCATCTCCACAATATCACACAACACTAGATCCTTATACTAGCTAGTCTAAAAATTAACAAAACATTGTTCTCTCACTTCCAAAGCATGACTATCTTGAAACCAACCAATCCTATAAGGATAAGGACACTTCATTCTCTTCAAACCAAGTTCCTGAACCAAGTCCTCAGCAACAAGGTTATCAATACTACTACTATCAATAATAACATCACAAATTTTACCTCCAGACTTGCACCGAGGTCTGAACAAGTTACTCCTCTGACAAGGTTCCACCTTTGCACTGAGCAATGTCCTCTGAAAAAGCAATTTCTTAGATTCAGGTTCATTCTAAATGTTTTCATTTACCACAGTAGTCCATCAGTCACCAAACTTCTTTTGTGTACACTCAAAAGAACAATGTCCTTCACCACAATTATAACAAGTACCCTTAAAGATAACTTTACCTATCTTATTTTTCAATTCCATAGGTTTCTGTTCATCTTCTGCAGTCGATTTATCCTTCACCAAGTGATCAATATTTTCCTTCCCTCGGGGATTACTATGTTGTCTCCTTTTTAATTTATCTTCTACCTTTAGCGCATACTGATAAGAATCTTCAATAGAATCAATCTTCAGCATACCAATCTCATCTTGAATATTGAATCTCAAACCATTGACATACTGAGCTACCTTTTCCTTACCAAGTTCTCTGTGTCTAGACCGAATAGTAAGTCTATAGAACTCCTCGGTATAGTCTTCAACAATCAAATATTTTTTCTTCAGATTCTACAACTTCTTAAACAAGTCAATCTCATATTCGGTAGGTATGAACTTTCTTTCAATTTAGTCACCGTCAACCTCCGCTGATTGATCTTCATTTCACCTTCATCTTCTCTATCTCTTTGTAATTCTTTCCACCAAAGAGCAACATGTCCTTTCAACTTAGTCTGTGCCAACCTCACTTTAAGAGGATCTTCAATTTCTTAAAGTTCAAAGAAGTCTTCTAATTCACCGATCCAGTAAATTAGATTCTCAGGTTTCAAAGTACTAGAGAAATTAGAAACTTCCATTCGGTAACAAGTACTTAACTGAGCTCCAGATCTATGCAACTAACCAGTTATGTCTTCACCAGATCTATCTCTTTGGTCATCGCCACTAGATCCAAAAGCTTCAAAGTCTTCAACAACTTCCTCATAACCATCTTCAGTACCAAGATTCCTTAGCGCACCATTAATAGCTCTCATGACCTCAGCGATCATGTCATTCTTCATCAATTCCATCTCAAATCTAAAATAAAATTTAACTTTCTCTATAATCTTTGATTCCACAACATCACAGAGATCAACAATTTCTCTAGGGTCCAATCTTGTTGGAGGCATCCTTCAAGATTTTCAAAAACTCAAAGCAATAAGTCACCAACCAAGGTCCTGGTGCAAACAACCTCCACCAGAGATTAGTTTACACACTCAAGATCTTCAAGCTCTGATACCACCTAACATAGGTCAAGACAAGGAGGATCTAATTAAGGATATTCCAAGCAAGAAGCCACACACCAAAATGTAGAATTACACAACAAGATAATGTTTTCAATTGAATTTTCATCAACATGCCCGACTGTAAGGCCTTCTAGGTTAGGGCCAAATATAATCAAATTATTTATGTAATCTTCCAACTAGTCCAATTCTAAAACAAATCAGAAACTAATGCAAACCCTAAGAAAAATATGAACTTGAGCTCGTAAGCCACCAAGAAACCTCCTTGTCTCCAAGAAAACAACCACTAGCTCTGCTATTACAAACTATCAGATAGAAATATGATCTTCAAGATCTCATAGGATCCAAGTCTATTAGCGACTTCCACTGACTTCACTGCTAATGCTCCCTCCTACTAAACAACTACCCAAACACTCCTTAAATACTAATCTTCAGCCATAATTCAGCTGGAAGAAACAATTAATTCCTAAGCCAAGTCGGCTTCTACTACAAACAAATAATAAATGCAACAAAAGTCGGCTCTCAAATAGCCTTACAAACATTTAATTATCCATGTTAGCCTCAAGAAATACATAGGAGAATACAACAAAAACTACCAACAATAAATGCACCAAGTCAGCAAACCAAATCACCAAGAACTCTAGTCGCTAAACTAGAACAACTAAGAACCATAGAAGAAACCAAGCACCAGTGAAACAATTGACCACGCCAAGCATCACTGAGAAAGCAAGTCAACCAAGCACCACAGGCATCATCAAGTACAAGTTCCACCGAGCACAAGAGGTTTCACCGAGTTCCTTCAATGACCGAGCTTCCTTCAATAATCGAGACCATCAGTTAAAGCTGCAACCGAGTAACACAAAACCAAAACAACACACCTCCATGCAGATTCACTGAGTACCCTAGAATGCCCCTGCATCACAATTTCATTGAATTTTGATGAGTACATGGCACTTTTTTAGGTAGAGGGAAAATATTTGGGTACATAGCATCCTTTTTGGTTTAGGGTGACTTTCTAGGTACATGGTGACTTTTTGGGCACAATTTCCTAAAAACCAAACTGCCTCCAATATTTTTTCTTAAAATTTTAAGAGTGGGATTCTATGGTTTCACCTTCCTCAAAGGTATGCTCCATAGGTCATTATCATTTTTCTAAGTCGACCTAAAGGTAATTTTACTTTTAGATCTTTATATAAAGGCCTCCCTTTTCATTCTTTCATAAGAAGAGATATCTAATCAATCAATCAAGTAATTAGATTTCAAGTGCGTCCTCAAGATCTACAATGAATTATTTTTCTTCTCCTCAACCATTATGGAAAACTACAACATCCATCATAAAAGTCTTATCTTTCATGATTTCCTTTTGGGTCTTTGTGGAGTTTAAACTATTGCATTAACATTTTTTGTCACATCCAAAGAATCATTGTGCCATCAAGGTGTGAGATAATTTACAATTCAACTCTAACTTCTATTTCATATTTCATTATGCAATTTCCTTTCATTTTCAAGGTTGATTCCTAAATAGGGGTGTGTGTTATAAAATTGACATTCAATCAGAATGCAATCAACACTTCAATAAACTATTAACTCAAGAATTTAGCCACTATTATTCAATCTAATGAACAAGTAAATTCCAAAAACTGGCTTATTGCTTCTTAGTTGAAGAGAGTTTAATCCTTTATGAAATGCTCATCGGGTTGGGCATGTAGGCTTAGTGGCTTGACTAATCCAAAATGGAAGATTCATTACATGAGTGAGATGCAATACTTACATCCACCACTCTAAGATGATCTAAAGTATGCGAGTTGAAATTAGACAACTAGTAATGAGACTAGATTGATGCAAAGTTATGATGCAAGAGTAATTTAACAAGATAAATGCTACTATGAAAGAAAACTAAATTTATAATTAGCTAATAATGCAAGATTATTTTACAAATTATCTAAACTAAGAATGCAAGAGAGCTATTCATGCAAGAAACTATGATGAAAGAAAAATAAGAACTCAAGATAACACTAAGAATTCAAAATAGCACAATAACTCTAACATGAAAGACCATGAAATATGTAGGAAGATGGAAAAAAAATTCAATAGATGGATCTCACAAATGACCAAAGATGGAATCCCTTGAGCTAAGTAAGAGCTTCCTTTTAAGGTAATTTCCTCAAGAATGAAGGGTGGAGATTAAGAGGAAAAAGATGTTAGGTAGAGATGAGTGGTGAGAGAGATCAATCCTTGTGAGAGGATCCAAGAGATTTTGATTGTCAAGCTTGATGGGAGAATAAGAAAAAATTAAAAAATCTCCCTTTTATTGTCATTTAATAAAGATTAATTCTTCCATTGGCTTCAAAACTTCATCAAATTATGTCTTTTTGACTCAAAACTCACCTTTTCCTTCTTCACTACATCAATCGGTGACTCAATAACCCTTTTGTTTGCTAGCCATTTGTTCATAAAAATTCATCCTTTATATAAACATCATTTTGTTTCTTAATCTCCTTTATCATGTTTTCTTTTGATTAATCTCAATCATCTAATTCATTTCATAAACTTATTCAATATATTTAGATCTCGGTAACACGTTTTACCTTCACCTTGGAACTTGAACTTTCTTGAAATGTTTTCCTTCTCTTTTATCCACTTAGATCTGTACCATATATCATCATTATGAATATTCTTGATCGTATATGTATTCAACTAACTCTTCCTTATCATCATAATCTTCCAACTCATCATAGATCATCATTAAATGTCATTCTAATCCTTGTATTTAAATTTTTTTCCTTACTTGGTGAATAAATTCTAAATTTTGGTTGACTTCGCTCAGTGCCTAAAAAATTCTTCTCAATGTATTGAGTTCAATTTTCTTTACCTAAACTTACTTTTCTCTTACCGAATGACTTTATCTCTTTACCGAATAACATATCCTGCTCGGTAGCCAAAACTAGTTCTCTTACCGACTTGACTAACCTTCTTTACCATTCTTTACCAACTTGATATAATCATATGTTAGGTAGAAAAAAATTATATCAGCATAATCTTAGCATTGTCTAATGTATTTCAATTGCTGATTTAATTTTTTCATCTTCACAACATCTCACTTCTTATTCTCCTTAACTCATTCAACTTATATTATACTGTGAGTAATATGGCAACATAATATACACTAGATATCAATTTCTTGACATCAATGACAAGATAATAACTGATCTAATCTTTCTACTAATTTGTATACCTATAATCTTGATGAAGGGTGCTCCCCTTAATACCACAAACACATAACAAAAACAGAGAAACAACAACAACAATATGCAAGAACAGAAAATTGGCTTCTTATTATCTCCACAAATGTGGAATTACAAACTTTCAGAATTACAATATGCAAATCCATATGGGCATTCCCTTACAATACTATGTAGGACAAAGCCTTGAATCAATACCCAGATCTACTAACCAAAACTGCCCTAGACAACACTATGGGCCTTCTTTATATAGGCATTTTCCACCACCCGAGAAGGTTCCAGAAATTTAGCCCTTAGGGCCGACCAAACTTAGAATTATTTTATTTTTCAATTTATTACATCAAAGTTGGCTCAAAATAACTTTTGAAACCTGAACAAAAATTTTGAAGAAAAATTATTTTCTGCCATTTCAGGTGACCCGACTTTCGGAGCCCATAAGTCATCACTAGTTGACTCGATTGACTATTATAATCCCATTTTGGAAAGGCCACGAAGCACTCTACAGGCTTGAGTCATGCAAGCACCTGTCACTCAAATTTTTGACCTCATTCGAGGCCTCTAAAGCCTTCAAAACTGAGTTCAAAGTTTCTGTACCCTGCCGCCAATACCGAAAATCTTCAATATCTTCAAAACTAGACCTGATCTAGCCATGAAACTTTACTAGCAGGCTGATATGACTGAGATGAACCTCCACATGTAAAATCAGAACATTTTGAGATCATATGACTAACTTACTAAAAATAGCAAGTTTCCATAAATAGCAGCTCTACACAAGATAGCCCTTATTGAATACAAAAATAGAAATATTTTTGGGTGATGCAAGATTGCTCTAACACCCTGGATGCTCCTGCATCAGACACCTGAGGTAATTTGAGAAGTGACCCTGTCATGACTTAGGTGTGTAGCGGAAAACCAAGATGGTTAACCTCCTCTTTTGTTAGCCATGATGAATCTTCAATAGGTCATCCTTTCCACTTGACCCGATATTCTTCATATGTCTTGTTCCTTGTGCTTCTGCCAACATGACTATTCAGTATATCCTCAATATCTTTGGTATCAAAACTAGTTGTAAAGAACCTGTTACTCTAGATAGAATGAAGTGGCTGGATTTCATCATTCAGAATGATATGCTATTGAAAGTGAGTCAGTTGTGCATTCCAAGAAGTTCTATGAGGGAGAATCTCATCAAGGAGAAGCATAGCCGAGGATTGGCTGGACATTTTGGTCGAGATAAAACCCTTATTTTGGTTAGTGAGAATTATTATTGGCCACAGTTGCAGCAAGATGTCAAGAAGTTTGTATAGAGTTGCAGAGTATGTCAGATGGTGAAAGGAGTGAAGCAGAATACAAGGTTGTATCAGTCATTACCTGTACCAGAGAAGCCTTGGTAGGATATCAGTATGGACTTTGTTCTTGGATTACCGAGGACACAGCGGGGACATGATTCAATTTTTGTGGTAGTTGACAAATTTTTAAAGATGGCACATTTTATTCCCTACAAGAAGACTAATGATGGTGTTCATGTAGCAGTTTTGTTTTTTAGAGAAGTAGTGTGACTACATGGTTTGCCAAAGACCATAGTTTCAGATCGGGACACTAAGTTTGTTGGATATTTCTGGCGTATATTGTGGAAGAAGTTGAAGACAAATTTGAAATTTAGTTCATCACATCATCCACATACTGATGGATAGACAGAGGTGGTGAATAGGAGTTTGGGAAATTTGCTGAGATGTTTGGTTGGAGATAAGCCAACAGGATGGGATTTAATTTTACCACAGGTAGAATTTGCATACAATAATTCTGTCAACAGGAGCACTGGTAAATCACCATTCTAGATTGTATATGGGAGTAGTCCAAGAAATACATCTGAGTTGAGAAATATAGATAAAGGAGAAATAAGTAGTGCTGAAGCTAAGGATTTTGCATAACATTTGAAGAACATCCATGAGGAGGTGAGGAAGCATATTACCAAGATGAATGCACAGTATAAGGCTAAGGTAGATGTGAAAAGGAGGCATAAGGAATTTTAGGTTGGAGATGAAGTCATGGTTCATTTGCAGAAGGAGCGATTTCTAGTTGGTACATATAACAAATTGAAAATGAAGAAGTTTGGGCCATGTAAGATACTGAAGAAGCATGATTCAAAAAATGCATATGAAGTAGAATTGCTTATTGAGCTGAATATTTTACTAGTGTTTAACATTTTTGATCTGACAGAGTACAATGAGGGAGCTGTTGAAGATGAGATCACAACATCACAGTGGAGTATTCCAGCAACTAGTTCAGATACCAAAGAGATTGAAGATATACTGGATAGTCGTGTTGGCAGCAGCGCAAGTGCTCTACAGGCTTAACTAGCGCAAGCGCTTGTCACCCAAATTTTTTGTACTCATCCGAGGCCTCTAAAGCCTTCAAAACTAATTTCAAAGTTTTTGTACCCTACTGCCAATACCAAAAATCTTCAATATCTTCAAAACTAGACCTGATCTAGCCATGAAACTTTACTGGCAGGCTGATATGACTGAGATGAACCTCCACATGTAAAATTAGATCATTCCAAGATCCTATGACCAACTTAATATAAATAGAAAGTTTCCATAAATAGCAGCTCTGCACAAGATAGCCCTTATTGAATACAAAAATAGAAATATTTTAGGGTGATGCAAGATTGCTCTTACACCCAGGATGCTCCTACATCAGACACCCGATGTAATTTGAGAAGTGACCCTGTCACGACTCAGGTGTGTGAAGGAAAACTAAGATGGTTAACCTCCTCCTTTGTTAGCCATGATGAATCTTCAACAGGTCATCCTTTCCACTTGACCGAATATTCTTCATATGTCATGTTCTTTGTGCTTCTGCCAACATGACTATCCAGTATATCCTCAATCTCTTTGGTATCCGAACTAGTTGCTGGAATAATCCACTGTGTTATTGTGATCTCATCTTCAACACCTCCTTCATGATACTCTGTCAAATCTGAAATGTTAAACACTGGTGAAATATTTAGCTCGGTAGGCAATTCTACTTTATATGCATTTCTTGAATCATGTTTCTTCAGTATATTACATGGCCCAAACTTCTTCATTTTCAATTTGTTATATGTACCAACTAGAAATCGCTCCTTCCGTAAATGAACCATGACTTCATCTCCAAACTAAAATTTCTTATGCCTTCTTTTCACATTTTCCTTAGCCTTATACTGTGCATTCATCTTGGTAATATGCTTCCTCACCTCCTCATGGATGTTCTTCAAATATTTTGCAAAATCCTCAGCTTCAGCACAACTTATTTCTTCTTTATCTATCTTTCTCAACTCAGATGTATTTCTTGGACTACTCCCATATACAATCTAGAATGGTGATTTACCAGTGCTCCTATTGATAGAATTATTGTATACAAATTCAACCTGTGGTAAAATCAAATCCCATCCTGTTGGCTTATCTACAACCAAACATCTCAAAAAATTTCCCAAACTCCTATTCACCACCTATGTATGTCCATCATTCTATGGATGATGTGATGAACTAAATTTCAAGTCTATCTTCAACTTCTTCCACAATGTACGCCAGAAATATCTAACAAACTTAGTGTCCCGATCTGAAACTATGGTCTGTGAAAAACCATGTAGTTGCACTACTTCTCTGAAAAACAATTCTGCTACATGAACAACATCATTAGTCTTCTTGCAGGGAATAAAATGTGCCATGTTTGAAAATCTGTCAACTACCACAAAAATTGAGTCATGTCCTCACTGTGTCCTCGGTAATCCAAGAACAAAGTCCATACTGATATCCTCCCAAGGATTCTCTGGTACAGGTAGTGACTGATACAACCTTGTATTATGCTTCACTCCTTTCACCATCTGACATACTCTACAACTCTATACAAACTTCTTGACATCTTGTTGCAACTGTGGTCAATAATAATTCTCGCTAACCAAAGCAAGGGTTTTATCTCGACCAAAATGTCCAGCCAATCCTTCGCTATGCTTCTCCTTGATGAGATTCTCCCTCATAGAACTTCTTGGAAAGCACAACTGACTCCCTCTGAACATCATATCATCTTAAATGATGAAATCCAACCACTTCATTCTGTCTAGAGTAACAGGTTCTTTACAAGCTTCCCAAGCTTCACCAAAATTAGGATCTTTTGGATACAAATTCTTGAGTTCCTTGAACCCAACCACCTCAATCTACATCTCTATCAGCAATAGTTGCCTTCTGCTAAGAGCATCTACAACCCTATTAGACTTTCCACTCCAGTGTTTCAAAACAAATGTATAACTCTGCAAAAACTCAACCCATTTCAAATGCCTTTGATTCAACTTTCCTTGACTATTCCAATATTGCAAAGCTTGATGATCAATATACAAAACAAACTTCTTAGGAAGTAGATAATGTCTCCACTTCTTCAATGCCTAAGCTATAGCATAAAATTCCTAATCATAAATAGAATATTTTCTCTTGGCATCATTTAACTTCTCACTGAAATAAGCAATAGGTTTACCTTCTTGGCTCATAATAGCTCCTATTGCAGTACCACTAGCATCACAATCTACTTGAAACACCTTATTAAAATATGGAAGTGCTAAAATAGGTTGTTTTATAACTTTTTGTTTCAATAATTGAAAACTCTTTTCTACCCCATTAGTCCACTTAAACTCTTTTCTATCCCCTCTCATTGTTTCAGTCAAGGGACCACAAATACTGCTGAAATTTTTGATAAACTTTCTATAAAAACTAGCTCGACCATGAAAAGATCTTACCTTAGTAGCACTCCTTAGAGTAGGCCATTCAAGGATAGCCTATACCTTCTTTACGTCCATTTTTAGACCTTTTGCTGAAACTACAAATCCCAAATACACTAACTCTTTCTTCACAAAACTGCACTTCTTCAAATTAATCAACAATTTTTCATCTCTTAACTTCTCAAACACCATACGAATATGCATCATATGCTCTTCCAATGTCTTACTAAAGATCAAAATATCATCTAGGTACACAATGACAAACTTACCCATAAATTCTTTCAGAACCTCATTCATGAGCCGCATGAAAGTGCTCGGTGCATTGGTTAGCCCAAAAGGCATGACTAACCACTCATACAATCCTTCCTTTGTCTTGAAGGTAGTCTTCCATTCATCTCCTCTGATCCAAATCTGGTGATATCCACTCTTCAGATCTATCTTTGAGAAATACAGAGCTCCACTCAAACAATCCATAATATCATCCATTCGTGGCAATGGAAACCTGTACTTGATTATGATCTTGTTTATTTTCCTAGAGTCTATACACATCCTCCATTCTCTATTCTTCTTTGGTGTTAATACTGCTGGTACAACACATGGACTCAGGCTCTCCCGAATAAACCCCTTCTGCAATAACTCATGTAATTGTCTGTTCAATTCTTCACTTTATGTTCTGTGTGCTGCCTTGTTTGGAAAACTAGCTCCTAGAATCCAATCCATCTAATGACTGATCTTCCTTAACGGTGGTAATCCATCAGGTACATTATTAGATACAATATCTTGAAATTCATTCAATAAATCTGCAACCTCTATAGGTACATCCTCTACTTCCTCTTTACCAGCTTTTGGAATTAAAGAAAAATACAAATGCTCATGCCTCATACCATCTAGGAATTTTCTTCCATCAACAAAATTTATTCTCACATTACCACATACCTTTTCTTCAGTCTCCTTTAATGGCTTTAGCTTATGTCGCACTCCATCCTTTGTTAGGGAATAGGTATTCGCACGACCATCGTGTACAACACATCTGTCAAACTGCAATAGTCTACACAATAACATGTGACATGCATCCATAGGTATGATATCACATAGTACCTCATCATGGTACCCGCCAATCTTGAACTTTACTAGGCACTCTTCACTGACCATGACCTTGTGGTCATCCTGGACCCAAGAAATCCGATATGGATGTGGTTGTTTCTGTCTCTTGAGCTTCAACTTTATCACCATCTCTTTTGACACCAAATTGTTAATGCTTCCACTATCAATAATCACATCACAACATTTACCCTCACACTTGCATCTAGTATGAAATAGGCTCCTTCTTTGTTTAGGTTCATTCTCACCACTCAGCAGGACTCTTCTGTTAATCACTATTTCTCCTCTTTCAGCATCTTTAGAATTTGATGATCAGGCATCTTCATCTACATGTGCAACTCTGGCCTAGCCTTCATTCCTCATATCCATCCTTCCTTGGCATTGAGGACATTCAAATGCCCTATGAACTTCCTCTCCATAGTGAAAACATGTTCCACGAAAGCCTCCTCTTCTTGAACCTTGTCCTCTTCCTCTTCCTCTTTGATCTCTATTGTTCTAATCTTGGAAACAATTGAAATTGTTTCCTCTCTAATTTTTACTACTACTCACCACATCCTTCTTTCTTAGATCTTCATTTTGGCCTCCATATGACCGTCCACCAGATCATCCACCATGACCTCTTCCATTTTGTCTGCTCTCGAACTTCTTGTTTAGTTTTTCCTCTACTTTTAGGGAAAACTGGTATGCCTCTTCAATACTATTCATTCGAACCAGATTCAGCTCTTCCTGAATGCTCAGCCTCAATCCATTAAGGTAATGGGAAACTTTCTCCTTATCTGCTTTTGCATGGTCTCTTCTGATGAGGATTCGATAGAACTCCTCTGTATACTCCTAAACAGATTTTCCTGCTTTCTTCAAACTTTGCATCTTCTTTAGAAGGTCAAGCTCATAATCAACATCAATGAACTGTCACTTCAATTTATCCACCATTCGATCCCATCTTATGATTTTATCTTTCCCTCTTCTATTTCCTTCCAATTGAATCTCTTGCCACCAGATCTTGGCATGACCTTTCAGTCTGGCCTTCACAAATTTGACCCTATCAGGATCATCAATATCTTCATACTCAAAATATTCTTCACATTCATTGATCAAGTCGATCAACTCCTCTGGGTTAAGATTTTCTAAAAATGCAGGAACCTCAATCTTATGTCTTTTTTCAATCTTGAAAATGGCCCAAAAAAGTCTTTCTTCCTCTTGGTTCACAACTTTGACTTCCCCTTCTTGATCTTCTTCTTCGCCTTCATCCTCGCTTTCATCTCTGACATTAAGATTCATTCCTCTATGAATCTCTTCTTGCAATGCTCAGACTTGTCTCTGGAGTGCTCTAACCTCATGTGTTACAACACCAACTCTTCTACCACATTTCATTCGTGTAGGCATTTTCACGATGTGCGCTGAAACCCTAACTACGGTCATGGTGCAAACTGCCTCATAGTCGACGATCTATTTACACACTAAGGAACTCCTACTCTAATACCACCTAATGAAAGGTTCTCCCCTTAATACCACAAACACATAACAGAAATAGACAAACAACAACAACAATATGCAAGAATAGAAAATTGGCTTCTTATTATCTCCACAAATGTGGAATTACAAACTTTCAGAATTACAATATGCAAAGCCACATGGGCATTCCCTTACAATACTCTGTAGGACAAAACCTCTAATCAATACCTAGATCTACTACCCAGAACTACCCTAGACAACACTACGGGACTTCTTTATATAGGCATTTTCCACCGCCCAAGAAGGTTCCAAAAATTTAGCCCTTAGGGCCGACCAAACTTAGAATTATTTTATTTTTTAATTTATTACATCAAATTCAGCTCAAAATAACTTTTGAAAACCGAACAAAAATTTTGAAGGAAAATTATTTTCTGCCATTTCAGGTGACCCGACTTCCAGAGACCATAAATCATCACCAGTTCACTCGATTAACTATTATAACCCCATTTCGGAAAGACCACGAAATGCTCTACAGGTTTTACTAGGGCAAGCACTTGTTACCCAAATTTTCAACCTCATCCAAGGCCTCTAAAGCCTTCAAAACTGAGCTCAAAGTTTTTGTACCCTACTGCCAATACCAAAAATCTTCAATATCTTCAAAACTAGACCTGATCTAGCCATGAAACTTTATTGGCAGGCTGATATGACTAAGATGAACCTCCACATGTAAAATTAGATCATTCTGAGATCATATGACCAACTTACTAAAAGTAGTAAGTTTCCATAAATAGAAGCTATGCACAAGATAGCCCTTATTGAATACAAAAATAGAAATATTTTTGGGCGATGCAAGATTGCTCTTACACCCAAGATGCTCCTGCATTAGACACCCGGGGTAATTTGAGAAGTGACCCTGTCACAACTCATGTGTGCAAAGGAAAACCAAGATGGTTAACCTCCTCCTTAGTTAGCCATGATGAATCTTCAATAGGTCATCCTTTCCACTTGACCCAATATTCTTCATATGTCCTGTTCTTTGTGCTTCTGCCAACACAATTATCCAGTATATCCTCAATCTCTTTGGTATCTGAACTAGTTGCATGAATAATCCATTGTGATGTTGTGATCTCATCTTCAACACCTCCCTCATGATACTCTATCAGATCTAAAATGTTAAACACTGGTGAAATATTCAGCTCAGTAGGCAATTCTACTTCATATGCATTTCCTGAATCATGCTTCTTTAGTATCTTACATGGCCCAAACTTCTTCATTTTCATTTTGTTATATGTACCAACTAGAAATCACTCCTTCTGCAAATGAACCATGACTTCATCACCAACCTAAAATTTCTCATGTCTCATTTTCACATCTACCTTAGCCTTATACTATGCATTCATCTTGGTAATATGCTTCCTCACCTCCTCATGGATGTTCTTCAAATGTTCTACAAAATCTTCAGCTTTAGCACTACTTATTTCTTCTTTATCTATCTTTCTCAACTTAGATGCATTTCTTGGACTACTCCCATATACAATCTGGAATGGTGATTTACCAGTGCTCCTGTTGATAAAATTATTGTATGCAAATTTTGCCTGTGGTAAAATCAAATCTCATCCTATTGGCTTATCTCCAACCAAACATCTCAGCAAATTTCCCAAACTCTTATTCACCGCCTTTGTCTATCCATCAATCTATGGATGATGTGATGAAGTGAATTTCAAATCTATCTTCAACTTCTTCCACATTGTACGCCAGAAATATCCAACAAATTTAGTGTCCCGATCTGAAACTATGGTCTTAGGAAAACCATGTAGTCGCACTACTTCTCTGAAAAACAATTCTGCTACATGAACAACATCATTAGTCTTCTTGTAGGGAATAAAATGTGCCATCTTTGAAAATCTGTCAGCTACCACAAAAATTGAATCATGTCCCCGCTGTGTCCTCGATAATCTAAGAACAAATTCCATACTGATATCCTCCCATGGCTTCTCTGGTACAGGTAGTGATTGATACAACCCTGTATTCTGCTGCACTCCTTTCACCATCTGACATACTCTACAACTCTGTACAAACTTCTTGACATCTTGCTACAACTGTGGTTAATAATAATTTTTGCTAATCAAAGCAAAGGTTTTATCTTGACCAAAATGTCCAGCCAATCTTCCGCTATGCTTCTCCTTGATGAGATTCTCCCTCATAGAACTTCTTCGAATGCACAACTGACTCCCTCTGAATAGCATATCATCCTGAATGATGAAATTACAGCCACTTCATTCTGTCTAGAGTAACAGATTCTTTACAAGCTTCCCAAGCTTCACCAAAATCAGGATCTTTTGGATACAAATTCTTGAGTTCCTTGAACCCAACAACTTCAATCTGCATCTCTGTCAGCAATAGTTTCCTTCTACTAAGAGCATCTACAACCCTATTAGACTTTCCACTCTCATGTATCAAACCAAATATATAACTCTGCAAAAATTCAACCCATTTCAAATGCCTTTAATTCAACTTTCTTTGACTATTCCAATATTGCAAAGCTTGATGATCAGTATACAAAACAAACTCCTTAGGAAGCAGATAATGTCTCCACTTCTTCAATGCCTGAACTATAGCATAAAATTCTTGATCATAAACAAAATATTTTCTCTTGGCATCATTTAACTTCTCACTGAAATAAGCAATAGGTTTACCTTCTTAGCTCATAACAACTCCTATTGTAGTACCACTAGCATCACAATCTACTTGGAACACCTTATTAAAATTTAGAAGTGCTAAAATAGGTTGTTCTATAACTTTTTGTTTCAACAATTGAAAACTCTTTTCTGCCCCATTAGTCCACTTAAACTCTTTTCTATCCCTTCTCATTGTTTTAGTCAAAGGACCAAAAATACTACTGAAATTTCTAATAAACTTTCTGTAAAAACTAGCTAGACCATGAAACGATCTTACCTCAGTAGCACTCCTTAGAGTAGGCCATTCAAGGATAGCATGTACCTTCTTTAGGTAAATTTTTAGACCTTCTGCTGAAACTACAAATCCCAAATACACTAACTCTTTCTTCACAAAACTACACTTCTTCAAATTAATCAACAGTTTTTCATCTCTTAACTTCTCAAACACCATACGAATATGCATCATATGCTCTTCCAATGTCTTACTAAAGATCGAAATATCATCTAGGTACACAATGACAAACTTACCTAGAAATTCTTTTAGAACCTCGTCATGAGCTGCATGAAAGTGCTCAGTGCATTTGTTACCCCAAAAGGCATGACTAACCACTCATACAGTCCTTCCTTTGTCTTGAAGGTAGGCTTCCATTCATCTCCTTCTCTGATCCGAATCTATTGATATCCACTCTTGAGATCTATATTTGAGAAATAGATAGCTCAACTCAAACAATCCATAATATCATCCATTTGTGGCAATGGAAACCTGTACTTGATTGTGATCTTGTTTATTGCCTTGGAGTCTATACACATCATCTATTCTCCATTCTTCTTTGGTGCTAATACTGCTAGTACAGCACATGGACTCAGGCTCTCCTGAATCAACCCCTTCTACAATAACTCATGTAGTTGTCTGTTCAACTCTTCACTTTCTACTGGTGTCATTCTATGTCCTGCCTTGTTTGGCAAACTAGCTCCTGGAATCAAATCCATCTGATGACTGATCTTCCTTTCTGGTGGTAATCCATCAGCTACATTATCAGATATAATATCCTGAAACTCATTCAACAAATCTGCAACCTCTACAGGTACATCCTCTACTTCCTCTTTACCAACTTTTGGAATTAAAGAAAAACACACATTCTCATGCCTCATACCATCTAGAAATTTTCTTCCATCAACAAAAGTTATTCTCGCATTACCACATACCTTTTCTTCAGTCTCCGTTAATGGCTTTATCTTATGTCACACTCCATCCTTTGTTAGGGAATAGGTATTTGCATGACCATCATGTATAGCACATCTATCAAACTACCACGGTCTACCCAACAATATGTGACATGCATCCATAAGTATGATATCACATAGTACCTCATCATGGTACCCACCAATCTTGAACTTTACTAGGCACTGTTTACTGACCATGACCTTGTAGTCATCCTGCACCTAGGAAATCCGATATGGATGTGGATGTTTCTGTCCCTTGAGCTTCAACTTTGTCACCATCTTTTCTGACACCAAATTGTCAATGCTTCCACTATCAATAATCACATCACAACATTTACCCTCACACTTGCATCTAGTTTGAAACAGGTTCCTTTGTTCAGGTTCATTCTCACCACTTAGAAGGACTTTTCTATTAATCAACATTTCTCCTCTTTCAACATCTTCAAAATTTGATGATCGAGCATCTTCATCTACATGTGCAACTCTGGCCTGGCCTTCATTCTTCTTATATGTACTTCCTTGTAACTGAGGACATTCAAATGCCCTATGACCTTCTTCTCCACAGTGAAAACATGTTCCAGGAAGCCTCCTCTTCCTGAACCTTGTCCTCTTCCTCTTCCTCTCTGATCTCTATTGTTCCGATCTTAGAAATGATTAGAATTGTTTCCTCTCTAATTTTGACTGCTACTGGCCTCATCCATCTTTTTTAGATCTTCATTTTGGCCTCCATATGACCGTCCACCAGATCGTCCACCGTGACCTCTTCCATTTTTTCTGCTCTCAAACTTCTTGTTCAGCTTTCCCTCTACTTTTAGAGAAAATTGGTATGCCTCTTCAATACTATTCATTGGAACCAGATTCAGCTCTTCCTGAATGCTCGGCCTCAACCCATTAAGGTAACAAGCAACTTTCTCCTTATCTACTTCTACATTGCTTGTTTTGATGAGGATTCGATAGAACTCCTTTGTATACTCCTGAATAGATTTTCTTGCTTGCTTCAAACTTTGCATCTTCTTCAGAAGGTCAAGCTCATAATCAAGAAGAATGAACTATCACTTCAATTTATCCACCATTCAATCCCATCTTGTGATTTTATCTTTCCCTCTTCTATTTCACTCCAATTGAATCTCTTGCCACCAGATCTTGGCATGACCTTTCAGTCTGGCCTTCGTAAATTTGACCCTATCAAGATCGTCAATATCTTCATACTCAAAATATTCTTCACATTGATTTATCTAGTCGATCAACTCCTCTGGGTTAAGATTTCCTAAAAATGCAGGAACCTTAATCGTAGGTCTTTTTCCAATCTTGGAAATGGCCCAAAAAAGTCTTTCTTCCTCCTGGTTCACAACTTCAACTTCTCCTTCCTGATCTTCTTCTTCGGCTTCATCCTCACTTTTGTCTCTGGTATTAAAATTCATTCCTCTACGAATCTCTTCTTGCAATGCTCGCACTTGTCTCTGGAGTGCTCTAACCTCATGTGTTACAACACTATCTCTTCCACCACGTTCCCTTTGTGGAGGCATTTTCGTGATGCTCACTGAAACTCTAACCACAGTCCTGGTGCAAACTGCCTCACAGTCGGTGATCTTTTTACACACTAAGGAACTCCTGCTCTAATACCACCTAATGAAGGGTGCTCCCCTTAATACCACAAACACATAACAGAAACAGAGAAACAACAACAACAATATGCAAGAATAGAAAATTGGCTTCTTATTATCTCCACAAATGTGGAATTACAAACTTTCAAAATTATAATATGCAAAGCCACATGGGCATTCCCTTACAATACTCTGTAGGACAAAGCCTTGAATCAATACCCAGATCTACTACCCAGAACTTCCCTAGAGAACACTACGGGCCTTCTTTATATAGGAATTTTCTACCACCCGAGAAGGTTCCATAAATTTAGCCCTTAGGGCCGACTAAACTTAGAATTATTTTATTTTTCAATTTATTACATCAAAGTCAGCTCAAAATAACTTTTGAAACCTGAATAGAAATTTTGAAGGAAAATTATTTTCCACCATTTCAGGTGACCCGACTTCCGGAGACCATAAGTCATCACCAATTGACCCAATTAACTGTTATAACCCCATTTCAAAAATGCCACAAAGTGCTCTATAAGCTTGACTAGTGCAAGCACTTGTCACCCAAATTTTTGATCTCATCCAAGGCCTCTAAAGCTTTCAAAACTGAGTTCAAGTTTCTGTACTCTACTGCCAATACCAAAAATCTTCAATATCTTCAAAACTAGACCTAATCTAGCCATGAAACTTTACTGGCAGGTTGATATGACCGAGATAACCCTCCAAATGTAAAATTAGAACATTCTGAAATCATATGACCAACTTACTAACAATAGAAAGTTTCCATAAATAGAAGCTCTGCACAAGATAGCCCTTATTGAATACAAAAATAGAAATATTTTTGGGTGATGCAAGATTGCTCTTACACCTAGGATGCTCCTGCATCAAATCTTGGTTGGTATTCATCATCAACACCATCTGTTATAGTAACATCCTATAACTCATTAGTTAGTAAATAGTGGGTGGGATTTGGTGAGTTTGTTAGAAAGTAAAGTCCACCAAGATAACTGAGAGTAGGGGAGGGGGGTGAATCATTTATCAAATAAATACAACTTTTATCACCTTTAATATATTTCAACCATGTAAGCAATGTAATCAACAACTATAGAAAGATATACATACACAATAACACAAGATATGTTAACTAGAGAACCTCTTGATCAGAGAGTAAACCCCGGTGGGAATGATGCCCACAAAAGATGCACTAATATAAAAATTCTTTGTGAATGGATGGACTCTATTAGGAGTCTTATGAAATAAATTTAGTACATATGAATCTCTGTTAGGAGACTTTGAATTCTTGTTAAAAGATTCTAACCCTCTTAGGAGTTATGGAAGACAGAAGAATCCACTATCCAAACAGCTTCAAGGGAAAGATCACTAAACTCACTGTCCAACTGATCTATGTATTACTCAACAGAATAATACCAAAAGATTACTGATCTCAACAACTTATCACTTCTCCTCTAACTGTGCCAAACCACACCAACTGCTTTATCAGATCTCAATAGCAGATCTTTGTACTTCTCATATCCTCTTACAAAAAGTATTGCTCAATTATGCAATTCACTTTCATACCATACTCCATTAAAATAAGGAAAATAATCCTTCCTTTATACCACACTCAAATAATTACAAATGAGTTGACATACAAATTATAAAATAAAATCTTCCACATGTTACACAATATTTCACAATTACATAAAACTATTCAATTAAGATAATTCTTCACTCATGTGACCTCTGACTTTTTTGTCACATCCACATAACAATCATCATGTCTTCATCACCTGTACAACCTTGCATGCTTAGATTATTTCCCGATTAGGAGATATCATCTGATTTCCACAAGTCGCTTCTCAGGAACACTGTCTAAATACTGCTTCCACTAAATTACACATAACTATCATGAATACTTGAATTTCCATATGTGATCTTAACCATGATCTCAGGAAACATCATATATTAAGTCCTCAACTCCACATAGTTTGATCTTCAATATCCCATGTGCGCTAATAAAAACACTATCTGCTTCTTTGCTAATCTTCAGTAGATCACTCTGTTGACATCAATTACAATCACAGTCATGAATGTAACAACAACTACTATAGAATTGTTGTGAATAATCCCCCATAGGATATATTTAGCATTCATTCTCAATAATCTCACCCATTGGCATTGATGGCAACATAGATGAAAAACATCCAAGTTCCATGAATACCAACACTGCAACACTACTGGTCTGAAATATTTTCACATCCTCTTCATTAATCAAATCTTGCTTTATTTTCCTACTCAATTATTTTAGTTTTCCATTTTATTTTTATTGTATCCTTCTCTCTCAAATTCTCTTCAATAGATGGTTTTTCATGTATCCTTCTCCCCCATTGACATCAATGACAGATGTTATATCACTATGTCAACAACAACTTCAATGTCAAAAGACACTTTTCAGAAAATACATTTCACTAGAATCCTCATGACTTAGCTTAGAAACATATACTCCCCCATAGAGGAAGTACCAACATCTAGTCAAAAAAAAGACAAGGCTCATATACCACTGGATTGATGTAATAATCTGCATCACTTCTCAAAAGTAGGTTGGGGCATAACCCCAAGCATACCTCTCAGATACTCAAATGTATCCTTAGGAAAAGGCTTTGTAAATATATCTACAATCTGATCATTTGTACTTATATACTCAAGTCTGACTTCTTTCTCTATAACTTTATCTCTCACTACATGATACTTTATTTCTATATGCTTTATCTTAGAATGTAGTACATGATTCTTAGACATAGTAACTGTACTAGTGTTATCACAGTGTATAACAATAGGCTCATCAAATTTTATTCTAATATCCTTCAACATTTGTTTCATCCATATTATCTGGTTATAACTGTTTGCTACTACTACATATTTTTCTTCTTTTGTGCTCTGTGAAATATAATTTTGTTTCTTTCTTAGCCAAGAAACCAATCTTCCTCCAAGGAAAAATGCTCCACCACTTGTACTCTTTTTCATCAACATTGCCTCCCCAATCTGCGTCTGTATATGCACATAGGGTAAAGTCATCAAATTTTTGATACCACAATCCATATTCAATTGTGCTTTTCAAGTACCTAAGTATCCTTTTTACTATTGCACAATGTGATTCTTTAGGGTCAGCTTGAAATCTTGCAATGATTCCAACCGCGTGTGATATGTCTGGTCTTGTATGAGTTAAATATTGCAATCCTCCAATCATAGATCCGTACTTCTTCTGTTCAACTATAGGAGTCTCATCTATGCTAGATAACTTGTGTCCAGTTACCATAGGTATGCCAACTAGCTTACAGTTCTCCATTCCAAATCTCTTCAATAGGTCATTCAAGTACTTTGTTTTACATAAGAATATACTATCACTATTCTATGTTATCTGCAATCCTAAAAAATATTTCATCTCACCAATCATACTTATTTCAAATTCAGTCTTCATTTCATCTGCAAATTTATCATCGGCTTCATCTTCTCCTCCAAAGATAATATCATCAACAAAAATAACTACAACCAATAAACCATTTTTAATTTATTTCATATACAAGTTACTATCTATTGTGCCTTTAGTAAATCCTAATTTTATCAAATACTTATCCAGTCTTGCATACCAAGTTCTAGGTGCTTGTTTAAGTCCATATAAAGCTTTGTTCATTTTACATACTGTTAGATTTGATAACCATCAAATCTTCCCAAGAACACTTGCATGCAAAGACTGCTACAAGAATGAAGACAGAAGAGAAGGCAGAAACTATGGCGGCCAAAAGGCCAGAGACAGGAAAATCATTGTGATAGAAAAAGCCTCTATTAACCAAATGAAATTACAATACAATTTCCTTATGAATTACAAAGCGGTGAATCCTTATAAAGGATACCGAAACCCTAAAAGGGAAACTTCTAAGAAATGGAAACTTTCCTAAGTCTAACTTAAGCAAAGAGTAGATAAACTAATAATTAACTAATTTAATTATTAGCAATACTCGACTACTCTAACACCCCCCCTTAAGTGTAACTTAGGGAGAAGCAAAAAAGCTAAACTACTACAGAAAGTAGGAAAGATGGGTCCCAGCAACAAGGCCTGATCAGGTACCCAAAACAAAAAGAAAAAGATGTCCCAGAGAAAGGAACAAGAAAAAAGCAAGAAGCAACTCCGAAGCATGTCTGAAAACTCTGTCAGAAGATACTACTGGAACCCCCACTGAAGTGCATGACCAAGTAGAGAAGACAAACGTCTGAAGAGCTGATCAATCAAACCTGGAAGCAATAGAACCAACAGGTGAACCCCCCCATAATGCTAAACTAGGAGAGGTGACAGGAACACTGAAATGCGATGCCAGAAACAACTGCAGAAGAAGAACCAGGAACACCAACAGTGCAACAGAAGCACACACACAGGATAAAGGCGGTGTCATAGACACACTACATGGGCTAATGTCATGGAAGGTATGCTCACTTGACAAAGGTGGATGTGCCTAAAGCGGCATAAACATCATAACCCCCCATGGCACTTTATAACAGAGTGCGAGTACATCAACTGAACAAGGTGTACAAGATCCAAGAATGCAGAAGTAGGCACTTTATCTTAGTGTGTTTTATAGAACAAAGATGCAATAGAAGAGTATGCAAGCTCAAAAGCCAGAAAGAAGAGTGAGCTATGAACTCAGAAGAAGAGATCTCCGGACCTGTAGAACCAAGCACTCCACCAGAGGGCATAAACTGCCAAACGCGGAGGAGTGAAAACCTGGAGTAGAATCTAGAAAAATAATCTTTGCCACTGAATAGCACACTGAACCACCTTTCTGACGATATCTCATTTTCCGAAAAAGGAGTCTGGATGATCCAGATATGACTCCCGGAAGGCAAAAAGAGACATCGGACATCAACAGAAAAAAATGCTATTGAAACGGTGGAACCAAAATCCTAACCTCCACCATCAAAAAGTGCTCGGAAAGAGCTTTCTGACAGTATATGGAAGTCAGAAAAAGACCCTCGGATGCTCCCTGTAGAGCGAAAAAGGCCCCGGAGGCCGAGGCTGCACAGCTGGACTTTGGAATTAAGCCATGCAAAAAAAAAAATTAAAAAATAAAAAAAAAGCACCCCACAAAAATACCGCCAAAAAACTGCTAACGTCACCGAAAATCCCACCCGCATTTAAATAAACCGCTGGTGTTTGAGGCTGAAACCGCCAGCGGACCCCGGCGGTTCCGGCGGTAACCGCTGCGGAAGCCGCAGAGCGGGGGCTGGGAGTTGGTGGCGGGTTGGGAGGTGGCGGGAAGCAGTGGTGGGTGGGTGGTGCGGGGGCCGTAGCGCCCCTGCACTTTTTTTTTTTTGATATGCGTGCAGACTGTACGGCCTGCCTCGGGATGCGTGCAGTCCTGAGGCTAAAATTTTTTGCCTCTGATGCCACTGTGTCCAAAATGAACAAGTTTTATATGGATTTAGGGGTTCTTGGGCCTTCCGGACACAATGGTGGTGTCCATTTTTTCCCAAGGTGAGCCAAATTTTGGGTCCCCCCAGATCCACAAAAAAACTTCTGAACCCCTTGAAAACCTCCTGCTTCTGAAACACTTCAACAAAACACGAACAACGAGCAGCAAGATGGCTCTGATACCATGTTAGATTTGATAACCATCAAATCTTCCCAAGAACACCTGCATGCAAAGACTGCTACAAGAATGAAGACAGAAGAGAAGGCAGAAACTATGGCGGCCAAAAGGCTAGAGACAGGAAAATCATTGTGATAGAAAAAGCTTCTATTAACCAAATGAAATTACAATACAATTTCCTTATGAATTACAAAGTGGTGAATCTTTATAAAGGATACCGAAACCCTAAAAGGGAAACTTCTAAGAAATGGAAACTTTCCTAAGTCTAACTTAAGCAAAGAGTAGATAAACTAATAATTAACTAATTTAATTATTAGCAATACTCGACTACTCTAACACATACCATGTCTCCTTCATGAGTTAAGGGAAAACCTTTAGGCTGCTCAATGTAAACTTCTTCTTCTAACTCTCCATTCAAAAATGCTGACTTCACATCCATATGATATACTTTAAATTTCTTATAGGCTGCATAAGCCAAAAACATTCTTACTACTTAAATTCTTGCTACAGGTGAAAAAATTTCTTCATAGTCAATTCCTTCTTGGTGTGAGTATCCTTTACATACCAATCTTTCTTTATTCCTTACAACTTCTCCTTTTTCATTCATCATGTTCCTGAATACCCATTTAGTTCCTATAACATTTTTATCTTTAGGTCTAGGGACCAATTCCCAAGTCTTGTTCTTTTTAATTTGATCTAGTTCTTCCTTCATAGATTTAATCCAATATTCATCTTCATAGGCTTCACTAGTAGATTTAGGTTCAATTTGAGAAATTAAACACAATTGTTCTTGTACCTTATTCCATGTCAGAACTCCTCTATCTATGCTCCCAATAATTTTCTCAACAGGATGATTTCTTGTTAGATTCATGTTAGGTGTCACTGTCTCAATTCTTGCTTCAACTATAGGTTCTTCTATGATTTCCTCAATGTAGCTTTCATTCTAAAAATCACTATCAGTTTCATAGAATAATTCAACATTTTCTTGATCAATTCTAGGATGAGTTCCTTCATCTGATTCATAATCAAGCATTCTTTCCCAAATTTTGAACTTTTCATCAACTTTAACATTTACGCTCTCAACAATAGTTTTAGTTATTTTATTGAAACATCTATAAGCTTTTATTTTCAATGAATAACCAAGAAATATACCTTCATCACTTCTAGGGTCAAACTTTTCAATGTCATCATCTCTTTTAATATAACATTTACTTCCAAAAATTTTGAAATACGTAACTGATGGCGCATGTCCAAACCATAGTTCATAAGGTGTCTTATCTATGTCTTCTATGATCTGTATTCTATTCATTGTACATGCTATTGTATCCACTGCTTCTCTCTAGAATATTTTCACCAAGTCATTTTCAAATAGCATGGCTCTTGCTGCTTCAGTTACTGACTTGTTTCTTCTTTCTAAAATACCATTTTGTCCATGTGTTCTAGGGGCTGAAAACTGTCTCTTAATGTTATTCAATTCACAAAAAGTGTTAAATTAATTTGATATAAATTCTCCACCTCTATCTAATCTCAAACATTTAATCTTCATTCTAGATTCATTCTCAACTTTGTTCTTAATTACTCTAAACTTATCAAAATTTTCTTTAAGAAATGCAATCCACATCATTCTTGTAAAATCATTAACAAGAATCATAAAATACCTTTGACCATAGAATCCTCTAGTCCTTGTGGGACCGCTCAAATCTGTATGAACAATTTCCAACTTCTCTGCTATTGTAAACTTCTTGCTAGGAAATGATTTTCTCTTCTGTTTAGCCATAACACATTCCTTGCAAATCATGTTAGTAGGTTTCATAATTTTAAGCAAATCTCTTACTGCAAGTGTAGTACTTACTTTCACAATGTTATCAAAGTTTATATGACAAAATCTTCTGTGCCATAACCAACGGTCATCAATATTAGTAATCAAGCATGTCATCTTAGTAGGATTTAACTGAAATACATTACCTTTGGTTCTTGATCCAGTTCCAATCAAATTACCATCCTCGTCTTTGATTACACAAGTTTTCTCAGTAAACCAAACTTGATATCCCTTATCAACTAGCTATCCAACAATCAAAAGGTTATGTTTCAATCCATCCACAAAGTAAACATCATCAGTGTTAGTCTTTCTATCAAGAGTAATAGATCCTATTCCTTTTATCAAACAAGGTGCATTATTTCCAACTCTAACAATTCCTCCATCATAATTGTTAAACTTTATGAATTTCTTCATGTCTCCAATCATATGATGTGAACAACCACTGTCTATAATCCAATCAGATCTCTTTTTTACTTGAGAAACTAAAGCTTTTTCTTCTTTAACTTCTATTTCAGGGTTTTCTTCTTTTATTGCTACAAATCCTATATCATCATATTATCACTTTCACTTAGAGATTTCTCCATACTAGTTTCAAATTCTTCATTATTTGCATAGTAACATTCTTTAGATTTTCTAGGTTTAAAGTTATTTCTATACTTCTTTACTCTCTTAGGACATTTAGATGCAAAATGACCATATTGTTGACAAGTCCAACATTTAAAATTTTTATTACCGTCTGGTTCTCTTTTCACAAGAAAGGCAATTCCTTCCTCAATCTTCTTGTCTTCTTCATTCTTAGATTTGTTGTCACTAGCATAATCTCTGCTTACACTAATTCTTCTTAACAAAGTAGGATGAATACTAAGTGCGCTAAATGTTGTCTCAATTCTAGGTAGCACTCCCGATTGTCTCAAGTTCATCTCTACTGCTTCTAGTATTCCAAGAAGGATTTCTCTTGTGAAGTTCTCAGTACAAGGTATAACTCGCTCAATCATGTGTGTTGTCTACTTAAATGTAGGAGTTAATGTCCTTCAAATTTTCCATATCACTTCATTCTCTATCTTGATTCCTTCACAAGATTTTATACCTGCAACGATTTTTGATATTCTACTAATATAGCTTCTAATAGATTCATCTTCCATCATTCTTATATCTTCAAATGCACATATCCAATTATGTAACTGACTCTCTTTGCATGTGCATCACCTTCAAAAGTAGATTGTAAAGCTAACTAAATTTCACAAGAATGTTTTTAGATATTTTACCTGACTGTACTCATTCTCCAGAAGGGCTGACAAGAGTGCTTCTCTGGCAAGTATGTTACACATGAATAGGTCTCTCTCCTCATTAGTACATTCATCAATTTTGTCTTCTTCAATGATAGTCTTCTTATTCTTTGTAATTAACCAGTATCCTGGTCCTAAACAAAGAAAATGTGTCTTCATCTTTTCTTTCTAGCTATCAAAGTTCACTCCATCAAACTTATGGATTTCTTTCTTGAAATGATTCACCATGGATCTCTTTAAGTTGTTAAACTTTTCCTTCAAGGACCTTCTACTCTGATACCAATTGTTAGAAATTAAAGTCCACCAAGATAACTAAGAGGGGGTAGTGAATCAGTTATTGGATAAATACAAATTTTATCACCTTTAATATATTTAAACCATGTAAGCAATGTAATCAACAACCATAGAAAGATATACATACACAATAATATAATAACACAATAACACAAGATATGTTAACTAGGGAACCTCTTGATTAGAGAGTAAACTCCGGTGGGAATGATGCCCACAAAAGATGCACTAATATGAAAATTTCTTGTGAGAGGATGGACTCTATTAGGATTCTTATGAAATATATTCAGTACATATGAATCTCTATTAGGAGACTTTGAATCCCTATTAAAATATTCTAACCTTGTTAGGAGTTATGGAAGATAGAAGGATCCACTATCCAAATAGCTTCAAGGGAAAGATCACTGAACTCACTGTCCAACTGATCTCTATATTACTCAAAAATATATATTACCAAAAGACTATTAATCTCAACAACTTATCACTTCTCCTCTGACTATGCCAAACCGCTCCAACTGCTTCATCAGATCTCAATACCAGATCTCTGTACTTTTCTTATATCCTCTTACAACAAGTATTTCTCAATTCCACAATTCACTTTCATACCATACTCCATTACAATAAGGTAAATAATCATTCCTTTATACCATAAACAAATAATTACAAATGAGTCATCATATAAATTAAAAAATAAAATCTTCCACACGTTACACAATATTTCACAATTACATAAAACTATTGGCTTCCAATTAAGATAATTCTTCACTCATGTGACCTCTGACCTTGATGTCACGTCCACATCACAATCATCATGTCTTCATCATCTGCACAACCTTGCATACTCAGATTCTATCTTGATTAGGAAATATCATCCCATTTCCACAAGTTGCTTCTCACGAACATAGCCTAAATACTGCTTCCACTAAATTACACATAATTGTCATGAATAGTTGATTTTCTATATGCTCTCTTAACCACAATCTCAAGAAACATCATAGATTAAGTCCTCAACTCCGCATAGATTGATCTTCAATATCCACGTGTGCTAATACAAACATTGTCTACTTCTTTGCTAATCTTCAGTAGATCACTGTGTTGACATCAATGACAATCACAGTCATGAATGCAACAAAATATGATAGAGAATGGCTGTGAATACTCCCCCATACGATATATTTAGCATTCATTTGTAACAGAGTTGTCTTTCTAAAGTAGAAACAACTGATCTATGGGAAAAAGTAAAGGATTCAAACTATATTGTATTATCTTTAGATGAAATTACAATGGTGGGGAATGTTAGGAATGAATGCAAAGTGTTTTGGTAGTCATTCTGTAGCAGTTGTTGTTGCATTCATGACTTGGATTGTCATTGATGTCAACACAGTGATATTCTGGATATTAGCAGGAAAGTAGGTACAGTTTTGTTTAGCGCACATGTTGTATTATAGATTGGCTTTTGCGTAGTTGATGGTATGTTCTTTGGTGTGTTATTAACCTATGGTTAACAGCACAAAAATAAATTCATTCATTTGTAAGAGTTATGATCATTTTGGTGAAAGCAGTGTTTAGACAGTGTTTCTGTGTAGTGATGTTAAGAAATCAGAGGATATCTCTTAGCTGGGATGGAATCTAATTTTGTGCAGTTAAAGGGATGTTGGAGACTCATTAATGATGATGTGGTTCATAGTGAAAACTTTGAGGATATGTTTGGAGAAAGTTACAGTATCTGGAAGCTGACAGTTTTATGTGAATTCTGTATGTAGCGTGTAGAATTTATTATTTTGTAATTGAGGACCGACTCATTTGTAATTATTTGAGTTTGGCATATAAGAAGGAATTTTTTCCTTATTGTAATGTGTACTATGAAGAGTGAGATGCTAATATATGCATGAAGTGAAGAAAAGAGCTAATTCGGTGATGAAGGAAGACTTGTGAGTACAGAGATCTGGAATTGTGATCTTGTGTAGCAGAGAGTGTAGTTTTGGCATAGTGTGAAGGAGGTAATATATTTCATATTATTCTCTTGAATAATTATAAGATCTTTTGGATAGTGGGTTCAGAGATCTTGCCTTGAAGCTATTTGGGCAGTGGGTCCTTCTATCTTCCATAAACTCTTAACCGGGTTAGAATCTTTTAACAGGGATTCAAAATCTCCTAACAGGGATTTATATGTACTGAATGTATTTCATAAAACTCCTAACAGGGTCCATCCTCTAATAAGGAACTTTCATATTAGTGCATCATTTTGTGGGCATCATTCCCACTGGGGTTTACTCTTTTCAAGAGGTTCCCTAGTCAACATATCTTGTGTTATTGTGCAATTGTGTGTGATTATCTTTCTATGGTTGATTAGTACATTAATTATATTGTTTAAAGCTGTTGAATGGATAAATTATCTGATAACTGATTCAAACCCCCCCCCCCCCTCTTAGTTATCTTGGGGATCTTTACTTTCTAACAATTGGTATCAGAGCGGCAGGTCCTTGAAAGAAAAGTTTAACAACTTAAGGAGATCCATGGTGAATTTCAGAAAAGAAAGCCCTAAGTTTGATGGAGTAAATTTTGACAGCTGGAAAGAAAAGATGAAGACACATCTATTGTGTTTAGGACCAAGTTATTGGTTGATTACAAAGAATGAGAAGACTATCATTGAGGAAGACAATCTAGAGGCAGGAACTAAAGATGAACTAGATCTATTCATGTGTAACATACTTGCAAGAGAAGCTCTTTTATCAGCACTATCGGAGAATGAATATAGTTAGGTAAGATGTTTGAAAACATCTCATGCAATTTGGAAAGCTTTACATTCTACTTTTGAAGGTGATGAACATGCAAAGAAGGCTAGATTACATAATTGGATTTATGCATTTGAAGATATCAGAATGATGGAAGATGAATCTATTAGAAGCTATATTGGTAGGATATCTGAGATTGTGACAGGAATAAAGTCTTGTGGAGGTGATAAGACAGAGAATGAAGTGATATGGAAAATTTTGAGAACTTTGACACCAGTATTCAAGCAGACAACGCAGATGATTGAACAAGTGATACCTTGTACATCAAAATTTTCAAGAGAGACTCTTCTTGGAAGATTAGAAATAGCAAAGATGAACTTGAGATTATCAGGAGAGCTACCTAGAATGGAAATAGCATTCAGTGCTCTTAGCATTAGACCTACAAGAAGTACCAGTGTGAATGGAGATTATGCCAGCAGTAGCAGATCTGAGGAAGATAAGAAGATTGAAGAAGGTATTGCATTACTTGTAAAAAGAGAACCAAATGGTAAGAAAATCTTTAAATGTTGGACTTGTCAAGAATATGGTCATTTTGCATCTAAATGTCCTAAAAGAGTTAAGAAGTATAGAAGCAACTTTAAACCTAGGAGATCTAAAGAATGTTATTATGCAAATGATGAAGATTTTGAAGTAGGAATTGAAAAACATTTAAGTGACAGTGATAATGATAACTTTGAGGAAATAGGATTTGTAGCAATTAAAGAAGAAAGTTCTGAATCTGATAAAAGGGAAGAAAAAGCATTAGTTTCACAAGTTGAAAAGAAATCTGATTAGATTATAGATAGTGGTTGTTCACATCATATGACTGGAGATAAAAGAAAGTTTGTTAAGTTAGATAATTATGATGGAGGAATTGTTAGGGTTGGTAACAATGCACCTTGTTTGATTAAGGGTATAGGATCTATTACTCTTGATGGAAAGACTAACACTGATGATGTTTACTTTTTTGATGGACTAAGACAATCTACTAAGCGTTGGACAATTGGCTGATAAGGGTTATCAAGTTTGGTTTTCTGAGAAAATTTGTGTGATAAAAGATAAAGATGGAAATCTGATTGGAAAAGGATCCAAAACCAGAGGTAATGTATTTTAGTTGAATCCTACTAAGATGACATGTTTGATAACTAGGATTGATGATAGTTGGTTATGGCATAAAAGGTTTTGTCATATAAACTTTGATAATATTGTCAAGGTGAGCACTACACATGCGGTAAGAGATTTACCTAGAATTATGAAACCTACTAACATGATTTGCAAAGAATGTATGATGGCAAAGAAGAAAAGGAGTTCATTTCCCAATAAGAAGTTCACATCGACAGAGAAGCTAGAGATTGTTCATACAGACTTGAGTGGTCCTACTAGGACTAGAGGATTCTATGGTGAAAGGTATTTTATGATTCTTGTTGATGATTTTACAAGAATTATGTGGATTGCATTTTTGAAAGAAAAATCTGAAGCATTTGATAAATTTAAGATCATGAAAAGCAAAATTGAGAATGAATTTGGAATGAAGATTAAGTGTCTAAGATCTAATAGAGGTGGTGAATTTACATCTAGAGATTTTAACACCTTTTGTGAAATGAATGGTATTAAGAGACAACTTTCAGCCCCTAGAACACCAGAACAAAATGGTATTGCAGAAAGAAGGAACAGGTCAATAACTGAAATAGCAAGAGCTATGTTGTTTGAAAATGATTTGGCTAAAAATTTTTGGAGAGAAGCAGTGGACACAACAGTATACACTATGAATAGAGTACAAATCAGAGAAGATACAAACAAGACACCTTATGAATTATGGTTTGGACATACACCCTCAGTTAAGTATTTTAGACTTTTTGGAAGTAAATGTTATATAAAGAGAGATGATGATATAGGAAAGTTTGATCCTAGAAGTGATGAAGGAATATTTCTTAGATATTCTTTAAAAAGAAAAGCATATAGATGTTATAACAAAAGAACTAAGACTATTGTTGAAAGTGAAAATGTAAAAGTTGATGAGAAGTTTAAAATTCAGGAAAGAATGCTTGATTATGAATCTGATGGAGAAGCACAACCTCGGCCTAACATTGAAAATGCAGAATTATTTTTTGAAACTAATAGTGATTTGCTGAATGAAAGTCATACTGAAGAAGACAAAGAAGAAAATAGAGAAGAAAACAAAGCAGAAAATAGAGAAGAAAGTAGAGAAGAATCTACAGTCGGAACAAGATTAGTAACTATGACACCTAATAGGTATACTTCAAGACATCACCCTATTGAGCAAGTTATTGGAAGTTTAAATAGAGGATTTTTGACTCAAAATAACGTACATTTATGTTTGATTTCTCAAATTGAACCTAAGACTACTAATGAAGCTTGTGAAGATGAACATTGGATCAATGCTATGAAAGAAGAACTAGAGCAGATTGAAAAAAACAAGACATGGGAATTGGTCCCTAGACCTGAAGACAAGAATGTGATTGGAACAAAGTGGGTATTCAGAAACAAGATGAATGAACAAGGAGAAGTGATAAGAAACAAAGAAAGATTGGTATGTAAAGGATATTCACAACAAGAAGGAATTGACTATGAAGAAACTTTTGCACCTGTGGCCAGACTTGAAGTAGTGAGAATGTTTCTAGCATATGCAACTTACAAGAAATTTAGAGTGTATCAGATGGATGTGAAGTCAACATTTTTGAATGGTGAATTGGAAGAAGAAGTCTACATTGAGCAGCCTGAAGGTTTTCCTTTGACACAAGAAGGAGATATGGTATGTAAGTTAAAGAAAGCTTTATGTGGATTAAAACAAGCACCTAGAACCTGGTATGCAAGATTGGATAAGTATTTATTGAAATTGGGATTTATAAAAGGAACAGCAGATAGTAACTTATACACAAAAGAAATTGAGAATGGTTTGTTGGTTATAGTTATATTTGTTGATGATATTATCTTTGGAGGAGAAGATAAAGCTAGTGACAAATTTGCAAATGAAATGAAGACTGGATTTGAGATGAGCATGATTGGAGAAATGAAATATTTTTTGAGATTACAAATAACACAAAGCCAAGGAAGGTATATTTGTAAGTTAGATTAAGTATTTCAATGAATTATTGAAAAGATTTGGAATGGAAGATTCTAAACCTATTGGAAAACCTATGGTAACCAGACATAAGTTATCTAGCAAAGATGAGACACCAGCAGTTGAGCAGAAAAAGTACAGATCTATGATTGAAGGATTGCAGTTATTGACACATACAAGACCTGATATAGCACATTTAGTGGGGATTATAGCAAGATTTCAAGTAGAACCTAGAGAATCACATTATGCAACAGTAAAGAGGATACTGAGATATCTGAAAGGAACAATGGATTATGGATTATGGTATGAGAATTTTGATGGTTTTACTTTATGTGCCTATACTAATGCAGATTGGGGAGGCAGCGTTGATGACAAGAAAAGCACCAGTGGTGGAGCCTTTTTTCTTGGAGGTAAATTGGTCTCTTGGCTAAGTAAGAAGCAGAATTGTACTTCACAAAGCACAGTAGAAGCAGAATATGTTGCAGCAGCAAATAATTGTAATCAAACTATTTGGATGAAGTAGATGTTGAAAGATATTGGAATAAAGTTTGATGAGCCTGTTGTTATACATTGTGATAACACCAGTATAGTGAGTATGTCAAAAAACCCTGTTTTACATTCTAAGACTAAACATATTGAGATCAAGTATCATGTTGTAAGAGAGAAAGTTGTAGAAAAAGAAGTAAGATTGGAGTACATAAGTACAAAGGAGCAGATAGCAGATATATTTACAAAGCCTTTACCTAAGGATACATTTTTGTATCTGGGAGGTATGCTTGGGGTTATGCCCCAACCTATTTTTGAGAATTGATACAGATGATTGCATCCATCCAGTGGTATATGAGCCCTATCTTTCTTCTGGATTGGATGTTGGAACTTCCTCTATGGGGGAGTTTATGAGGTGAGTCATGAGGACTCTTGTTATTGTATTCTTCTAAAAAGTGTCTTTTGACATTAAGTTGTTGTTGACTTAGTGATAGAATTTCTATCATTGATGTCAATGGGGGAGAGATATACATGAAAAACATTGTGGATTGTATGAGAGAGCTGAATAGGAAAATGAAGCAAGATTTAATTTGATATTTTGCGGTGATGTTGCAGTATTGGATTTTTGGAACATTGGATGTTTTTCATCTATGTTGCCATCAATTCCAATGAGGGAGATTGTTAGAAATGAATGAAAAGTGTTTTGGTAGTCATTCTGTAGTAGTTTTTGTTGCATTCATGACTTGGATTGTCATTGATGTCAACACAGTGATATTCTGGATATTAGCAAGAAAGTAGGTATAGTTTTGTTTTGTGCACATGTTGTATTGTAGATTGGCTTTTGCACAATTGATGGTATGTTCTTTGGTGTTTTATTAACCTATGGTTAACAGCGCAAAAATAAATTCATTCATTTGTAAGAGTTATGAGCATTTTGGTGAAAGCAGTGTTTAGACAGTGTTTCTGTGTAGCGATGTTTAGAAATCGGAGGATATCTCTTAGCTAGGATGGAATCTAATTTTGTGAAATTAAAGGGATGTTGGAGACTCATTAATGATGATGTGGTTCATAGCAAAAAATTCGAGGATATATTTGGAGAAAGTTGCAGTATCTGGAAGCCGACAATTTTATGTGAATTCTATGTGTAGCGTGTAGAATTTATTATTTTGTAATTGAGGACCGACTCATTTGTAATTATTTGAGTTTGGTATATAAGAAGGAATTTTTTCCTTATTGTAATGTGTACTATGAAGAGTGAGATACGAATATATGCATGAAGTGAAGAAAAGAGCTAATTCAGTGATGAAGGAAGACTTGTGAGTACAGAGATCTGGAATTGTGATCTTGTGTAGCAGAGAGTGCAGTTTTGGCACAGTGTGAAGGAGGTAATATATTTCATATTATTTTGTTGAATAATTCTAAGATCTTTTGGATAGTGGGTTCAGAGATCTTGCCTTGAAGTTGTTTGGGCAGTGGGTCCTTCTGTCTTCCATAAACTCTTAACCAGGTTAGAATCTTTTAACAGGGATTCAAAATCTCCTAACAGGGATTTATATGTATTGAATGTATTTCATAAGACTCCTAACAGGGTCCATCCTCTAACAAGGAACTTTCATATTAGTGCATCATTTTGTGGGCATCATTCCCACCGGGGTTTACTCTTTTCAAGAGGTTCCCTAGTCAACATATCTTGTGTTATTGTGCAATTGTGTATGATTATCTTTCTATGGTTGATCAGTACATTGATTATATTGTTTAAAGCTATTGAATGGATAAATTATCTGATAACTGATTCACCCCCCCCTCTCAGTTATCTTGGGGATCTTTACTTTCTAACAAGGGAATACTTATTGGATGAGTATGCATTATTATATTGTACAAAACTATGTTGGTCACCCTCGTTGACTCTGTGTTGTTAAGATGGAGAACATCATAGCACAAAGTATGTATGAAGTAGCTAAGAAATCTTGAAATGAAATTTCTAGTATGAATGACTACAATTGTCAAAAAGCTAGTGTGTGTAGGAGATGATGGATTTGTAGTGATACAAATTTATATGAATGTGTGGACTAGGTTAAGTACCTTCATAGGGTTAGTTTGTCGATAAATGAATAAAATAAGCTAAATACCACAATTTAAGAGCTAATTATGTAAATAAAGATAATGAGCACTCTATGGCTGTCTATTTAGCAATAGAGTCACTTTCACTATTCATTTTTACCCTTCTCTTTCACTTCTTTACTCTGACCCTTTGAGCCTTCTACGATGGTGATTCCTATTCGAGAGCATAGATTCAAGCCTGGTCGATGATATTTGCACTCACCTGGCTACGGACCTTCAGTATGTACCCCTGACGACTCTTTTGTTTGATTTTAACATTTAAACTTGAAAATTTTGAATTTTTCTAGGAAAAGACCTATTTTTTTCCTTTTTTAAATTGTGTCACACATTCAAGCATTTTATTAGTGCGTACACAAATTATGCAGTGCATCCGCAGTTTTGTGCAGCACATTCAAACTTTTAGAAGCCCTTGCAAATGCTAAATTTAGGGCATCTTTTTCCTTTTACAAATTCTTGTAGCACTTTCAATTTTTATTGCATGTTTAATCATTTTAGTAGTGCGTACAGGGTATTCCTACAATGTGTACTAAATCCTGCAGTGCTTACACTTTATTGTAGCACATACAATAGTTTTTGCTGCGTGCTTTTGATGTTTTAAGCAATGCATTTTATTTTTATTGCTTTTAATCAATTAAATAGTGCATACACCCTGCTTGGAAAAAATTGTGAACCTTTTAGTCAGTTTTCCTATTCGTATGATGTCGCCAATTAGTTGATTGACCTAGATTTTTGAGTCCTGTTGATAGTGAGTTGTATGATGTCAGTTTGAGTAATTTGATATTGAATGTTTGATGGTCATTCTTGATTTAGATGGTGGATAATGATGATGAATTTTGTGTCCTCTCTGAATAGAATCAGAAAAATTGATTGTGGTTTGATTAGATTTGATTGGTCAATTGACTTAAGATGATCCGATAGTTAATGATTTTGATTTTTTATGAGTTTAAATTTTCTTCTATAGGCTCAACTTTGGAATTGTCCAAGGCTTATATCATTTTCCATTCGATATGATTGATGATCTAAGTGGGCTAGAGTGCCGAGTGATTGGACGATGTGGTTTATCTTTCCTACTCTCTCTCCCTTGATTCCATGTGAATCAAGGTCTTCTCACCGCTATGGCAGAGCGCTGGCACTCTGACCATAACACATTTCTTTTATCGATAGGGAAGATGATGATCACCCATGAGGATGTTTATTAGTTACTGAGGATCCCTACTCATGGGGAGATAGTATACTATGATCAGGTATATGTGTGTGTGTGTGAATTTTGTACCTAGTTGTAGACACAACACTTCAGTAAAACATTAGAGGTTAGCAAAAAAACTGAAATCATGTAATCAGATGGAAACTAAACTAACCAGGTGATTTACTGTCTTCTAGTAGGTGTGAGTATGATTCTCTTAGATCAGACCGAGACCAATGACAATGCAACACCTAAACGAAGGATTTGAATGCAAAAAATTAAAAAACTATGAATGCAAATTAAGCTATATTTTTGGATTTTCTATGCAATAATATAAAAAAAACTATATGAAATTAATCTAGAATGAATGAAATGGAATGTAGATTTTATCTAAGAATGCTATGAATGAGTATAAAATCTATGATATGAAACTATGCAAGAGCTAATGATCAACTATGAAAGATCTCACAAATTGCCTATCGCAAGTGCTCAATCTTTCAATCGCCAATTCGCTAGAGTAATTGTGCAAATTCGAGTGTTGATAATTATGAAGAGCTGAGCCTTGTTTTTATAGAAATCCAAGACTTTGAGGATGCAAGAGAAAAGCCATAAATCACTCTTGATAAACTCAGGTTGATTTTTGAGTTATCAGGAAATTAGAGATAATTAACTCACAAAAATCATGCAAAAGTAGAGTTTTACTCAAAATAGAGTTTTAGATAAAATTTCAACTCATCATCAGATGTTGAGTTTCAATTTTAAAATTGATTGTTAATTTCTAGTTGCCTACTTTTCTGATTGTGCATGATTTAATTATAAATTAATTAAAAATAAAGTGATTTATTCTCAACTTAACTAATTTTTGAAATTAAAACAATTGATTTATGGGTTAATCAATTATTAAATCAAACTTTTATTCAAAAACTATATTATTAAATTTGACAATTGACATTAATTAACTAAATAAGAATTTAATCAATTAGTCATAAGATTTTTTATTTATTGTCAAAATTAAATAATATAATTTAGGAATAATTTAATTAAACTCAATTAAATAATTAAGTGGCAGTATTAAATCTAATTAATTAAATATTCAGAATATTCAATTAATCAAACTTTAGGATAAATAGGATTTATCGCCAAATAATTATTAAATTAAAGATAATTAGGATAAATAAGAATATTACTAGGAATATTCCCCGATGCAGAATTTAGGATAAAATCAATTAAAATTTGATAATGTGAAGATGTGCCTTAGGTTAGGACTTTGATGTCGATTTCATTCGAATTGAAGATGTAGGAGGTTAATGAACCTATAGCCCATTTTTGGGGTATTACATTTTGCCCCTCTTTGAATCATTATGTGAAGCGCAGTGGTTCAAAGATAGTCTGTGTATGATAAAGATGTATGAAACTGATTTGTTTTGAAAGATGAAACGATTCTGAGATAGAAATTGATTGAAAGATTTAAAGATTCAAGATTTGAGATTTAGGTCTTGAGTGACCAAAGATAACATTAACTATCGAAACAATGAACCAATGATTACAAAAAAGTGTCAAAACGCCTGATTCTGAACCTTATGATTGTGAAGAAGTGAGTGACTGATTCCAGACCTGAATGTCCTTGTATGAATCATATTGGTATCACATCCTGAACCCATTAGTTATGAAGAACCAAGGAAATGATGCTAATGAAATGATAGTTACAAAAAGCTAATACAGTTTACAAAATAGATTTAGGATACCAAATTGATATGGATCTCGATGAATTTGATATGCCCCAAGAGATAATAGATTTGCCCCAAGCGATGAGGACTTTAGATGAATCAGTAACTAGACGTGGTTGTTGTCTTGATTAGTGAGGAAAGATTTGATTTACAGACTTTGAATGATGTGTAATACCATGCCCCCTTCGGGATTAAAATTGAAATCTGACAAGAAAAGTCAATGTCATAGTTTAGAAGCATGTTAATTGATTTGAGAATTAGTTATACATGTTCGAGAATGTGTTCTGCATCAGTTAGAGGTCCTAGAAACCAAGTTTGACTAGGTTAAACCATGAGTTGACCATAGTTGACCAAGTTGAAATTTTGATAGTTTGATGTAAGATAATCAGTTAAGTTGAATTCTAGATTTTCGTGATGATTGAAGGTCAATTATGAAAGTACTCAGACATCCTGGGTCTAAAAATTTCAAATCACAATTTTGACATAGTAAACAACCTTAGATTTCAATTTTGATCCCCAAAATGAGTTCAGAACGTCGAAATTAGCTAGGGGTGCAATTTTTGTGAAAAATGGAGCACTTTTGAAAATTAGGTCAAAAGCTATATAAAGGCTAGAAGGGTCATTTTCAATTCATTCTCACCATTGACTTTTGAAAACCTTGTGGAGCCCTCTGAGTGAGAAAATGGTAGAAATGAAGGTACATGTGTCTTCTCATCATTTTGAGCGTAGTCGGAGGCATCAAAGACCTTGATAGTATGGACATCTGGAAGGTGGACCTCTGTGCTTCTCTGAAAATTCAATTTTTCTTTGTTTATAGCATTTTTAGCAAAAATTTTGTACATTTTCAATTTTGAATTTTTGCATGCACGAAAACTCGTAGGACTATCATTCTGGGCTTGTATGACTTTTCAATTCTACTTAGGTTGTTGTATCATTATCCCCCAAGACTCATATGAGAGGGACCCAAGAGTCGTACAATGTTTCATCGGGTCCCTCATAACTTGTACGAAGAGATGTTCAGTGTCGTATCATCATTGTTTTTCATATGGTAACTAGTGAAAACTCGTACGAGTTTTACTGCCAGTGTACTTTGTCGTTTGGAAAATAGTGAGCCCAAAACTCATTTCTAGGTCAAAATTTTGAATTTTCTAATCTTTTAGCCTGACTACTGAGTACTTGATCTACCTTCTGAAATAATAAACTGTTCAATTCCTATATTTCTAGCCTATTTTTCAACCAAAGTACTGATAGGAGTCCTTATTTTTGTGCTATGTAGGTCACATATCCTGATGTTCATGTACGCATCTCACATCCAGCCACTTAGAGACTCTATGTTTCCTTGCCTGATCGTATGAGAGTTCATCTTGCTTCATGTGGATTTGAGTGTCTAATCCATTTACATGAGAATAGGGTAAATCATGGACTCTTGATTGTGTTGATAGAGAGATTTCATTCTGAGACCCAAACATTCCACCTGCCGACTGGGGAGATCACTGTGACACCAGAGGATGTATACCATATACTGCGCATTCCCTTCCATTCAGGTCAACGTCTAGCTTATGTGAGTTCAGGTAACTCTGGGTTACTAGCATTCAGATGTCTGTTCGGAGACAATACACAATTGACTAGTTCCATTTCATGGGAGACCTTGGTACAATGCTATGGTCAGTCTCATAGATTAGAGTGCATACTTGTTGGGATGATAGGAGGTATTATCATGTCAGACCATTAGTAGAATGGTCTATTGATGGGTTGGGTACCGATGGTAGCACATCTGATGGTGACTCATTTTGAGTTAGCCTGGGGTCAGTGTTTATTAGCCCATATGTTCTCTGAGATGCACGAGGTAGTGTATCAGGAGAGCAAGACTTTTGCTGCTAGTGCTCTAGTTTTACAGATCTGGGCATGGGAGCATATCCCAATTTTGAGACTAGTGTGTCAGTCACAGTGACAGTTGCAAGAGCCTATGATTTATATTTATGCTGGATATGTCATACAGGGTCACATGGGTCATGTAGAGTACTGGAGATGGTGCCTTGATGACATGACATTTGTATGATGGAGGCCCTATGTAGATATTGAGCCTTGGCCTACTGCACAAGAGTAGTTTAGTTTCTTCTTCCAGAGCCATGTGTCAATAGGATGATCATCCTCTATACTGGAGAGATTTCTTATTACTAGGGTTTGGTGACAGTATGGATGAGTGCAGGATGCACCTCAGGATTATGCCACTTATGCTCGGATAGCCCGTGAGCTCAGACTTGGATGGACCCCGAGGATTTCTTATGTCTTGTGTTCACAGGAGTATAGTGGTATTATTGGTAGAGACTGGGAGTACAGACCACATGTTGTTGATGTCAGAGTGACAGATGGTTTTATCACATGGCTCGATGATCATCTGATCTATAGATTCTCTGACCCCACAAAGCTGATACCTTCCATAGAGGAGGCAATGGATGTTCTTGGAGCTCGAATGAGATAGGGTCTGAGACCCACACAGGTTCTGATTATGTAACCCACACCTCTAAGACTAAGTGCGATGGCTCTTGCACAGAGACCATTAGGATAGATGAGGCCCCCTTGTCCCACTAGTTCGACAATAGGTAGGCCTACAGGTTCACAGAGATGGACTAGGGGAGAGGGTAGTACTTTAGGTAGTGTTGGTACTGCTAAGGAGGTACTTGCAGTGGAGTAGGTTGTAGGTGGTGATTCTGATCCCTTACAGGAGGATACCAGTTTTGATCTTGGTGCAAAGATTAGACACCATAAGGTGCAAAGAGAAGAGACCACCGAGTAGCCTGCTATAGATACTAATATGCTGGCAAGAGACACTGATCCTAGTGTTCCACTGACTACACGGGAGATTGTGAGGAGACTCAGATTATAGGTGAGGGACTTGAAGGTGTGTAGTGCTCACTGGGAGGAGAGGTTTCTAGAGGTAGATAGACAGTGCACTGAGCTTCAGGGTGAGGTTCAGAGATTATAGGCAAAGGTTATTCATCAGACCTCCAGATTTGCCTATTATGTTTCTGCATACTATGTTGCGGTACCACTTGCTCAGAGAGTTCCTTCATATTCTCAGTATATGCTAGCATTAGAGGGAGCGAGAGCACCTAAAGCTGAGGCAATACCAGATGCACCACCACTACCTCCACCAGATGGAGAGGATCAGTCCGACAGCTAATCTTTCATGATATTTTGATATTTTTGTTGCTCTTTTGATATTTATACTATTCTGACTACTGATAGCTCACATGAGCCCATTATTTTGTACATTGTGCCAGTAGTGCACCCCTAACTATTTTGAGTTTTATGATATATATATGAGATCGAGACTTTTGGTTGTGAATTCATTTGTACTTGTCATGTTTTTGATGCATGATGATATCATGTGATGCTTATGCTATGAGTAGAGTAGAATGTATGTATGGATTCATGCAATGCAATGATTTCTTTCAAATGTATGAATGTGATGCAAGTGTACTTGATTATGGAAAGTGTATGTATGGAAATGTATGTAATGCAATAGATGGAATGAATGATTATGAATATGTAATGAAAATGCAACAATACACATGATATGTTTTGCAAGTATTGATGAAGACAAGTACTTAGTCTTATGTCAAAAAAGGATGTTTAACCCAGGATTGTGACAACTTATGCTTCTATGAGAAGACCTTCGTATGAGATTCAACTCTTCATTTCAGTGTAAGTATAGTTTTTAGAAGGATTGTTTGAATATTTTCAGGCAATTTGTGACATCATACAACATGTAAAATCACATACAATAATGAAATTCAACCTAAGACCTAGGACCTAGTCACTGATCATGTGTCATTCATTTGTCATCATTGATTTTTTAGGTAACCGGACAAACCAATGCAATGCCCACTAGTTATGAAACCATAGACATATGAATATCAATTTGTATGCATAGGCATCAATACAACACCCACTGGTGAGGCAACCATGGACATATGAATATTGATTTTATTTTCAGAATGTCAGATTAGATATAAGCACCAAGGCACAAACGCCAAGATGACCTGAATATCATTTCCATTTTGATATAGCAATTTGTATAAGCAGCAAAACATAAACATCGTGATGACCTGAATATGCCTTGCATTACAAACACATGAAACAGTCAAGAGATCCTTCTAAATCCAATGTGAATTACCCATAGTGACCCTTTATCATTCACATCGTTAGGTAAGATCATGTTTCACGGTAGGAGTAAGAAATCACTCAAAAAGACAATATTTGGATCAAACTTCCTTGAATTTTTTGGGTATCAATGGTCGAGGTATGCATGGCCATCCAATATGAGATAGAGGCTCTTATAGATAGACACCATTTCAATCCAGAATTTTCAAAGTTGTTAGATTTTCACATACAAGCAGAAGATGAAGAATAGATTATGCCCCCAGTGATCACTCTCTAAATCCTATAAAGGACATCATCGAAGAGCTTGAAGGGACATAATATGCAAAAATCTCAATGTGAATCAGTAAGCATACAAGGAGATAAAAGCATGTTAAAGCATAGATTGTTTTCAATTTGATGTTTGATTGCGTTATTGTAGATGCAAAATCCTTTCTAGAGATGAGATAGACTGACTGACTCAAATTAAGCTTCAAAGGACTCGAGTAGATATGACTCATTTGAGGTATACTGGAGACCATAGGATATGACATTGATTGCCCCCAAGTTTGAAACATTGATAGGATACAAATGCTTGAGCTAATTGGTGTACAAACTGACTTATTGAAAATAGGAATGCAAAAACAAACTGGGAGATATGTACAAACTAAAGCAAGACTGAAAGTTGGGAAAGACCAAGATTGCGCTGATAGATGGAGTGTTTTGAACAAGTGGCACCCATTTGCCGGGTTTTCACCATCTTGGCAGAGATTCTATTTTTCTACCAAGGTGCCCATTTCCAGGTTTTCACCAAGGCACTTTTTCTTTTTCTCAATTTTTTTTTAGATTTTTCATTTTTTTTAAATTTTTTTGTGAATCATCAAGGTGCCCATTGCTAGGTTTTCACCAAGATGTTCATTTTTTTAGGACTTTTTTCATATTTTAAAGATTTTTTCAAGATATTTTACCATAGACTCAATGCCTTAGGTGTAGAATTTCTTAAAATGGAGAATGTTGATTGGTTCTTGAAGCTGTTCTCCTTCATTTTTTGAGAGTTGATAGGCTCCAAAGCCAAAATTAGCAGTGATAACAAAGGGACCGAGCTAGTTGGGTTCAAACTCCCCCTTTCGCTCTCTATGTGATTGATTTTTAGGATTCTCTCTCAAGACTAGATTGCCAACCTGAAATTCTCTATGTCTGACTTTCTTGTTGTAGCCTCTAGACATTCTCTTCTGATATACTCTGAGATGATCATACGCTACTTGTCTGCGCTCATCTAGTAGTTCAAGTTCTTACAACTTAGACACTCTGTAGTCATCATCAGTTACTAGACCATGCATTCTGATTCTTAGTGATGGGATTTCAACCTCAATAGGCAGTACTGCTTCAGACCCATAAACTAAAGCCAATGGTGTAGCCCCAGTGGGTATTCTGATACTTGTTCTATAAGCCCAAAGAGTTGGATTGATCATGAGATGCCAGTCTCTTCCTATTTTATTAACTGTTCGGTGCAAGATTTTCAATATATTCTTGTTAGAAGCCTCTACTTGTCCATTCCCTTGAGGATAATAGATAGATGACTAATGTTGTGTTATCTTGAATTTGGCACATAGATCATCTAATTCTTTATTCTTAAATTGTCCACCATTATATGTGATTATAGAATGTGGAATACCATACCGACATATGATGTAGTTCAAGATGAACATAGATATTTATTTTCTAGTTTCTTGAGTCAAAGGGACTGCTTCTACCCATTTTGTAAAATAATCTATAGCTATGATTATATGGGTATGTCCATTAGAAGAATGAGGATGTATGGCTCCTATAAGATCAAATGCCCATTGGTGAAAAGGCCATTATGTAGTAAAGGGAATTAGATCTCTCCCTGGAGCATGAATTAAGTTACCATGTACTTGGCACTTTTGACAATTCTTCGCAAACTTGATAGACTCTTTCTCCATTTCTGGCAAATAGTACCCAGCCCTAATAAGTTTTCGAGCTAGTGTTAAACCGTTCGAGTGTGACCCACAAATACCATCATGGACTTCCTCTAGTTGAGACTCTTCTCATTCTAAACATCTAAGTAGTGTACCATTTAGACCTCATTTGTATAGATCATGACCAATGACGACATATCGAGAGGCATTTCAGATAAGGTATCTCTTTTCATGGCGGTTAAAGGTATCAGGAATGATTTGGTCTTTGAGATAGGACAATAGGTTTTTATATTTGGATGAATCGTGACCTACAACAGTGCAAATCATGTGGGTTTCAGGGGAATCATATGCAGGATAAGATAGTGCTTCCACCAGGAACTCATAGCGTAGCTCATGTTCAAGCTATTGTAATAAAGTAGATAGCATTGCCATTGCATCGGCAACCTTATTCTCTATTCTAGGAATTTTCTCAAATGTGATAGATATGAAATATTTCTTGAGATCATCTACCATTCTTTTGTATGGAATGAGATTTTTATCTTTCATTTGATACACATCATTGACTTGATGGATAAAAAGTTGGGAGTCTCCATGAATGTGTAGTTCTGTTACTCTCCACTCAATTGCTATTTTCATACCATTTAAAAGGGCTTCATATTAAGCAATATTGTTTGTGCAAGGAAATTTGATTCTGAATGCTTTAGGAATAGAGTATCCCTGAGGAGTGATAAACAATATGCCTACTCTAGATCCATTCTATGTATAGGAGCCATCAAATAATAACTACCATTCTCTAGAAGAAAGATTCATGATAGAGGAATCTAGAAATTCCATTTGCATAGGAGTATCATCAAACAAAGGTGCATCTTCTAATTGATCAATAATTACCTATCCTTTGATAGCTTTTATTTCAACATATTCAATGTCAAATTCACTTAAGAGCATGACCCATTTGGCTAATCTACCCATGAGGGCATCTTTGCTCAATAAGTATTTCAATGGATTTATCTTAGCTACCAATTGAGTGGTATGAGCTAACATGTAGTGTCTCAGTTTCTATGATGCAAAGATCATAGCTAGACAAGCTTTCTCAATCATTGAATAGTTCCTCTTGTATGCAACCAATGTTCTACTGATATATTATATAGCTCTTTCTTTCTTATTCTCATCATGTTGTGCTAGAAATGCCCCCAGTGATGTATCTGTGGTGGAGATATATAATATCAATGGCTTGCCCTATATAAGAGGCATCAAGATAGGAGGATTTGATAGATATTTCTTGATATGGTTAAAGTTGTTCTCACATTCTTCATTTCATGAAAAAGTCACACCTTTATGTAAAGTTTTTGTAAAAGTTTGCGAGATATCCACTAGCTATGATATGAAATGCCTGATAGATTGTACTCTCCCTTGGAATATTATCATTTGACTAATGTTCTTCGGGGGTTGCATCTCCATTATAACCTTTACTTTAGCTGGATCAACTTCAATGCCCTTTTTTGAAACTATGTATCCTAAGAGCTTTCCATAAGTGACACCAAAAACACACTTCTTAGGATTTAGTTTGAGACTAAATTTTTCCATTCTGTCTAGTATCTTGCTCAAGTCATTTAGATGTTCAGCTCTAATCATAGATTTTTCTAAAGTATCATCAACATAATCCTCCATAGTCCTATGCATCATGTCATGAAAAATAGAAGTCACAACTCTTTGATATGTAGCACCAGCATTTTTAAGCCCAAATGGCATGACATTCCAGCAGAAGGTACCCCATGTGCATGTGAAAGCAGTTTTCTCTTGATCTTCTGGAGCAATATTTATTTGATTATATCCAGAAAAACCATCCATTAAAGAATACATCTCAAAGCCCACATTCATGTCCACTATCATATCAATGTTAGGTAGTGGAAAATCATCCTTAGGGCATGCTTTGTTCACATCTCTGAAATCTGTGCACACTCTTATAGATTTGTCTAGTTTAGAAATAGGTACAATATTAGAGATCCATTCAGCATAATCAATAACATAGATGAATCCATCTTTTAGTAGCTTCTCTAATTTAGCTTTTACCAAGAGTGCAACATGTGGATGCATCTTTCTTAATTTGTGCTTAGCAGGTTTAACATTTGGAGTTATAGATAAATGGTGCATAATAAGATTAGGATCCAACCCTGGCATATCTGAGTATTTCCATGCAAAGTTGATCTTCTTTTCTGTTAAGAATGTTGTAAATTTTTTCTTCTCTTCTTCTGATAAAGATTTTTCTACATGGATCAACTGTAGTTCCTCTGTTGTTCCCAAGTTGATAGATTGAGTGGGCTCAATTAGAACTAGAGATCTATCCTATAAATGACTTAGAAGGACATCAAATATCTCATCCTTAGGTTCCTTAGAGAGTTTTTCACCTTCGGATACGTCTTTTATTTTTACTTTTGTAGGTTCTGAGACTGCCACAAAGTGGTTTTCACCATCAGAACTCCTTTTCTTTTTCTTTTTATTCTTATTCTTTTGACTAAGCTATTTGATGTCCAACTCCGTCATGCTGACACTCGGTTCACTGATGGAAGTCCTCATAGGCTCGACTGCATTGAGGTAACAAGCAAGGGCATAATCATTAGGAAAGGTATAAATACCTTGGTTTAGGTTTGTGGATGTTAGGTCAAGAAGGTCAGGGCGTTGGATATTCAAAGTAGTGAAAGATTGGGAAAGAGTGTTTACAGATATGGATCTGTCATCATTGGTCCTAACCCGATGCTTGAGTTCAAAGGTGATATTACAACTTAAGACATTCAATTCATGAATGGGTTCAATGTCATTGTGTAAATCCACTTCAGCCATTGGTGGACTAGACTCGATAAGTTCATCATTTCACTCTAGACTTACATTGGGTTTAGGTGCATATTGGTGAATAACATCAACATGCTTTTCTGTAATAATTTCTAGTTCTGGAATGACTCCCCATTCATAGTCATTTGATTCATCTTCTGTTTCTTCATCTAGACCTCTAGGAAACCTAAGAACATGAGTAAAGTCAGGATGAATACCCCAAAAAGGGTTACCCTCAGATTCTGATTTGAATTCATACTCATGGGAATCTATCTCAGAATAACTACCACCTTCCTCTTTGTCTATTTGATTGGCTTCGAGATTAGTGGGTTCTTGTGTTGCAATTATCTCTTGCTCTATAGTAGGTTCTTGTGTTGCAATTATCTCTTGCTCTATAGTAGGTTCTTGTGTTTCTACTACATTAATTATTTTTATTGGATCATCTTCAGCTTCAAGGAGGTCTTTGATTTCTTTAGGAAAATGATCATAAGGAATGAGCTCATTAGTGGTGTCTGAATCATCACTATCAAATTGTTCAGTTATTTCCCCCTTTAGCTGATTCGCTATGGAGGATTCAATCTATTCTAATACATGTGGGGAGTTCTTGCTAAGATAGAAAGGCTTCTTTGTGTATCCTAAACCTATTGTATTCTTTTTTTCTCGGCCACAATGATCAAGAGGTGATAGAAGACCCTTACCCTATAGTCCTAGAGGTCCTTTTCCTTTATATCCCATTTTTGTGATCAATTTTTCCCCTAGGCCATATGACTTAGAAGGGCTCTTAGGAGTTTCAGCATCACATTTTTTAACAACTTGAGGTTCAGATTCATCTTTATATAGCCATGTAAGCACAACTTCATCTTCTTCAAACTCTTGTTTAGATACTTGTTCTGCCACAAATTTTCCTTTATATACTGCAAGAGGTTCTTTAGACTCTAGTTTGGATTCTTTCAGAGTTTTCCCATAAGACTTAGGTGAGATAGGGAAAGATGTCAAAGATAAGAAAGGCTCTATAGTATATTATCCCATACCATTTTCTTTGATTTTAACCTCTTTAGCAATGTCTTCCATCTGGAATGTTGAAGCAATGTCTAGCTGCTTAGTGGAAGATTCCCTATTATTAGGAACAAGTTTATCAACACTTTCTTTCAATGTATTGCAAGTTGTATATAGATCAGCTGGAATCATCACTTCTATACCTTCATAAGGAAATTTCAAACATTGATGATATGTAGAAGGAATAGCTTTTCTCATGTATCCAAGGTCTCCCGAGAAGGATGTTGTAAGCCAAAGGTAGATCAAGAACTTGACATATAGTATCTCTGATGACAGGACCTACTCTGATAGGTAAGACTATAGTTCCCTTAGAAGATCTTTCTTGCTCATCATATGCTTTGATAGTTATCTTCTTTCTTGGATCAATGGCCATTTTTGAAAATCCCAATTGTGTAATCAAGCTAAAAGAACAAATGTTTAGACTAGCACCCCGATCTATCAACACATGTTTGACATGACGGTTTTGGATCAAGACTTCAATATGCAAGGGTCGGTTATATGGGTGACTCAAGGAGTTATCATCTTCCTCTGAAAAGGAAATATATTGTAGAGATGTAAGAGGACCAACCATAGACTGGAATCTTTCTAAATCAAGGTCGTCATGAACATTGGATCTGAGCAGAGCTTTGTCTAGAATGGCTCTATGAGCTGGGGATATCCAAAGAAACTCAAACATTGAGATCTTAGCATTTGTGTGCTGGATTTGTTGAACAATACTATATGAAGTAGGCCTTGTGTCTTTAGGATTTGAAGATTTAGATTTAGTCTTCTGTTTAGAAGCAGATGAAAGATTGAAAGGCACCTTAGGGACATTGGATGAATTTGGTATTTGTCCTTGTAGGTGTGCCTGAGCTTGTGATCAAGTAATTGCATTAGCTGATTGATTTTCTCTATCTCTTCTTACAATTGTGATGACATTGCAATGCTCAGATAGACATGGTTCAACCATATTGATGACAACATTATTTTCAGAGTATGCATAATTGACATTAGCACCCATATTAGGCTGAGAAGAAGAATCTTCTTTACCATGTTTAGTAAATGGTTCTGTGAATGATGTATGATCATTATTGCTCTTATGATTGTCAATTGTGATATCTCCATTATCAATTTTGTCTTGTATGATGTGTTTCAAGCGGACGCAGTTATTAGTCGTATGACCTTTATTGCAATGGAATTCACAAAAATCATTCTCTCTCCACCATTTCGGTTTAGGTTCAGGATCAAAGACTTTCATCTCAGGCAAGTAGATGATTTTTTTTGCCAATAGAGTTTTCATGGCAGATTCCAAGGATTCTCCAAGAGGAGTGAATTTGCGATTAGGATCTATAGCCCAAGGTTTGTAATTAGATGACTTTTTTTTGGACTCTGTTGCTTTAGCTTTGAAAGCTTTGATGGCCTGGGTACCAATAGTGAGATTGAAAGCAGGTGCCTTAGATGGGGCATGGATATTATCAACAACACTATCTGTGACAATGCCTTTATTCTTGTTCCAATTTTTCTTCTTGTCCTTAGAACTAGATCTAGATTCATACTTGTCTTTTTGAAGTGTGATGTCTCCTTTTTTTACAAGTACTTTCTCAATTTTGATCACAATATCTACCATCTTGTCAAAAGATGTATATTTTGCATTTGTAAAGGGTAGTTGATTTTTGGAACAAGATTGCTGATGAAGATTTCCAACTTCTCAGTTTTGAGAATGGGTCTAGCATATAGAGAAAATTTCTTCCTCCACCTCTTGAGAAATGTCAGGAATGCTTCTCCTGGATACTGTTTTAGATTGCAGATGTCGATTATGGTGACCGAATGTTGAATATTGTAGGATTATTGTTGATAGAATAGTTTGATTAACTACTCAAAAATTTTGATAGTAGGAGGAATTCTATAGAACCAATGAATGGCTACTCCTCCCAAAGATCAAGGGAAAAGATGCATTAAGTAGGTTGGTTCATGCATAAAATCCATAGATTGAGTACAAAATTCTCTGACATGATCTTAAGGGTCAGATTTTCCATCATACTTATCATATTTAGGAATCTCCACTCTTTTAGGGAATGGCGGCATGTACAAGTCTTTATCAAATGGAAAAGGACACAGAGCCTCCATGGAGAACTCCTTAGGTTCCTTTTCTTTTTCAAATTTGTTAAGTTTGACTTGCATGGCATGCATCTATTTCATCATAGCTGTGATGGGAGTTTCTTCCTCATGTGTAATGATATTTTCAACATTAAAGTTCAGAGGAAGCTTAGCTCCTTGATGAGATAACTCTAGAAAGTATGCTTCCCTATCTTGTTTCAAGAAATGTTTCATCATCCTTTTGAAGTTATCATCATTTTGATATTGGGCAACTTCAGAAGGTGTAGGCTCTTGGTGCAGACCTTGTTGAGATTGATGTCCTTGGGACCCATGATGTGTCCCTCCATGAGACGTGTTAGGAGTTTTAGGGATCCCTGGATTAGATCAAGGTGGAGTTTTTTGATTACCTATGTGAGTGGATGGAGGGGGTATGTAACTAGTTTTCAATCAAAAATTGCCAAGACCGTCATCTTCGTAAAGACCAAAATTGTAGATTTGTTCAAGAGTTGGGGCCTAGAGAGTATTTAGAGGTATTGTATGGGATACCTCTCTAGATTTCTTGTGTGACAAAGCTCTAGTTTCCACCATTAACCTTGGGTGAAGGAAAAGAATAAGATGAAGACAATTGAAGAATGAATTGATTCAAGAAGATCAAATGATGCAACCTTGTCAAGATTGAAGTGATTAAATATTACATCAAATGTAAATGAAGGATACTGTGCCATAGTAGTGTGGGTAGATGCCCAACAAATGGTGGGCATGAGCTCACAACACTTAGCCATTTTAGTAAAAAGATCAAATTTGAAGGTAATGTTGACAAGGTTTTGACACAAGATGAAAAAGACTCAAATCAATAAATTAGAAGGCAAAATCAGACTCAAAGGCTCACTTGAGGAAAATGAATGAATTTGTTCTAGTTTCTACTTTGTTCCTGACATAGTGATTTGTTCAATAGATTTTGGAAATGGTCTGTAACAATTGGGTCTCGGACAATTTTGACAACTTTCTGGCAATGAAATTTCTCAAACGACTTTTTGCAGGATCATACGACAGTGAGTATGCTATGAAATGATAGTTCACAAACTCATACAACAATTGCAAAGCTTGCACAATAGTTGATAGCAAGATTTTGACTTTTTGCATTTGACTGGTGGAAAAACTCATACGACACTATACAAGCTTTCATACGAAAATATAGGGGTTCTGAAATGATAATTGCCAAAACTCGTACAACTTTCTAACCTGATGGGATGACTTTTGACTCCAGAAAGGATTTTTACTTCAGATTTTGCAAATTTTTGGTTTTCAATTTCAGATTGTTCACAAATTTTTCTGTCCAAGTTTGAAGATTATTCTGAGATCGTTCATTTTTAGTAACCAAATAGATAAACAAGCACGCAAAATAGCAAGCAAGTGATCCCAAGCATGTCTGAAAACAATGAACAAAGGACAAAGCAACCTTGTGCATGAACAATCAAGTGAATGAATGTACTAATCCTTAGGAGTGCTAATTGTGTATGTTCCAAAAAGTTTTTCAATAACGCACATATTCCTAGAAAAATGAAAATTTCGCCTCACTAGGGTTTGAGGTAATGGTTTGACTCTGTAACTTTTGTGATCTCAAGAGGGTGAACTCCAATCTAGGGGCACTGAGATTTTGACACAGTCCAAGAAATTAATCAATCAGGAGCTACTAGGGAGATCTAACAACCCAACAAGAGACCACACCTATGAAGATTTCCTCCACAATGACATTTAGATAACGGCTACTACTACCACGATGAAAATGGCTATTACCGCTTGAGGTTCCATCCACATGGTTGACCCAATTAAGGGAATGTCCACTACAGTTAACCCTCTCTAAAGGTGACTCACAAAAGATACCACATGGAGACTAGTTCCAGATTCAAGTATCTGAGTTTCTGATACTACCCAAAAAGAGAGTAGAGCATAGTCCTCTAGCCTTTTCACTTTTAACCAAAACAAAGAAGACAGATTAATGTGACATGCTAAGACCAAGATTATCTCACAAAGATCTATGATGTCAACTTCTTATGATCTATCAACCCCTCCGGAGAGGGAATGTATCAATCAAAAGTTGAAGACGTATGAATCTAGTAGAACGTGAGACTCTCTCAGTAACCTCCCTACCTACAAGGGGATCCGTCATCAAGAAGAGTTTCACATGTATGAACAAGTGGAAGAAGCCCACTCTCTCGAGATCATCCACAAATAGTGTTCATAGGGCCTATTTACTATGTGTAACAGATATGCAGAAAGAAAATCTATGTTCGTTTTATAGCCCAAAATGAAGTCTGTGATATGAAAGCAAGAAAATCACACAAGCTTGACACGTGAGAGTTTGTTTTAATCCAAATTGAAATGTTATCAGCTTGAGAAGAATACTTGAATTCCTTGCAATGCGCTTAGTATATTTTTACCTATTTTAGCAATTTAGTTGCGCTTTTCCAATCAGATTTAGCAAGTATCAGTCAAAAATAGAAGATTTCAATTGTTAGGGTTAGCTGTTAGTCCAAATCTGAAAATCAAATCTGGAAAACTACCAAAGATGCTGAAATGACAATTGAATTCTGGAGTCAAAACTCGTACGATAGTGGGTCACCTCCCAAATGATAGTCTGGAAACTCATATGACTATGGGTGTCTTCTCATACAATAATCGAGCTTCCAAATGATAGTGTGTACTTTTTGATATGAGCCTTGAAATTTGAACCTATTGTACGACAGTGGGTACCTCTTGGCATGACTTTTTGACAAAATTCATATGAAAAATGTATGAACAGAAAATAAAAATTGCAGTTTTAACCAAAAAATGACAAGAAATTGATAGAAATTGATAGAAATGGAATGGAAACCCATTTCAGGACCCTACGGTGGGCGCCAGAAATGTGTGTGTGAATTTTGTACCTAGCTATAGACACAACACTTCAGTAAAACATTAGAGGTTAGCAAAAAATCTGAAATCATGCAATGAGATGGAAACTAAACTAACCAGGTGATTTACTGCCTTCTAGTAGGTGTGAGTATGATTCTCTCAGATCGGACCAAGACCAATGACAATGCAACACCTAAATGAAGGATTTGAATGCAAAAAATTGAAAAACTATGATTGCAAATTAAGCTATATTTTTGAATTTTCTATGCAATAATATAAAAAAACTGTGTGAAATTAATCTAGAATGAATGAAATGGAATGCAAATTTTATCTAAGAATGCTATGAATGAGTATGAAATCTATGATATGAAACTATGCAAGAGCTAATGATCAACTATGAAAGATCTCACAAATCGCTTGTCGCAAGTGCTCAATCTTTCAATCGCCAATTCGCTAGAGTAATTGTGCAAATTCAAGTGTTGATAATTATGAAGAGTTGAGCCTTGTTTTTATAGAAATCCAAGACTTTGAGGATGCAAGAGAAAAGTTATAAATCACTCTTGATAAACGCAGGTTGATTTTTGAGTTATCAGGACATTAGAGATAATTAACTCACAAAAATCATGCAAAAGTAGAGTTTTACTCAAAATAGAGTTTTAGATAAAATTTCAACTCATCATCATATGTTGAGTTTCAATTTTAAAATTGATTGTTAATTTCTAGTTGCCTAATTTTCTGATTGTGCATGATTTAATTATAAATTAATTAAAAATAAAGTGATTTATTCTCAACTTAACTGATTTTTTAAATTAAAACAATTGATTTATGGGTTAATCAATTATTAAATCAAACTTTTATTCAAAAAATATATTATTAAATTTGACAATTAACATTAATTAATTAAATAAGAATTTAATCAATTAGTCATAAGATTTTTTATTTATTGTCAAAATTAAATAATACAATTTAGGAATAATTTAATTAAATTCAATTAAATAATTAAGTGGCAGCATTAAATCTAATTAATTAAATATTTAGAATATTCAATTAATCAAACTTTAGGATAAATAGGATTTATAGCCAAATAATTATTAAATTAAAGATAATTAGGATAAATAGGAATATTACTAGGAATATTCCCTAATGCAAAATTTAGGATAAAATTAATTAAAATTTGATAATGTGCAGATGTGCCTTAGGTTAGGACTTTGATGTCGATTTCATTCGAATTAAAGATGTAGGAGGTTAATGAACCTATAACCCATTTTTGGGGTATTACAATACGATGGTACAGTTTGCAGAGGCCTTTTTGCTGATCCTACCATAGGAGATGAGAGCATCCAATGGGCTTAGTTTACTTCCTTTCCAGTACTTCCAATAGTAGTTAGTGTTCTGCTTGGTGGTTTCTTGGTTCCTAACCGACGAGGACATGGCATCGCAATTGGTTGGGTTAGGATCCTGGAGGACATGATTGCTCATCCTTGCAGATTTGATTGGGGTTTGTGTGTACTCACACAGTTGTACCATGAGCTACATGATGTTGTATATCAGCGCAGGACTACTCTCATTGCTGGAGTAGTTCTTCTTCAATTATGGACATGGGAGTATATTCCCATTACTTGACCTATCACTAGTATATTTTACACCATTTTTTGATGCACTATTGGTCAAAGTTTCTACCCAACTTGGTCAAATGGTCGACCAATGGGTTCGTCGCTATTATTGGTGTCGAAATATCAACCAATTACGGAACTCATCGAATGATCAACTCCACTATTGGTCAAAAATGAGGGCAACCTAGGCCAAAGATAACATTGGTAATTGTTTGTCTATTGGTCGATCTTTCGACCAATATGGGTCAAAAACTTTGGTCGCTCCGACCAAGATGCCAAAATCACGATGGTCATATTTCGACCAAATTTGGTCAAAATATTTAGCGGCTCTAACAAGGATGCCAAACACACGATGCCACATTTCGACACTGAATGGTCAATTTTTGGCCAAACTTTCGACACAGGTGGGTCAAAATTTTGATGCAATGCAGAGTGTTTAAAAAATAATTGAAGATAAATATCTAGACTAATCAGCAACGACATCCTGATCGGTGATTAGTCTAGATATTTATCTTCAAGTGTCCACACTCATCCTGCTACTTGTTGCGAGTAGGTCCCTGCTCGTTCTATTTTCCAGACTACTTTGGGCTCTACCAATCCATTTGGTCTACTCTACGTGAAACTATTGATTTTTTCATTTTGTTTGAACCATTTGAGAGATAGGCTCTAACTAGTGATCCATGAATTGGTGTGAATTGGTAGAGCTTCCTCTTAGATGTCCACAACTCTTCAAATCTATTGGTGTGAAGCCCCGAAAGGGTATTATGCTCTATGGGCCTCCTAGTTCTTGGAAAACTTTAATTGCTAGGGCAGTGGAAAATGAAATCGATGCCTTCTTTTTTTGTATCAATGGAGCTGAGATCATGTCAAAGTTGGCTGGACAAAGTGAATGAAATCTCTAGAAGGCTTTTGAGGAGGCTGAGAAGAATGCCCCATCCATTATATCTATTGATGACATATTACAAAGATTTTTCAGCGGGCTTGTAAGTATTCTATTAGAGAAAATATTGAGAAGGTGAGTTCCAATTGTGGTGGCTTTTACAAACTAGATTTGGTTATGAATTTATTAATGGTTTTTTTTTAATTGGTTTGTTAGAATTTTACATTTTTTGATTCAATTTTCCTCAACTTATATCTTATTATTTCAATTTGTCATGTTCTCTTTCCTCTGCACTTTTATAGGATAATATTAAATGTGAAAGAAAAAGAAGTGAGAACCCTGAGGCAATGGATGAGGATGATAGTGATGAGGAAGCTGAAATAAAGGTTGCTCATTTTGAGGATTCAATGAAATATGCCCAAAGAAGTGTACATGATGCTGATATAAAGAAGTATCAAGCCTTTGCACAAACACTACAACAATCTCAAGGCTTTGATTTTGAATTTTGATTTCCTAGGGCTTTTGTTGGTGCTTCGGTTGTATTTGCTACAATAGATAATAAAGATGACGATGAATTATACAGTTGGGAAAATTAGTACACAATTTTCATCTTAATGAAGTGACAAATGTGTTTGTTCTATCATGGACCTTCCACTGACAAATAGCCAATGCTATTCAATTTGGCTCCGGCTTTTTCTTGTATGAGTTTTATCTATTCATATGTTTGAAACTTTATTTAGTTTATCAACCCTTTAGCTAAGGAAATACTAACTTGTAATTCTTTAGAGAAATATTAACTATGGCAAGGAAATTTAGCTATGGAAACTTTTTCTCATGTGGTAGATAATGCTATAAAAACCTTTCTTTTTTTAAAAAAATCCTGCTGTAAAATATTCTATACTAAATCAATTCTACAACAAATAAAGTCTAGTTCAACTAATTCTGACTGGTGATCCATGAATTGGTAGAGCTTCCTCTTAGACACCCACAACTCTTCAAATCTATTGGTGTGAAGCCCCCAAAGGGTATTATGCTCTATGGGCCTCCTAGTTTTGGGAAAACTTTAATTGCTAGGGTAGTGGCAAATGAAATCGGTGCCTTCTTTTTATGTATCAATGGACTTGAGATCATGTCAAAGTTGGTTGGAGAAAGTGAAAGAAATCTCTGAAAGGCTTTTGAGGAGTCTAAGAAGAATGCCCCATCCATTATATTTATTGATGAGATATTATAGAGATTTGTCAGCGGGCTCTAAAAATCCATCTGCTCTGCTCTGTGTTAAACTGTGGGTTTTTTCATTTTGTTTGAACTATTTGAGAGATAGGCTCTGACTTGTGATGCATAATTGGTTTGCATGTTTGCAGCGTGGAAGTAGTGTTGGGGATGTTGGTGGTGCTGCGGACAGAGTCCTTAACCAATTGTTGACGGAGATGGATGGTATGACAACCAAGAAAATAGTTTTCATTACACCTAATGGCATTGGCCTGTTATGCCCAAGGATTCAATGGAGCTGATATTACAAAGATTTTTCAGCGGGCTTTCAAGTATGCTATTAGAAAAAATATTGAGAAGGTGAGTTTACATTATGGCGGATTTTCCAAACTAGATTTGGTTATGAATTTCTTAATGGTTTTTTTTTAACTGGTTTGTTAGAATTTTATATTTTTTTATTCAATTTTCCTCAACTTGTATCTTATTATTTCAATTTGTCATGTTCTGTTTCCTCTACACTTTTACAAGATATTGTACGTGAAAGAAAAAGAAGTGAGAACCCCGAGGCAATAGATGAGGATGATAGTGATGAGGTAGCTGAAATAAAGGCTGCTCATTTTGAGGAGTCAATGAAATATGCCCAAAAAGTGTCAGTGATGTATTTGCTGCTACTGCTGCTGCTTCGAATGTATTTTCTAAGATGATTTCCCCCACCAAGATGATGTGCATCCATTTTATGGAGATATACTAAATGTTTTATATGATAAAGATCACTAAAAGTTGGCCCTTGGCTAGATCAATATTGCTCGCAATCTCATTGCCAAAGTGGCCAAAGACTATGTTAGGCTGATAAAATATGGGGATTCTCTTTACCACTACAAATCTTTGAAGGTTTTTGCACTTGGACAGATATGTACCATTGTTAAGAGAATTGGACCGAATTTGGCTTACCTCAAATAGGTGAGGCAGCATATGGTTATGTTATTTTTTCTATCTATTTGGTTTTCACCACATGTCGTTCCTTGGGATATCTTGCAAGGGTTCTATAAATTGATGGTCTATATTTTGGTGGGTGTCTTGTATGGGCCTATGAACTTTTTTATCTTGTCTTTTTTTTCAATCCTACAACTAGATTTTGATATGTGGATTGCTTGTAAGGAACTTTGATACCACCATTTCAGTAGTTCATCATATGATAGTTTTCTATGCAGTCCCCAGTCTAGGCTTTATTTGTACATTTTTTATCTCAATATTAAAAGAATTAATTTAGTTAAATAAAGCTTTATGTCCCAAACACAATGACAACTAGGATGTGAATTTAATCTTTCTGACAACTAAAGAGTTAAAAAAGATAAAAGATGGTTCAATATAACCTACAACTTTGTCCATGTAAGAGTTGAACTCTAAAATTTATGGTATGAAGACTTGCAACTTGTAGCTAAGAATATGATACTGAATAATTATGACTTATTTTAAAAATTCAAGAAAACTTAACCATTTCTAAAGAAATTACTTAAAAAAAAGTATACCTGGTCGATGACTCAATATTTGTAACCTCTCAGAAACTTTTCCTTTCCACTTCAATATCTTTCCTTGATAATTCTTCATCTCCTCAAAACCACTAGAAAAAAAACAATGACAACAGAACTTGCTACTTTAGAAAATTGCATCAATACTTAACTTAAACATTACAGTCATGAAGCGTGTAACAAAATCTGATATGCTAATAGACAAAATCATTTTGCACAAATTGGCATTAAGCATGGATTTTGGTTTACATGTGGTACATCAATTCCTTCATCAAAGATATTATCTATTAGATTTATAATTGTTTATTTAGAATCCATAGCACTAGCATATACACAAAAAGAATCTGTATTAAAAAAAATCATGGATGTCAGTTTCAAAGGTGTAAGTATTAACAGATATTATACTATATGATTAGCAACTTCAAAAGATTTTCTATTAGACATTATGGTTGGAAATGCTTTGGTAGACATGTATACCAAATGTGGAAGAATAGACAAGGCCCGTGAGTTGTTTAATAGAATGACTCAATGTAATGTGGTTTCATGGACGGCAATGATTGTAGGGTATGCAAAAAATGGATTCCTTGAAAAGGCTTTAGAAACTTTCAAATAAATGCAATTGGTGGATGTAAAGCCAAATTCCACAACCCTTGCCAGCATCCTCCCTGCCTGTGCCAAAATGGGAGTTTTGGAAGAGGGTGTGGCGATCCGTCAAAGCATAAAAGATAAAGAAATTTTGTCAGATGTTGTAGTTGCAACTGCCCTGGTAGACATGTATGCAAAATGTGGAACTATAGACAAGGCACGTGAACTCTTTGACAAAATGCATCAAAGACATGTGGTATCATGGAATGCCATGATTACGGGCTATGTACAAAATGGATTTTTTGAAAAGGCTTTAGAAAATTTCAAGAAAATGCAAATGGTAGGTATAAAGCTAAATTCCAAAACCTTTCCCAGCATCTTCCCTACCTGTGCCAAAATGGGAGCTTTGGAACAGGGTAATTAACCAGTCACTGTTAATATATTATGCAGTCACATTAAATATATTATGTAGTCACTGTTAAGATTGACTTAGTTGATTTCTTGATCACATGATAACTAGTAATTAATGGTTATCATAACATATTGTTAATGTGTTATGATAACCACTAATTAGTGGATATTTGTATCACTATGTAAGATAATAAAACAATGCCAGTCAACTGATAATGAAATGATGCCAGTCGTGTCTATTCATATTGGTATTAATAACAGTTGTGTGGGCTGGGAAAGACTTACCAGTGCCATATAATTGATAGGAAATAATAAATGATACCCTAGCTCATATAAATGGATGCCATAGCTTGTGGGTAACCAGAGAATCCAATGAACACACATTAACATGATGCCCAAGCTCACTAACACAGCTAATGCCATAATCAAATCATCAGAAGAAATGAACTCAATGCCATGGACACAATAGAGCATGGAGTAATGAATATCACAGTAAGATGTGCCCTCAAAATGCAGAGGAGATAACACAATCCATACCTCAATGAGCTTCTATTTGATAAGGAGAGGAAAAGCCAAGTTTCCAAAACCAAGCTCGAAGATCAAAGGCCCAAGTCCAGATAAAAACTGCAACCCCTATACACAGTGTCGAATCTGCCCTGGATGATGTGGTTTCAATCTCAAAGATCAAAGGCCCAAGTCCAGATAAAAACTACAACCCCTATACACAGTGTCGAATCCACCTTGGCCGATGTGGTTTCACGCACTGCCCCTTGAAAAAATCTATCGCGGTGATAAGGAAATGAGAAATGAATTCTTTTTTATAAAAAAGTTATACTCGTGTTCATTGAAATTTCAACATACACAGTAGTGGTCAAAATTTTGACCAACACGGGCATAGATTTAAAAAAAATGAAAGTTTTCCTTCTATAATCTAACCAACCAAAATATGTTTGTTTCATGGTCGAAAAATTTGGTAGAAAAACTAGGTGAAATGTACTATTGTATTATCATGCGACACTAAGATCATGGATGGCCTTTTGCATGGATATATGAGGGGATGGTTGTGCAGGCCCACCTGGGCAAGGTGGATAACTAGTGACACATTATTGACAATATTGGATGCAAGCCATGGCCTAAGGATGCAGCTAAGATTCCTTACATGTTTATGCCACGTTGGATGATAGGGCAGACACCCTTGGTTATTGAGCGATAATGTTTCTGATAGGTTCTACGACAGTTTGGGTAGATACAGGGGATCCCATAGGGGTTGGCTCTTTATGCTCAAGTACAAGTGGAGAGATCCCTTTGGGGTCCTCAGATCAATTACTAGACAGCTCGAGATGAGTTGCTACAACTTCTACACCTTTCCTAGGATATGAGAGATCACATTGTTGATGCCGACATGAAATATAATTACACTCATTAGTTCTTAAAGAACCCATTTCCTAGATTTACCGATCCATTAGAGCCAGTTTTTGGGATTGAGGAGTAGTCAGATGATGATGGTAGAGATGGAGGTGGTGGTGGTAGACGGGGTCATCGAGGATGATGGGATGATAGAGCGAGATGAGGAGGCAGGATTGTTATTCCTTTTATTGCTGCCCCTGCTCCAGTCAGAGGCAGAGTTCACATGAGAGGAAAACATGTTAGGGTTAGGGGTGGTCCTTTTAGAGCACTTCATCAAGTGGGTGTGGACAGACTGGCCAGATGGGGTCAGCATAGAGTTCAGGTTTACAGACCAGTGGGCACACATGTTGTTGCAGATCTAGATGCACAGGTGGTCCAGATTCTAGTAGATCAGGCATAGGCACCCCCGACATCTCCTCCTCCTCCATAGGGTCCTCCTCCTTCTACTTAGATTCCATCTTCTTTTGTGGCTCCACCACAGGGTCCTTCTCAGGATCCTCATGCACAGGTACTAGAATATTCTCCTCCTACACCAGTATTAGCCATTGATGTCCAGGCTTTACAATCAAAGATGTCAGATATGAGACAACAGGTTACGTAGCTTAGCACAACGATGAAAACATTTATGGCTGCTATGAGTCAGCATGGGCTACAAGCGAGCTCCAGTCGGGTTCCTAATACAGGTCCTAGTACAGATGGTGTCGGTGGTTCTGGCAGTTGATGATATATGATTGAGCCATTTTTTTAATGTATATTATGATTTTTTGATATCAAGACATTGTACTTATATTCTTTTATCAGATGATGTTGTTTATGATCGATACTTTTGATGTTGGGTGGACTCTGATTCACTTATTTGAGATAGAAATTTGATGATACTATGGAATTTATTTTCTTTGATAGTTTTACTTTATATGATGTCATCACGTGTTGGACTTCTTTTTATGTGCTTTATATGATATGCAGATCTATATGATTTTATCTCTACATGCTATATTTTTTATGCTTTTCAGATGTAGTTTATGATATGAATGCACATGTCTATTTATGCAAATGAGAATGTCTTATTTATGATATAGAGTAGATGGATGCATGTAATACATGGTTTAATGTTAATAATGTATGAAGATGATATTTAATGTTTTAATGATTAATGCTATGCAATGATATTTTATGGATGTATTTATATGATATATGGATGATTTAATGCAATGTAATGTGATGGATATAATATGATATATGCAATGGATGTTGATGCAATGTAAGTGCAATGCATCCATGGATATTTAATGTACTTATATGATTTGATGTATGGATGTAAATGATTTAATGATTAATGCAATGATAAATGGATGTAATATGATATATGGATGCAATGAATCACCTAGTAATATAATGATTAATGATGATCTGAATGCAAATGCATGACCTAATACCCTTATTTTTTAATATAATTAAAATTTTAAATGTAGTGAACCTTAATGAATGCACCTATATGAAAAATGCAATGTACTAATGAGATGAAATTAAATGTCATGTTATAAAATGAACTTAATGCAATGTAATTAATAACCTCCTAATGTGAACTAAAATGATTTAATGCAATGAATGCAATTAACATACGTGATCTAAAATGAATGCAAGCTAATGCAATGCAATTTTAAAATGAACTTAATGATATGAACTATAATGATTGATGAAATGAATGTAGATAATAAGATGATAAATGAATCTCAATGCAATATGATTTAAATGCAATTAATGTAATGCAACTGCACCTTTGATTTTGATTTTTGATTTCCAATACAATCTATCACATAATGTTTTTGATGAATCTTTTGATTTTGATTTTGATTTAACTCCACCCCCTCTTTTCTCTCTTTTCAAATAGTTTTTGAGCTTTAAGAAAGAAAAACAACTTAAATTCATTTAATCTAGGATGGAAAGAGCTAGCTATCACTATTCACAAATTAAGAGCTTATATTCATCATTGAGCAGTTTTTGAGACCTGAAATTTGTACAATCATCACTAGTTTAACCATGGTGATATGAATACCATTTTTCCTTCCATTTTGCATTCCTATTCTTGGTACAACTATCACTGATTGAAATCAATCATGAGAGTATGAATACCACTTTCATTGGATTCTATGTTGCAAGTAGATTTTGGTATTATGATATTTAACATCAAAATATCCAAGGTATCCTATTGTGTAAACAAACAAAGATCTCAGTTTCTCCATATGTACATGTCCTCGATGATTCTTTGATGATCATGTCCTTAGATGGATGATACATTCTTTGAAAGCTTGAACTTAAGACACTCATTCAAAAACCAATAAAATATCATGCTTTCATCATTTCTTATCGAGTTTTAAAACTTTCATCAATTTTCTAGAAAAACATGATTTCATCAATCAAGTAATCACTTAGAAAAAAACCTTGCACTATTTTTCAAATCCATATTTCAGGTATAGTTCCATCCATTTCATACTTTTAATCCTAATAAAGGTAAGGTCTTTGTGAGATCTTGGATCAAAATTTTGCATTTGTTTGATTGATGTTAGGATTAGGATTTGATTGTGTAAGTGTTGCACTTATATTTTGATGAATTGATTTGGTCTCAAATTAATGTTTGCTTTGATGAATCCTTCCTAATTTAGAATAGATTTTCCCCTAGTTTGATGTTATTGTGTTAGTTGGTCTTGGGACATTTTGCAAATTTGTGACGAAAGCTTCAGGTACTTGCAAATGCACATGTGCGGTTTTATTATGGAATATATGCAAATCCAACGAATGCAATATTTACAAGGATGATGATTAGGCATGAGACTGAATTGGACTTTCAATGGTGCTTGTTTACTAGGTTTTCACCGATTGACTTGATTTTCTCTTTTTATCTTTTTCAATATTTTTCCTTTTTTTGCAACCAAGGTGCCTATTTGCTAGGTTTTCATCAAGGCATTTTTTCTCTTTTTCCATTTTTTTTGTATTTTCTCTTTTTTATTTTTATTTTTTTTGTTTTCATATCATCAAGGCACCTATTTGCTAGGTTTTCACCAAGACAAAATCTTTTTTAAGATTATTTCTAAATGTTTTTGGCTTTCTTCATGCTCAATTTTCCACTATTTTTTATGTTTTCTACATTTCTTATTTGTTTTCTTCTTTTCTATTTTTCAACGTTTTTGGATTTTTCAGGATCTCTTATGACTATGTACAATAAATAGGTTTCTCTCACATCTAATTTTCTGATACTCTTTTTCTTTATACCCTTTCATCTTCTTTATGTGTAGAATATCTTTAGCTGTATACTATCGATAGGTTCTTGCAACTCTTCTCCCTCACAATGAGCTAGTTTGTAGGTGCCTATTCTAAAAGATGAAGTGGTCACAAAAGGTCCTAACCAGTTTTCTTCCCATTTCCATTTCTTCTCTCTTTCGGCTTTATTTTTAGGGTTCTCTCACAAGACTAGATCACCTATTTGGAATGTCCTTGGTTTTATATGCTTGTTGTAGTTCCTTGACATTTGATTCTGATACACTTTTAAATGGTCAAAAGCTTGTTGTTGTCTTTCATCTAGTAGCTCCAATTCATGTAACCTAGCAACCCTATAGTCTTCCTCACTCAGTAACCCATGCAATGAGACACTTAAAGATGTGATTTCCACCTCCAAAGTTAAAATTGCTTCAGCTTTATAAACTAGTGAGAATGGTGTAGCTCCTGTTAGCATTCTGATACTTGTTCTATAAGCCCATAGAGTAGGGTTTATTTGAATGTGCCAATCTCTACCTGAATTATCCACTATTCTCTTCAATATTTTTAGGATGTTCATGTTTGTAGCCTCTGCTTGTCCATTACCTTGTGGGTAATATATTGAAGATGAGTGATGTACCACATGAAATTTTGTACACAATTCTTCCAAGTCCTTGTTCTTGAAATCGTTTTCATTATCCGTTATGATTTCTTGAGGAACACCATACCTACAAATTATGTGGTTCAATATGAACATGGAAATTTTCTTTCCTGTGGCAGTGGATAATGGCACAACTTCTACCCATTTGGTAAAATATCCAGTTGTTGTAATGATGAATTTATGACCATTTGAGGATGGTGGATAAATCATTCCTATTAAGTCCAAACCCCATTGACAAAAGGGCCAAGGTGTAGTTATTGGATGCAATTCTTATGTTGGCACATGAATCAGGTTCCCATAGTAATTACATTTCTGACAAGTTTTTGCAAAGTGTAAAGCATATTTCTCTATAGTAGGCCAATAATATCCCATCCTACAGAGTTTCTTAGCTAAGGTTAAACCATTTGAATGTGAACCAAAAATTCCTTCATGTATTTCTTGTAAGGCTAGAGTTGATTCCTCCTTCTCTAAACACCTTAAAAGAATTATATCTAGACTTTTATGATACAATGTTCTTGTTACCAAGGTGTAACGAGAGGCTTTTCTTATGAAACTTTTCTTTTGGTTTTGGGTTTGGTCCATGGGTAAAGTTTGGTATTTTAAGTATGTATAAACAGATCCATACCAGGGTGATTCATCTCTCACTAATAGGAAAATGGTGTGGTGATGGGAAGGGTCAAATGCAAGTTGTCCAACTTCTTCTACCAAGAATTGATATTTGGCACTTTGATCTGGCATTTGGAGAAGTGAACCTAATGTAGCCATTGCATCTGCTGCTTTATTCTTTTCTCTTGGCACTTATTCAAATGTTATCAATTTGAAGTACTTCTTGAGATCTTCAATCATATTTTTGTAGGGTATCAATTTATCATCTTTGGTTTGATACTCATCATTGATTTGATTAATGACCAATTGAGAATCTCTAAATATCTGCAATTTTGTCACCTTCCACTCCAATGCTAATTTTATACTGATGACTAATGCCTCATACTCAGTTATGTTATTTGTGCATGGAAATAATAGCTTGTATGACTTAGGAATTGTTGATCCTTGAGGAGTAATTAATATTATTCTTTCACTTGAACCATGTTGGGTGTAAGAGCCATCAAAGTATAACTTCCATGTCTTTGCTTCAACATTAATTATCTCTGAATCTGAAAATTCTACTTGAATAGGATATTCATATTATAAAGGTGACTTTTCTAGTTAATCTTCTATCACTTGGCCTTTGATTGATTTTCGATCCACATATTTAATATCAAACTCGCTTAGAACCATGACCCATTTGACCAATATTCCTGTGAGGGCTATTTTGCTTAGGAAATATTTCAATGGATCAGTTTTTCCTATAAGTCTAATTTTATGAGATAGAAAATAATGTCATAATTTTTTTGAAGCAAAAACTACCGCCAAACATGCTCTTTCAATGAATGTATAGTTCAGCTCATATTTTACCAATGTCCTACTAGTGTAACAGATGGCTTTTTCTTTACCATTTTCATCCTCTTGAACCAAGAGTGCTCCTAAAGCATGTTCTATTGCTGAAATGTACAAAATTAATGGCTTCCCTCTTATTGGTGGCATCAAAGTAGGTGGATTCATCAGATAACTTTTAAGTAATGTGAATTCTTCTTCACATTTTTCATCCCATCTAATTACTATGTCCTTGTGAAGGAGTTGAGTAAAAGAGTGACATTTCTCCACCAGTTGTGATATGAACCTCCTGATTGATTGGATTCTACCTTGAAGTGATCTCATTTGGCTTACATTTCAAGGTGCCCCTTTCCATAATTTCTTTGACTTTTGCGGGGTCTACCTCTATTCCCTTAGCTAAAAATATGTACCCTAGCAATTTTCCTCATTGTACACCAAATGCACATTTCTTAGGATTGAGTCTTACTTTAAATTTCTCCAATCTTGTAAATATGTTTTCCAAGATAGGTAGATGTTCTTCTCTTGAATGAGATTTTTCTAGTATGTCATCTACATAGTCCTCTAGGAATTTATGGATTATATCATGAAAAATAGTAGTCATTTCTCGTTGATATGTTGCTCCTGTATTTTTGAGACCAAAGGGCATAACATTCCAAAAAAATGTCCCCCACGCACATCTGAATTCCATTTTATCTGATTATAGCCACTAAATCCATCCATTAGTCAGAACATGGAGTGACCCACTGTCAAATCTACTATGGCATCTATGCTCGGTTCACTCCATGTTCTTGATATTCAATGGTAGAGGAAGGTTCAACCGCATTAAGGTATTGGGACACCGTTTTATCATTCAAGAATGTGGGAAGGATAGTAGGTTTGATGGAATCCCATAAGATGAGCTCTGGATAGATAAGGGATAAGGGATTAATGTTTCAGTTTGGCTCGGTAGGTTTTAGGGACATGACCTCATTGGAAGGTTTTAACATTTTATCTCTCAAATCTATAACATGTGTCTCTTCTAGGTGTTCTAGAGAACTTAGGTCCAAATCTCCCTTACTCAAATCCTCTTGCATTTCTAATGGGTAAAAATATCTTGGGTTAAACCTAGGGTTAGATTCTCCTATAGTAGGTATCCATGATGGAACATAAGGTTCTCCTACCCATGGATTTTCTTCAACTTCTTGATTTGGCACATTTTCTAGCACCTCTTGGCTAGAACTTGAAGCTTGATTCTGATTTGATCCCGAGGCTTGTTATTTTCCTTTGTTGGGAGTATAAGTGTGAATCAATTCCACCTCTTTATCTTGGAAAGACTCACTTGAAAATGTGTCCCACTCCCAATTTTTTAAATCTTCATCACTTTGAGAACCTAGTTACAATATTTGATCATAGACCTTAGGGTACTTCTTTTGAGTGTATCCTTGTTCGAGATATCCCAATCCAATTTTCTATTTTCTATCCCTCCATGAAATTTCAATGGGTTCAATTAGTCCTTCATTTCTTGTACCTAAAGGCCCTTGTCCTTTATATCCCATTTTATGCATTATTTGAAATCCTTTTCCATATTGATGAGTAGGAATGATTATGTTTTGAATTTTTTTTTCATGGGCACTTGACTTATCATCTTTGTATAGCCATTTCAAGATTTCATTATCCTCTTCATCCATAGATAAAGAATTACTAGCCCTTACAAAGTGGTCATTATATTTATGAGGTGTATGTAGGCTAGATGGTTTTCCATGGGATTTGGCAGATAAAGGTAGATCCATCATAGATAAGGAGTATTCACCTACACCTTTCTATTTGATTTGGCATTGCTTCTTGAAATTCTTCATCATGTGATCCATCTTTTGATAATGGGCATCCTTGGTGTAGATTTGAATGGATCTTCCTTGGTCTTTGTTTTCTTCATCATGGGTACTTTCCTCACTAAATTTCTCCTTTCCTTTAGTCTATGTAGTTAAGTTAGTGGGAACTTGATAATTTTCAACAACAACATCATCTTTCTCTTTTTTTCCTTTTCCTTTCAAGGATGGAAGATCTTTGGAACTTTGTCCTTGCTCTATTCTTTTTGACATAAACCCTTCTGTATTATGTGGGACTAAGAAGTCATTTATAGGTTTCATGTTATTTCAATATTGGAAAGGATTCGAATCCCCACTTACCATTACGTCTTGTCCCATGTATGGAAATTTGAGACATTGATGATATGTTGAAGGTGTTGCCTACATTTTGTGGATCCATGGCCTTCCTAATAGGATATTGTAGGTCAATTTCAGATCTAGGACTTGGAAAATGGTCTCTTTTTGCATTGGACCAACTCTAATGGGGAGTACTATTATACCTTTAGAGGCTCTTTCTTCATCATCGTAAGCTTTAATGGTTATTTTATTCTTTGGATTAATAGATTCCTTAGAAAATCCTAAGGCTTTAACCAAGTTTAAGGTGTAGATATTTAGGCTGACTCCCCCATCAACGAGGACTCTCTTAACCCTATGATTTTGGATCAAACCTCTATATGAAAAGGCAAGTTTTGTGGGTGATTCAAGGACATATCATCTTACTCAGAAAAGGATAGATAATGGGGTGCAACAAGATGACCTACCATATTTTTGAACTTATCTGCATCCAAATTTAAAGGTACATTGGTCTCCACAAGGGCTTTTTCCATAATATCCTTATGAGAGGGTGAAAGTTTAAGCAACTCTAAGATAAAAAATTGAGTAGGGGTTCTTTGTAGTTGGTCCACCAAATTGTATTATTTTGAAGATGAAGAGGACATTTGATTAGGTAGAATGATTCTAGGAGAACCTCTTGATGGAGTGATTTTTGAGGCTTTCCCCCTAGTCACAAAATTAGATGTTTCCTCCTTTTGGTTTTCTTTCACCACAATCACATATATGGTGTTTTCATAACCACTTAAAGTATTTATGGTGTTGTCATAAGTATGGGAAAAATTCACCTTTTCATTACCCCTTTTATTATTGTGATTGGTATTTTATGATTCCCCCTTTTCATGGTTTAGGAAAGGGTTCTTGAAAGATGTATGATCATCATTATTTTGAGGCCTTCTATCATGATGGTACTATCATAAATTAAGTCTTGGACAAGATGTTTCAATTTCATACATTCATTTGTCTTATGTCCTTTGTTACGATGATATTCACAATGATGAGAATCATTCCACCATGTTGGCTTGACTTGTGGTTCGTATGGCCTTGATTCAGGCAAAATAATAATTTTTTTGGCCACTAAAGTTCTCAATTCATTTTCCAAAGGTTCACCTAGAAATATGAATTTCCTTTTTTGATATATGGAAAAAAAAGGTTTAGGCTTATTACCATTGGAATTATTGAAAGGATTATTGTTGTTGTTATTGTTATGGTTAGTGTTTTTTTGGTTATTGGTGTTATTGTAAGGAACCTTGGTTGTTTGATTAAAATTATATGTTGGGTTTGACCCGCTCGATAAATTAAAGGGAGTAGCCTTTAAGTTGTGTGCTTCCACAACTCCATCATTCACAAGATTTTTATTGGTGTTTTTCAACCATAGTCTTGGTTTATCATTTTGATTGTTGGATCCTTTATTATTATTATAATTATTTAAGTTATTGGCGTTGGTATAGGTTTTATTACCTTTGAATAATTTGATTTCACCTCTTTTAACCAACACTTCTTCAATTTTGATCCCATTTTCGATGATCTTTTCAAATGTAGGGGGACATTGAAGTTGGAGACTATAGTTCATCTCCATATTTAGATTATTCATGAAAATATTTCCATCTTTTCTTTCTTGGATATACTTCATGGATGTCATGCGAAGACTGTTTTCCATCTTTGGAGAAACCCTAGAAAAGACTCACCATCTCTTTGTTTAGTATTGCATAGGTTGAGCATGGTGATTTCATGCTCTATGTTATAGGAATAATGAGGCATGAATTTTGAAGCTAATTCTTCAAATGTTTTAATTCCGTGTGGAAGTTTGGAGAACCATTCCATGGCTTGGCCTCCTAAACTCCTCAGAAAAATCCTCATTAAATAGGTTGTGTCATGCATGAATTCTATACTCAAGGCACAAAATTCTCTAAGATGGTCTTGTGGGTCTGATTTACCAATGTATTTATCATATTCAGGGAAGACCACTTTAAGAGGGAAAGGTGCCATAACCAAGCTCTTATCAAAAGGAAATGGGCATAAAGCCTCAATGGAAAATGGCTTAGGTTTGGCCGCTTTCTTCATTGTGTCGATTGTGCTTGAAACATTTTCAATTGTTTATTCATAACACCTATAGGATTATCCTCTTCCTCATCTTTCTTAAGTGTTGTGATGCCATAGTCGTGAGGAAGTTTTACCGCTACTTGGGATAAGTTATGGAAATATCTTTCCTTATTTATCTCTAAAAGTTTATCCATAATCTCAAGGAACTCGGGATCTTGGGCCGCCCTATTAGATTTGTCTTCGGTTGTCTCTCTAGGGCCTTGGTTTACTTGGTTAATGTCTTCTTGATTTTTTTTTCCCCACTCTTCATTGTTTCCCCCATTAAGGTAATCATGATATGCTACATTTCTATCAATTTGATCAAGTCTCTTTTCAAAAAGGTTTGGGTGACTATCCCTTTGGTCGTGATTAATGAAGGAAGTTTTAGATTCATATTCGGGGACCTCTCTTGCTATGCAAGTACCATCTTCTTGCAAGATATTTTAAGTTTGTGAGATCCTTTAGAAACCGGCATCAACAAAGGTTTGACTCGAAACTATTTTCCCCAAACTTGGTGATTTTTCTCTTTATGAAGATATTAAAAGTATAAGATGATTTTGCAAAATGGATGTTTCTCACTTGTTCTATGTATCTTCAAACAAAGAAACTAGAAATATAGTTGTTCTTTTTAAAACCTCTACACACAAAGTGTTTGAATATGTTAGGACGTTATCACAGTTTTTTCACGACAAGCAACTTGAAGAAATCTACCTAGTTGTCAACTTAGTTCGTAAGCGTGGCTTTACAAGGTAAGATTTCTAAGTTAACAAGGTATTTATTCAAGATTCCGTTCAAAATGGATATTCAGTTTCATCCCCCAAAAATAAGGGGCTTCCCACCACCGATATATCAAAGTTTGTGCAATCTTGAATGACTACTCGAGGAAGTTCAAAACTTAATATCCTTTTGTCATACACCCCATTATGGATGAATACATTTCTTTTTATAGTGGGTTGGATTATTGCAAAAAAGGCAATTGTATCCCACTTTGGGCAGTCCCTCTCACTAGCCTCATTAAGGAAAATCTAGGGAGGCAAGCCCACTAAAGATCTAGCATGTTCATTTTAAAAGAGAGTAAATGGAATTAAGAGATAGGTTGAAGAGTTTGATTCACCAAAAGGTGAAGAGCTTATCCCTACTATTCTTGCCTCCCAAGCAAAATTAACAAGGTTCAATTTACCAAACCGACTAACTAATGGGAATTGAGTATTTCTACTCTCCTCCACAAACAAGGGGTTTTTGAATTAAGTGCTTGATTTATCCCATAGCCTTTCTTTTAATCAAGGAATTTGATATTTTTGGCATTTTGATTCACTTAAAAAGTGAAGAGCATAGGCCTAGTATCAAATCCCTCAAACAATAATAGGGTACTTTAATTACTAGATTTTGAAAAGAGAAGGCCACAATTTAAGAAAAAATTGACCAAGTTTTAGGCTTACCTTAATTCAAAGCTAGTAAAGGCTCGAGGCATTTTTAATTGATTTTTCCATGATTTTGACTCACCTAGTGGTGATCATTCCCACTCCTTTGCCTCTTCTTCAAAAAATTTAGTCAACACAACCAAGAAAAATGAAGAAAATAAGAAAAAATTGAATTCTAAGCCTTAGTTTTCAAATTTAACAAAAAATGATTAAGGCATGTAAATCCAATTTAATGATACGAATTTCAATTTATAAGCTTCTACAACTTCTAATTATTGTTCGTAACCCTTACCTTCTTTTTGTGAATCCTCCAAAATGAGCTCAATGTGTGCTATATTCTCTCTTTTAATCCGTTTTTCCAAAGCTTCATCTTCGCTATTATATCTTCTCTCTGGATTTTTTATATTTTTATGAACTATCATCATAAAGCCACAGGAAATTCATTTCTCGACTGTCAGATTTTGCAAATTTTGAATTTAGTCAAAAGCGCAACAAAACTAATTGAATGCATTGTTAAAAGTATTAAACATGCAGCATAACTAATTGAAAACACTGAAATAGAAATTGAAAAAGTTATTTTAATAAGCAAATATGCATAAAGGAAAAATTGAAAGCATGACATGATAGTTTGAAAATGTTGTGAGGTCAAGGTATACACACTGAAAGAGAAATAGATGGGATATTAGAAGTATTGAAAGCACTCTTTCTCTGTGTAAAGGGACAAAAATTTGTCGTGGATGCATTGCTTCAGGCCTTGAACGGGCTGGTAAAAGTCTCGTACATACTGTAGAATCTAGCAATTTTTTGAATTTTTAAAAGAATGAGGCCTAACACCCCACAGTGGGTGTCATTTTGTGTACTAGGATAAGTACCTTCATATGGTTAGTTTGTCAATAAATAAATAAAATAAGCTAAATACCACAATTTAAGAGCTAATTATGCAAATAAAGATAATGAGCACTCTATGGATCTCTATTTAGATATGCTAATGCAAATCTCTTAGCAAGCCTCAATTAGTGACAACTCTAAATTGAGAAAATGATATGATAAGAAACTAACTAAGTGAATTCCAAATTGAGATTATGCTTAATTAACTCTAAATTTTCCTTTCTAGCTCAAAATCTCAAGAGGTTTGATGCAATTCTCAGATTTATGCATGATTTGTTCTTGATTTATGCCTTTCTTTTATAGATTTTGGCAAGGGTAGGGGGTGGAGTTGATTTGATCATGGTTGAGTTCAGGTTAAGTCCACGATTCCACCTTTGGAGACAATTTAAATGGATTGTCCTCAAAGCTTGGGACAAAGAGACAAAATGGGTGGCCAAGATGTTCTCACCTTATGTGTGATTGAGATTTTATGTGAGCTTGATCCATGTGAGCTTTATCCTTAAATCCTATTGGTTGAGGCATTTTCCTCCCATGTGGTGTTGAGGGAAAATAGGGATTTATTAATTGAATTAAAATTATTTGTTTAGCCATGTGTACCCCTTGAATGGGTTAATTTGGTTTAAATTGAACTATGCAAATAATCAGATTAATTGCACAATATATTGATTTAACTTGATTTATTGGATTTAAATTGATTCATTGGATTTTGATTTTTAATTAAAATTGGATTTTGGCTTGATTGCAATTTTACTTTGATTTTAGCTTGATTTCAATTTATTGCTTTAATTTTTCCTTAGTTGACCACATGGATTGATCTTGTCCATTTTCAGGTGATTACAGAACAGTCTATTCTTAAAGCTACAAATGAGAATTGTACCATACATGGTTTCTATTCACTACATGGTACACAAACTTAATTTAGCATGTAAAATTGTGCACATGTATGAACAGGTAGCTAGAGTTAACGAAATGTGAAGATCAATAAATTATAAATAACATCTTTAATTTATAAATTGGATTTTAATTATTAATCTTGTCTTCAAGTGGTGGGTCCTACTAGCAATATGTGATGATGAAAAATAATGCCAGGTGGGTTTTCATACTATATGACTGGTTAGGTCTATCACAAAATATCAAATTTTGTGCAAGATGAGCCTACCACCAAAGTGTGATGAAGCCATATCATGTCATAGACCTTTGTGGGACCATCTTATAAATAATTGACAAATAAATTTTGAAGTCATTTTAATATTTTTTAAGTTGGGAATTAGCTTTAAACTATTAATTTTATTTTCAAGTGGTGGGTCCTACTAACAATATGTGATGATGCGAAATAATGCCATGTGGGTTTGGTACTATATGTTTGGTTAGTTCTATCGCATGTTGTTCAATATGGGCCTACCACCATAGTGTGATGAAGCCCTAGCTTTCCACAGACATTTGTAGGACCGTATTATGAATAATTAACAAATAAATTTTGAAATCATTTAAATATTTTTTAAGTTGTGAAATATTTTTAAACTATTAATTTTGTCTTTAAATGGTGCGTCCTACTAATAATATGTGATGATGTGAAATAATTCCACGTGAATTTTTTACTATATGACTAGTTAGTTTTATCGCATGTTGTTCAAGATGGGTCTATCACCGGAGTGTGACAAACCCCTAGTTTTCCATGTAATTTCATGGTACCATCTTATAAATAATTAACTAATAAACTATTGTTCATTCTTTAAATGGTAGCTCCCACCACCAATATGAAATTATGCAAAATAATGGCAAGTGCCCCATTTTATTAGAAATAGATGCAAAATAATCGATTTACTATCGACGATCTTTGGGACCCATGAAGATCATTGTCTCATGTTCAAAACTACGGGGTATGGTTTATTTTATGCTATTTTTTTGTGTGTATGGTTGTTAGTGGTATTTTATGCTAGGTCCCATCAAAAAATCACTTGATTATTTCATAATTGTATTCAATTTTAGATAATTCAATATCTATGACGAGCCATTATTGACAAATTTGTATAATTAAGATAGTCCAAGTATTAGCATCTAATGAAACTACAAGGGTTTTAACTTTTACTTTGTTGAGTGTGATATCAAGTACAAGTAAGTTGGCATCCTCTAGTTCAGTTTAATTGTTTCAATTTGCAAAAGGGTTATCTCATTATTTTAGGGCTTAGTTATAGAAAAGAGGTACTCTGATTGTGAATTTGCGAGAACAATAATTTTGAATATTCAATTTCATTTTGGAAGCATTTCTTGTACATTTCTTAAATACCTAATTTGAAATACCATGAGTGAAAATTCAATAAAAGGTTTAGCTAATGCTAAGAGGGGCCTAGATGAAGATGTTATTACTCAATTCCCTATTTCTTTGAAATGAGGAAGGCATGCATAGGGTATGGATATTCTATCTGATATAGTTGTGAATATAGAAGCATCTTGTGGGGATCCTTACACTTGTTTTAGTGAAAGGAATTTATTTGTGTAATTTTACAATAGGAGTATAGCCCCAACTCTAGTGAAAAATACATGGAGAATGGATTTGGGAAGTCTTATCATCCCAAATATTTTTGTCAATGTATACCTAATTAGAGATGTGGTAGAAAGTTATAATGTAGGTCAGTATCTATAGAGAAGAGTGTTTTGTTCGCTAAGTTTGATAGGGAATCTATTTGTGAAAAATTTATGTTAAACCCTATTGCCCAGGTGCCTATTGATTTTATATCTCTCTTCTTTTTGAAATACCCCTCCTCATTCCTCCCCACTTCAAATCCACCATTTGATTCAAGACCAATATGTCAAGCATTAAGACCATGTTCATAACTTATAACAATTAAAACCAAGGGTAACCCAGAGTAGAGACATGCTTCAATCACTGAGCTCTAGCTATCATGTGTGAAAACACATCCCACAAAAGGATGAGAAATAATATGAAGCTAAAGCATCCACCCACCAACAACTAGACCATGGTTACATGTATACCCTTCAAAACCCTCTAGAAGAAACAACAACACAAATGGAATACCGTTAGAAGATCACAATGACCATAGAAAGGGAAGTGTGATGTTCTCAAGTGCCAATGCCAATTTTATTATACTATATGATGATAGATATGACTCACTTCTGAAGGATACATATACCACTAAGGAGGCTCATTTCTTTTCCATCCACTCTATCAGGTAATTTTGTGACATATCTATCCTAGCTATTAACATTTAAGATTATTTAGAATGTGTGGAATGTTCTAGAGATAATATTGTCTATAATGTGTGGAATGTTTTGTAATATCTACTTGAGCATTAAATATTTCCATTATTATCAAAGATTATTCGGTTGGTTACCTATGCTATCTATTTGGTAAGAGGAAGTACTGCAAGCTATACATGCTAGTCGGTCAACTACATAAGCCTTCACACCGATTTATCTCAAGGCATTACCGAGAACATAAGATAATAGTTCTAACCAAGCACCATAATAGTTTTACCGAGAATTAGTGTATACCAATACCGGGCGTCAGTAAACACCGAGTAGAATGGACACTGAGCACCAATATAACTACCGAGCAGAGTTGATAGTGTTTACCGAGCAATCTAGAAAATGGCATAGTAATAAGTTTTGGTACATTTATCTATGCAGATAGTTAAAACAGAATCATAAAAATTTTTACCAAGATTGAGGATCATTTATTATGGATGTAATCATTAATTATGATGATGATCTCTATGTAATTGCTAGATATAGGTTATTTTGTACATCATAGATCTTAGGGTTTTTCCTAAGATATTGTAACCTAATTTTGTTAAGCGACAATAGTAGTATGCTATATATTTGTATTTCATGTCATTTTGACACAAGCATGATAAGGATGATATGTTTGGTATGAACAAGTGAAGGACATCTTGAAGCAAGAAGCCAACTTCAAGACATCAGTTATCAGACAAAGAAAAGCAGAATATAGAGACATTCAGATTAGGCAGAATTAGACAAGGCTACCGAGCAGTTCAGAGATAAGATTTTCACATATCAAGGTGATATTTATTCAGTACTTAATAGATCTATTTCAAACAAGGCTAAGTTTTCATTTGTAGATACATCCTTTTATTCTCTAATCATTGCAACAGAGTTAGAAAAAATCTCTTAACAGAGTAGACCTAACAGTCTTTTGTAAATCTCTTAATCGAGTACACAATCAAGTAGTGTTGTTAAACTCCTATAACTAGGTAGATCTAGTTGATCTAATTTTTACTCCTAATAGGGTAAGATAATTAGAAGTGATCACAACTTGTATCCCTAATAGGCAAACTTTATTATCTGCAATAGTGAAGAATTTTTGGGTGTCATCCACACTGTAATTTTTACCTTCTAACAAGGGTTTATGCGTAACCAAAATACTTGTGTTATCTGACTGAATTTTTATTTGATTTCATGCAATTTACATTTTCAAGTTAATTGAATGAATAGATTCAATTGGGTAGACTAGTATACTACTATTTGCAGATTGAGTTTCAGGTTGAAATTTTTTGTGGGCACTGATTCACCCCTCCCCTCTCAGTACCCTGTCTCTCCATTCTAACAATTGGTATCAGAGCTCAAATCTCTTATTGGATGGTTTAATCACTGAATAGTAAAGATCTAACCATGGAGAGATATAAGTTGGATAAGAAAATAGAGAATCAAAAGAGTCAGATGAAAATGTTCATAGAGAAATACAAACAAGCTAAGGATGCATTGAAGAAGTTACTGGTTCAGAGAAAGAACCTAGCTATTCTAGAAAATGAGACTAGTTACCATGAAGAAGAGATTGATGACTTATTTGATAACATTGGATCTAGTTCAGGAAGTATTTTTTATGGTTCTGAAAGTGCAATCTCTGATTTGTTTGAAATGAATATTCACTTGAATGAACAAGTGAAAGCCCTACACATCAGTCAAGAATCACAGATGGTGAGAATGATTGATGTGATGAACAATGCTAGACAAGTTGAATAAGAAAGGAATCTAGTTGTTGAAGACCGAAGACAAATGACTAAAAAAATTCAAGAAAAAGAAACCGAAATACAAAGACTTACCGAGAATCATTTTCAAATATCCAATCAAATGATGATTGTAAACTAGGAGATCAACCAAGTAAATGGTGAGTTGTCAAGTAAACTTGAAGATATTGGAATACTCAGGGAAGAAAATGAAAAACTAAGGAATGAAGTAAAGATGTAGCAACAACACAATGAAATGATAAAGAAAGTTGAAGACAGTTTTAAGAAGATCGGTGATTTTCTGATTAATCAAAGAAGGTTTCGAAGCAGAGATGGATTAGGCTACACCGGACAAGGAGAATCATCCAAACAAGCTAAAGAAGTGAACAACAATCAAAATCAGAAACCTAAGACACTGACATGCTATCACTGTGGCAAACCAGGACATACTTCAAATGTTTGTAGGAGTAAAGAACAAGGTAAACCTCAAGTCACTCCTAAGTTTAATGGTTATTGTTATTATTGTGGTAAATTTGGACATCAAGCATATGAATGTAGAGCTAAGATGAATAAGAATCCTAACAATCCTACCATGGAGAAACTGTGTTATACTTGCAACAAGCATGGACACACTTCGCAAGAGTGTAAGGAAAATTTGAAGCAAGTCTGGACACCAAAGCAAAGGAACAAACCTTATCAACCAAAGAGACAAAATAGTGCATACACTTGGGATTACAACACATGGGTTAAATGCACATTATGTGGAAGGTATGTACATATTGCAGCGAATTGTATGAGGAAGAGATGGGATGAAAAATCTTGAAGATGGATAAGAACTGGTATGGCAAGCTTACATTGTCATAAAGTCAGTCACCTAAGAAAGGATTGCAGAGATCGAGCCCCAAAAGAAGGACATATATTTGAGAGTGGCCAAACTATTGCAGATATCATGAGGATTAGAAATACTATGTGGAGAAAGGCATCAAATGAGAATGCTGAGTCAAGAAATGTAGTCGGTGAAACCTCATCCACTGGATTGGGTGACATCAGTACCTCCACCTAAGGTGAAATATTTATGTATGGAACTAATATTCAAAATTGATCTTATCTTACATATAGTTCCTTATATTTTATGTACACATACCAAATCTTCATGAATTAAGATGCATTATGGTTTATAAATTTTGAGCTAACAATGTTATACAATTGGTATAAGCAAGACCGAGAAGAGAGTTACTCGTCGGTGACTATTATGTAAGGTTAACCGAGTATCAGCATCAACCGAGTGGAAATTTATGTGTTAACCAAGTTATTGATGTTTTGTGGTAATCACCAAGTTGATAGTTGTCATCATACTGGAAGTAGGTCAAGCATTAATGACAAGTATTTTAAGCGGGAATTCAAAAAAGGATATAAATATATGGAAGAGTTAGTTCATTCTTCACAAAGCAATTTCAGAGAGCAATAATATTTAGAGCGAATTTGAGCTAAGAACTTTTAGAAGCATTCAACTGAGTTTTAGATCAAATCGAGTGCATTCTACATCGTTTCTTAGTAAGTACAACTTCTATCGAGCACATTCAATGTATTTTGCTGAAACCCTAAATTGATTATAATGGCATCCATGTCCAAGGAAAATGAATCTAAGATTGTAGAAGAGAAGTGCACCTAATTGTTTCAAGTAACTGTGATGAACCCAAGTACAAAATTCATCTAGAATTTGTGTCTAAAATTGATTCAGTAGGAGCTTTCTCAAGCATCCCACCTAGTGTTTTGTTAGTTGAAGACGCCAAATCTTACATCCACTGCAAAATAGGAGAAATTAGAGATTTTGAGACAATTGTAGCTTATCAGAAGCTTTGCAGTGACAATGGAAAACTAAAACTAGAATTCAAATAGGTCGAGAAGATTGGTCTTACAAATGCCCTAAATTTCCTGAAAACTTTTAAAAATGACTGGATAAGGGTTGTACTCAGTTGGTATCATGATGGGATATTTTGGTTGGATGAACCGAACAAAGTAACAAAGAATATGATTCATAGAGTTATTGGATACCCAACAACTGACAAGGCCAAGGTTTTTCACAGTGCTCCTAGGGCTGATATTGAAAAGAATACAGGCACAACATGGGATGGTTGAGCACTGAAAATTGCTACAATTGAGGACCCAGAGGTTAAGTTTGCAGCACATGTCATTAGTGATAAGATCTATCAGTCAAGTAGACTGAATAGTGTACCATGTGGATTTGTTGACATTGCATTCAAAATGGTAAAGAAGAGTTTTCAATTAGACCTAGATGAGCTTCTTCTAAAGCAGATTGAAGAAAATATGAAGACTATCCAGTCGGCAAAGTCAAATACTTGTAAGTTTGGATCACTTCTAGTGTGCATATTTTTCTATTTACAATCATTTTTCCCTTCTTTCGGTAATGTAGAGTGGTCTACCGACAAACCAGTCATTGTGCAAATTTATGATATGATGAATGACTTGGGAAACATTGTGAACAAATTTCTTAATGATTATTTTGAGGAGTTTAAGATTAGAATGAATTCTCAGAGTAGAACTCCTAGTAAATTGGTCGAAGAATATGATATGGATATTGTTCTCTTGTGGACATTGACCATACAATGATAAAGGTTGCAGAGCCTAGGATTTAATGGCTAGCCCCTATGGGTTATGAAATGGATATTGATTTTTCTTCTAAATCAATCAAGGCTTTGCTGGCTACACCTAAAGATAAAAATGTAGAGAGGTTTGGAACATTTGAGGAGGCCAACTCAAGAATAAAAATAGGTCTGGTCATTGGTAATATAACTAAGAAATAAAGAAAAATGATGAAAACTTTAGTTGAGAAGTTTGGAGATGATACTGGATCATCTGATGGCTCACCGGTTGAAGTTGCAACTGAAGATCAGTTAATGTCAATTGATAAACCACATGACAGTGAATAAACCAAGTCTAATAAAGTGACAGATTCTACACTGGTTTCGCCTTCACCAGCTCCAAAGAAGAGGTAGTTATAGGTGCAATCAAGGGCATGAACAAGGTCAGAAACTGTAGCTTCACCACCATTGAAAAAGGGAGTTGTGAAGTTTACTAAACCAAAGGAAACATCACCTACAAAAACATATACAAAGAGAGGAACAAAATCTACTACTAAAGCACCAAGGAAAAGAAGAAAACTAATAAGAGGTAAGGAAGATTTAGAAGATGAAGAAAATGATAACAATCAATTCAAAGTGGTCAGCAATAAAGATAGAACAATTGATGAAGTTGCTGAGGATATCATTGAGAACAGTGAACTTACTGATCCTGAACTCAGTTAGTTTGAGCACATGTCAACCGAGGATCAGAACACAATAGAAGAGCCAGTCATCCAGATGATGATTAAATTTAAGAGAGTTCCACTTGAATTTGCCAAGCAATTACCTAAGGCATTAGAGGAAAGAATAAATCAGAAATGGTCCCATCCCTTAGACACTGAGAAGAAAATGAGGGAACAATCAATAGTTTTGACAATTCCTAATTTGTCTATCACTGAGATTGAGGACTACATGACAACATACTCTAGGAGATTCAGAGTAAAAAGTTGGGCACTGCAGATACTAGATGAGAATCTAGCAGATATAGATGAGTCAAGTCAACTCATCTGGACCTTAATAGTTGCAGACTGAGAGCAAGCTCAAAAGATGGCATTTATCAACTTATCTAAGAAGAGACATAAATCAAAAGGTAAAGGCATACATATTGAAGATGTAGACTTGGCACTGAACCAAGAAAAAGTAGATATATCAGATACTGAGGTACCTAATACCACAATTGCCACCAAAGACTTAAACATTTCACAGGATGCACCGGATCAAGTTGAGATCCAAATTATAGATAACAATGCATTAGATGTACTCATTAAGGACATCACAAATGGTGATCCTAATGACAGAGATGATGATGAGGATGTGAACATTTCTAGAGGTACAACACAAGAAGAAGGTAATTTTATCTAGCCTACAATCACATCATTAACGAGTGAACTTCCTATCCTAATAGAAGCAATTGAAATGGTAACTAAGGAGCAATCTGAAGGCTCAAACCCGGAGCAACCGATGGATACATCAAGGGAACAAGGCGCTGGAATACCGGAATAAACAAATAAGCCTGAAGGAAAAGAGGCAACAAAGGAGGATACAAAGGGTCAAGATGACCCCAAAGAAACCGAGGCTACCCCACCTAACACAACATCAGAGGCTCTATCTCAGTCAACCAACATATCAGTTACCAAGGAGCTGAAAAAGGAGGAAAAAGTGTCAACCGGGCTAGACACACAAAATGTTGTGAAAAAAGGAATAGTACAGCTTGTGAAGAGCTCACCTCAAGAGTCAAAGAAGAAGAAGAAGAAGAAGAAGAAACAAGGAAAAGGGCCAGTCACACTAGATAAAATCATTGTTATACCTAATTGTGACCTGAGGAACCTAAGCCCCGAAGAACTTAGAAAATATGGGAAGTTGTGTACAGGGAAAGTAGCACAACAAAAGCTAAGAATGGAATGCAAGAGCAAGGAGATATTGGAAAATGTAAGAGATGTCTTACAATAGGTCATACCAGAGGTATAGATTAATGAGGACACACCTATAATGGACCAAGTTGCTACCCTTGCAGAAGAAATCAATGCCCCTAACATTGAAGCTAAGAAAAGAATTGAAGAAAGCGCAGAGTTAAAGATTCAAGACAAACTTGCAGAGAAAATCAGCCAGGAAGTGGCAATAAACAAGGTGAAATTATCTAAGGTAATAACTGACATACATTCTATTACTCAGTTAATTAGTCAAATTTTGATTAATCTTTGAACTGTGGAGACCTTCACTGCTGAGATCAGTGAGAAAATTAAACAGCTAGATAGCAAAATCCAAGCGAGTGCACAAGTAGCCTTAATTGAGCCAGATGCTTTTTCTAAGAATATACTGAAGGTTCAAGAACTTAGGTGGTTAAGAGAAGATCCAAGGAAGCAAGAAGAAAGGATAAGTGACCAGGTCACTAAGGTACAAACTGATTTGCTTCCTTATTTGAAATTTTTAGAGAAACACATTGTCAAAGATCAAACACTTGTTGCAACACCAGAGATATTTGTGTTGGAGAACATCTTTGACATGCATGCACAAGTCGGTCTTGAGCACATTTCTCTAACCAACTTGAAAGAGGAATGGGAAAACCTCTTGGATTCTTTGAAGAAAACCCTCCAGCATATTTTTGATAAACTATAAGTATAATTCTTTTAGTTTGGAATTAATATCAAAAAGGGGGAAAACTAATGTATATGCAAAACTATGTGAATATATGCTAAGTATACTACATACTACCGGGAGCATGCACTGTGGGGGAGAAATTTTGAAATTTTGTTAAGTTATGGTATTTATGTATATAGGGTGAAGTTAGAATAATTTTTGAGACATGAGGTCTATATAAATTTAAGGTTTTGATACTAATGCCAAAGGGGGAGATTGTTATCTCTACTTGAGCATTAAGGATTGTCATTAGTATCAAAGATTATTTAGTCAGTTACCTATGCTATCTAGTCAGTAAAAGGAAGTATTGCAAGCTATACATGCTAGTCGGTCAACTACATAAGCCTTCAGACTGAGTTATCTCAAGGCAATACCGAGAACATAAGATAATAGTTATAACCGAGAACCAGAGCAGTTTTATCGAGCATCGATTTATACTGATACCGAGCATCAGTAAATACAGACTAGACTGGACACCAAGCACCAATATAACTACTGAGTAGTATTGATAGTGTTTACCAAGAAATCCAGAAAATAACATAGTAATCAGTTTTGGCACATCTATCTATGCAGATGGTTACAACAAAATCATAATTTTTTTTACCAAGATCGAGGATCATTTATTAAGGATGTAATCATTGATTGTGATGATGATCTCTATGTAATTGCTAGATCTAGGTTATTTTGTACATCATAGATCTTAGGGTTTTTCCTAAGATATTGTAACCTAATTTTGTCAAGCGACAATAGCAGTATGCTATATATTTGTATTTCATGTCATTTTGACATATGCATGATAAGGATGATATGTTTGGTATGAAAAAGCGAAGGAGATCTTGAAGCAAGAAGCCAACTTCAAGACATTAGTTATCAGACAGAGAAAAGTAGAATATAGAGACATTCAAATTAGGTAGAATCAGACAAGGCTACCGAGTAGTTCAAAGATAAGATTTTCACCTATCAAGGTGATATTTATTTAGTACTTAATAGATCTATTTCAGACAAGGCTAAGTTTTCATTTGCAGATACATCCTGTTATTCTCTAATCATTGCAATAGATTTAGCAAAAATCTCTTAACAAAGTAGACCTAACAGTCTTTTGTAAATCTCTTAATTGAGTACACACTCAAGTAGTGTTGTTCAAATCCTATAACTAGGTAGATCTAGCTGATCTATTTGTTACTCCTAACAGGGTAAGATCATCAGAAGTGATCACAACTTGTAGCCCTAACATGAAAACTTTATTATCTACAGTAGTGAAGAATTTTTGGGTGTCATCCCCACCACAGTTTTTACCTTCTAAAAAGGGTTTCAGTGTAACCAAAATACTTTTGTTATGTGACTGGATTGTTATTTTATTTCATGCAATTTACATTTTTAAGTTAATTGACTGAATAGATTCAATTGGGTAGACTAGTATACTACTGTTTGTAGATTGAGTTTCAAGTTGAAAGTTTTTGTGGGCACGGATTCACCCCTCCCCTCTCAATACCCTATCTCTCCATTCCAACATGTTCTAGAGAGATAGAACTTTCTAGAAGAGATAAACAACTAGAAGTTATCCAAAAGAAAGAATGTTCTAGTATTAGAATTCTCTAGAACTCTACAAGTTTCTAATCTTATCTATAAATATGAGGCTTCTCATTGTAAGAAGAAATGCAATGTATTGCAATGTAATGTGATGTGATTGTATGTTCTTGGATTGGATATAATAAAAGCTTGATCTCCTCATTATTTCCTTCTTATTTAGTACTTTGTTTTCCATGTTCATGCAATTATTATTTCATTTTACCATTATAGTTGGGCCTATTTTTACATGGTATCAGAGGTAGAATTGGTTTAGAGATTATAAAAAGGATGGAGTATTGTTCAATTGATATTTGTGGCTAATTTTTCTTACTAGCACGAGTATTCAAATTAAGCTTTTCCTATCTTTGATGGAATTGATTTTGCATATTGGAAGATTGCAGTAAAGAATGCTTTAAGATAAAAGGCTTTGTGGAGGATAGTGAACCAAGAAATTGGAGAACCTCATTCTACAAAATAAAAGGAGTCATGGAAAAGAAAGTTGGAGAAAGCTAAAGGTATCATTGGTAAAGCCTTGAGTTCCAATCTCAATAGAAGATTTTTTGATATTGACGATCCAATAGAATTATAGGGAAATTTAAAAAAAGATTATAAAGGTGCATATACTACCAACACTTTTAGCAAAGAAGAAAAATTGGTGAACTTAGATCTAGTTGATTACCTAATTAGTTCAATGAAGTTACATATTTAAATTATGCTTAGCTAAAGAAAATAGATGATGAATATGCAAAAAAGGGATTTTTAGTTGATTTCAATGGTTGAAAGTAAGCTTCCCCAACCATACAATATTTTTAAATAATCAAGGAAAAGAGGCATTCAATTAAAATCCTAATGCCCCCAACAAACTTTGATCAATTTTCTAAGTCAGTTTTAGATGAAGAAGTTCAACTTGTTAAAGAAGGTTATATTAAGAAGAATCATGCATATGTAACTAAGGGAAAATTATTTTATAGAAATGAGTATAGAAAGAAGAATTGGAAAGGAAATAATAAATTTAAAAATAATGATGGTTCTAATATTTTTTAGGAAATAATTGTGCAGAAAAGAAAGTGGGAAGAAAACCCATTATTTGTAGGTATTATGGTTGTGAGAATCATACGAATAAATTTTGTTTGAAGAAGGACAATGAAAGGTAGCACTACAAGCCCAAGGATGAAATTTTTAAGGATAGCAAGGCAGATAGACATAACTTCATAGCTATCTCACTCAAAAAGAAAGAACAACCAATTATGGAGGTAAGTGCTAGACACAAAAGTGAATGTAGTATTAGGGGGGGGATACTTTTCTTCAGAGACTAATAAAGAATGGATTTTAGATTCAGGAGCATCATGTCACATGACTGAACATAGATCTTTGTTTATTAATTTTCATGAGGGGAAGAATTCGAATCAAGAAATTACTATTGGAAATAAGGAAAAAACTTCGAGTATTAGGCACATGGACTGTTAATGTAACAAATAGATCTTTAAAAAATGTTTTATTGGCTAAAGGATTAGGGGTGAATCTTATTTCAGTATTTAAAATTTCTCAGGCTGGATATGAGGTTTTTGTCTCTACTAATGAAGTTATTGTTAGAGATAGAAAAGAGCCCACAAATATAATTTTTATTGGTACAAAGTTGATCATAAAGAGGATCTCTTCAAATTTGTTGGTTTTGCTGATAATACACACACACACACACACACACTCGCCCATGTGCTTTTATTTCTCAAACCGATTACATGTCAAAACTTTGGAATGCTAGACTTGGACATATAAGTCATAGGAAGTTACAAGATATGGTTAGAGGACTAACAAAAAAATCAGCTTCTGAAGGAGTATGTGAAGGATGTGTGTTAGGTAAAAACCATCAAGATCCTTTTTAATTTGGAAAATCATGTAAAGTTAATCATCCACTACAAATCATTCATAGTAATTTGTGTGAACTAGGTTATGCATCACTTTCAAGAGCCAAGTACCTTCTCATCGTTATTGATGATTAAATTAGGAGTATGGGTTTATTTTCTTCAAATAGAAAATGACATATTTGAATTTGTTAAAAAATTGGAGGCATTAGTTGTAAAAAAAAGTGGGAAAATAATTAAATGCTTAAGGATAGCTAATGGGGTAAATATTGTAATATGAATTTGAATCAATTTGTGAAAATTATGGTATTGAGGTGTAAATAATAGTTCCTTATAGTCCTCAACAAAATGGGGTAGTTGAATGAATGAATATAACTCTTGTAGAAATGGCTTGTTGTATGCATTATAAAAGTTTGCATAATAAATTTTAGGATTTGGCTATTTATTGTGTTGCACATATTGCGAATAGAATCCCTAGAAAATCTCTCCCAAAAATTACCTGTTAAGAACCATTTAGTGGTAGAAAACATCATATTGGATATTTTAAAGTATTTGGGTGTATTGCTTGGGCACACATTCTTAATGAAACAAAACAAAAGTTAGAACCAAAGAGTCATAAGTATTTATTTTTGTGGTACAATGAAGAATCAAAGGCTTATATGTTATATGATTTGGTAGAAAATAAAATATTTGTGAATAGATATGTAAATATTGATTAAAACACTCACAACTTCTAGGTGCTCCCAATATCAACTAGGAAAAAGTGTGCACTAATGAAATATTTGATGCTTGTGACCGGCCTATTTTTTGTAGAAAGTAATGATGAAGAAGATAATGTTTCTAGATAAAAGATAAAGTGTGTTGAAGAAATATATAGGAAAGGACCTAAAAACTAAGAAAGGAATGGTAGTTCTCTCATGGACAAAGTATTACAGACAAATAACCGAGTCTCATATGAGGAAGCTTGAGGGAAGAAAGATGGGATAAAGCTATGAAAGAGGAATATGATGCATTACTAAAGAAAAATACTTGGGTACTTGTATCTTGTACTAAAGGTAAGAATGCTATTGGTTGCAAATGGGTTTACAAAACCAAATTTAAATCAGACAGTGCTATTAAAAAATTCAAGGCTAGATTGGTTTCCAAAGGGTTTAATAAAAAAGAGGGTATTGATTATAAAGAAACATTGGTTGCAGTTGTTAAATTAAATATAGTTAGAATTACTCTCTCCTTAGCTGCAAGTCCTAGGTGGCATATTCATCAAATGGATGTTAAAAATGTGTTCTTGAATGGAGACTTAAATATGAGGAAATATATATGGATCAACCACTAGGTTTTATCGATCACAAAAATCCTAACTATGTTTTTAGATTAAAGAAATTTATTTATGGTCTAAAACAAGTGCCACGAGCATGGAATGAGAAAATTGATAGTTACTTTAAACTTCACGAGTTTAAAAGGTGTAAATTAGATCCTAACCTCGATGTGAAAAAAGTTAAAGATGGGGTTATTGTTGTTGCACTTTATGAAGATGATTTACTTATTGTTCAAATGAATATTGGGTTAATCAATAATTTAAAATATGATCTTAAGAATGCATTGCACATGAGTGATTTGGGAGAACTCAATTATTTTATCAGTTTACAAGTCTACAAATTCCATGATGGATTATTCATCTCACAATCAAAGTATGCTTTAGATCTTTTAGAAAATTTTAACATGATTTACTATAAGCTAACCACTACTGCCTTTCAATCAGAAGTCAAGCTTACTAAAGAATGTACTTCCAAAAAGGTAGATGCCACTTTGAATAGACAACTTGATGGTAGCTTGGTTTATTTGACTAATTCTAAACCAAATATTTATTTTGTAGTCAGTCATGTATCTTGATTTATGTAGGCACCTAAAGAAAGCCATTGGTTGGTTGTTAAGAGAATTTTGAGATACATTCAAGGAACACTGCACTTTGGCATCCACTACAGCTATGAGACTTCAATTTTTGTGGTTAGATATATAGATTCAGATTAGGGAGGTGATATTGATGATAGGAAATCTACAAGTGATTACATTTTTCAGATTGGATCAGGTCCAATTACATGGAGCAGTAAAAAACAAGAAACCACATCACTATCTTCATGTGAAGAAGAATATAGAGGAGCAAAAGAAGCAAGAAAGGAAGCAGTTCATATTTAAAATATTTTATTCGATCTTGGTCTTCCACAAATTTCTGCTATTACTTTTTATTGTGACAATCAAAGCATCATCCAAGTTGCCAGCAATCCATTTTTTCATGCTAAAACAAAGAATATTGAGCTTGATGTTCACTACATTTGAGATCTGGTTCAAGCAAATATTATCAATCTACAATTTTGTCCAAGTGAAGAACAAATAGATGATATGTCTACTAAGAGCATGAATAAGGCCAAAATTTTGAAATTAAGATGAACGCTTGGTATGTTAAAGGTGAAGATTAAGGAGGGATAGTGTTATAATTTTCCCCTTTTCTTTGTATCTTCTTTGTAAACTTCTAGCTAATCCTAAGGGGGTGTTAAGATATAAGTTTGTCTAGAATGTGTGGAATGTTCTAAAGAGATAGAACATTCTAGAAGAGAGATAGAAGTTGTTCAAGAACAAGAATTCTCTAGAATTTTAAAAGTTCCTAAATTCAACTATAAATATGAGACTACTCATTGTAAGAAGCAATGCAATAAATTGCAATGTAATGTGATGTTATGGTATGTTCTTGGATTGAATATAATAAAAACTAGATCCCCTCATAATTTCCTTCTGATTTAGTACTCTGTTTTCCCTGTTCACTATTCTTATTTTAGTTTTTCATTATAATTGGGCCCATTTTCATACCAGCTTCAGAAGGATTAAAGGACCAATAGAAATCATTGACCTTCCTGTGATACGGCTCAGGTATTGCATATATATGTTTTCCTCTTCAAAGCACGACTTTATCAGTATTCCACCAGAGTGCTGACAACACATCCACACACGGTCGGTGAGTGCAATGAAGTTTCTCAGCATAAGGTGAGCTTCAAACAGCCTGAAGAAGATAAAAGGTAAGGGATAATCCATTGGAGGTTGGCTCAAATCCTCTCTTCTTGATATGGCCAAAAAAATAACTGAAATCTGCTAGATTGAAGATGGAGAAAATAAAGCTTGGTATTTCTAGCTGTGAGGCCACAGTGGCAGGCCAACGCGCTATGGAGTTGTACACTAGAAAATCTGGCGAAAGGTGCCGCAAAAGACTCTCCAACGCCTTGTCCAGTTGATTGAATGCACTATGAAGGAGATGGACCGACTCTGATTTAATGTCTGTTGTGGATTCGATGCCACAGGGAAGTCCATCTATAGATGGCAATGACAACTCCAACAAGTGGATGGGTTGCCCATGTAAGAGAGCTCTAATTTTGGATACATTCACTGTGAAAATTAGAGCAGTAATTAAAATGCGCAAACAAGAATACAATAACAGAGTACACAGATTTATCGTGGTTTGGCCAATAAAGCCTACGTCCACACTGAGCAGGAGAATATATTATTTAATTCAGAAGAACGATTACAAGTTACAGCAAATACAAATATATGAAAGAGCTCAAAAGAGACTCTTCATATGACAGTAGAAGAAACCGAAGAGACAGAGTCTCTTGGAGGGAACAAAGGAAGCCGGTTGAGCTTCATATCCCCAACAATCTCCTACTTGAAGATCAACCACTGCTGTAACAAGCTATTCCCCTACTCTAATCCTTGCTATCACATGCTGGAAATGCCGAGAGAAGCTCGGCAAAACTCGAACTTCTCCCGTGTTACAACCTTCGTGAGGGCATCAGCTGGATTTAGTTTTGTGCCAATCTTGACAACTTGAAGTTTTCCATCTTCAACCATATGCCGAATGTAATGATAACGCAAGTCAATGTGCTTCGAGCGTCGCTGAGATGTATGATGCTTGCTCATAAATATAGCACTGCTATTGTCACAAAAAAGATTAAAATCTGATTGTTGCAAGCCCAATTCTTTATAGAAAAGCTGCAACCATACCATCTCTTTGGCCCCCTCAGAGAGAGCCATGTATTCGGCTTCAGCAGAGGATTGTGCGACTGAAAGTTGCAATCTAGAACCCCAACTGATGGCTGCCCCAGCAAATGTGAAAGCATAACCTGAAGTGGATCTCCGCTTGTCTAAATCTCCACCAAGATCCGAATCTACGAATCCTTGCAATGCTGGCTTATCTGTCCCAAAACATAAAGAGAAACTAGAGGTGCCTTTAAGATACCGAAGAATCCATTTAATCGCCTCCCAATGAGGCTTGCCGGGATTACTCATAAACCGGCTAACTACTCCCACTGCATGAGCAATATCCGGGCGAGTAGAAATCATAGCATACATAATGCTGCCAACCGCTGAAGTATAAGGGATTCCCTTCATAAATTATGTATCCTCAAGTGTTTTGGGACACATATCAGCAGTCAAACGAAAATGAGATGCTAGAGGAACACAAACTGGTTTGGCTTCCAGCATGCCAAATCTGTCCAATACCTTCTCAATGTATTGCTTTTGAGATAACCAAAGCTTCTTCGCGGATCTATCCCGTGAAATGGTCATCCCAAGTATCTTCTTAGCTGCCCCCAAATCTTTCATTGCAAACCTGCTTGCCAAATGCTTCTTCAATTCATGAACAACCTTCATGCTGTTTCCAGCAACTAGCATATCATCCACATATAATAAAAGAATTATAAATTCACCTGTGAGTAACTTTTTATAATAAACACAGGGGTCAACCTCTAACCGTATGAACTTGTGCTCAATCATAAACTGATCGAATTTCTTGTACCATTGCCTAGGGGCCTACTTTCTCAATCTGCAATAAAGATGCTCCTTTCCTTTTTTCACAAAACCTTCCGGCTGCATCATATAAAGTTCTTCATCTACATCGCCATGTAGGAACGCAGTCTTGACATCCAACTGCTCCAGCTCAAGATCCCATGTAGCAACCAAGCCTAAAACAGCTCTAATAGTAGTCATCTTGACTACCGGGGAGAAGATCTCATTGAAGTCGATGCCCTGTTGCTGTCCATATCCTTTGACCACTAATCTGGCCTTATAACGAACCTTGCCGCCATCTTCTTCCTTTATTTTCTACACCCATTTGTTCTTTAGAGCTTGCCTATTTGGTGGCAAAGGCACCAAATCCCAAGTCTGATTCGTTGCCAACGAATCCATTTCCTCCCTCGTGGCATCTAGCCATTTCTATGAGTCCGAAGCTCTGCAAGCAGCTTTGTAATTTGCAGGCTCCAATTGATCGGACACTAATAAGGACGGTTCTGCCTCCTCTGCAATTAACAACTCATAATCAGAGAACTTGGCTGGAAGTTTTCTCTGTCTAGAGGATCTTCTAAGTCCTTGAGCAATCTCAGAATTCTGAGAATTTTCCTTATCCCTGTGAAGTACAGTTGAAGTGGAATTATTTCCTTTGAAATTATGAACTCTGCTCACCATGTTTGGCAGAGAGACCAATGCAGGTGATGAACTATCATATGTCTCATTAATTGGTTGAATTTGGGTTGTGGGAGGCAGAGTAGGTTCGGATGTAGTGTCTCCATGTGGGGAAGAAAAATCCCCCATACCAGTGTTTGCATCGCTATCCACTTGAGAAGAGGGAAACAGAGCTTCTGCTCTATCCATGGCAGCGTCCCTTCTTAGCACCGGTGCTCTGTCCATACAATGTGTATGCTCTGTCCTCTTAGCACAGTCGACAGTCTGTCCTCTATCCTCAAACATTCTGTCCTCTTTAAACGCGCTGGACAGTCGACTCATACTATCCCCATATCTTGTCACCAAGGCGGGACTATTTGCTAACGCGGGTGGAGGATTTTCTGCCAACGCAGATGATGACTGTGCAATGCGTGTTGTATCCAACACGTCATAAAATTGGACGCGGGTGTGAGGGGGGCTGAGTGAGGTGTGGGAGGACTGTTCTTTGCTATGCAAAGAGTAATGAGAACTTGCGTCCCTCCTGCAAACTGGACTTATGTCATCCTCTATTCTTGAGACAGTAACCGGTAATGAATTCCCTCTGCGTAAACAGGGTATATGCGTCCTCTCATCAGTGTCTTGCTTAACAGTGTAATAACTATTAGAGACTGGTGAAAATAAATCTGCAGGTGAAAAGAACTGCTCACTACCACCATGTTGTGTTGTTGAGACATTGTTTGTAAAGACACTTGCAGGCACATATTCATCCTCTAATATTGAATGTGACTGATGTCCTGGAAATGTTTGCTCATGGAAGACAACATCTTTGCTCCGAATAATTTTCTTCTCCTCTGGATCCCAAATGCGAAACCCATATTGATCTTCACCATAGCCCATGAAGATACCCCGCTGTGATTTAAAATCCAATTTAGTTCTTTTTTCTCTCGGTACATGAACAAATACTTCACATCCAAACACCCGAATGTGAGAATATGAAATTCTCTTTCCCAACCACTCCTCCTCTGGAATGCCAAAGTCCAATCGTGATGAAGGACTTCGATTAATAAGATACACTGCTGTGTTACACGCCTCAGCCCAAAATTCCTTACTTAGGCCAGCATTAGAGAGCATACACCGAGCTCTCTCAAGAATTGTTCTGTTTAACCTTTCCGCAGCTCCATTTTCTTGTGGTGTAAACAGAACAACCTTGATTCTACGGATACCATTATCCACACAAAAAGAATCAAATTCTGAGGAGCAGAACTCTCCTCCATTATCACTTTTTAGACACTTAATCTTGTGTCCACTTTGTTTTTCAACAAGTGCTTTAAAAACTTTAAACTTAGAGAAAACTTCTGATTTCCTAGAGAGCATATAAATCCATATTTTTCTTGTACAGTCATCTAAAAAGGTAACAAAATAATTAGCTCCGCCAAAGGAGGTTACCTCAATGGGTCCAAAGACATCCGTGTGAACAAGCTCCAAGGGTGTGCCCTTCTTCTCACTACCGGTCTTCAAGAAACTGACTCGCCTTTGTTTGCCATAGAGACAATGTTCGCAGAATTCTATATCAATAGATTTTAGCCCCGGCAGTTGATTTCTTTTCAGCATGACATCGAGTCCTTTCCGACTCATGTGCCCGAGCCTTTGATGCCAAAGCTCTGAGTTATTGTCCACCATTGTCATAACAGCTCCCACTTCACCGTTACTTTCTAGAATATATAGACTCCCAACTTTATCTCCTTTTGCAACTACCAAAGATCCCTTTGTTATTTTCCATGTATCGGGATTGAAGAATGTATGGCAGCCTTGAGTATGAAGTTGAGAAACAGAAATCAGATTTCTCTTCAATTTTGGAACATGTCGAACATCCTTTAAAAGCCATTGTCCTCCTCCATGTAATGGTAATAAAATATCACCTCTTCCAATAATGGCACAAGCATTATTGTCACCCAAATAAACTTTCCCAAATTCACCTTCGTGATAATTTGTGAACAACTCCGTACGAGAGGAAGCATGAAAAGATGCCCCGGAATCAAGTACCCATGAGTCTGAAATAGTATCACTTGTAGCAAGAACTAAAATCCCTGGTTCATCCTTCTCATAAGCGGTGTTAGCTTGACTGTCCCGCACCTTATCTTGTGCCCTTTTAAAGGCATGGCAATTTTTCTTTGAGTGACCTGGTTTGCCACAAAACCAGCAATCTCCTTTGTTGTCTTTCGAATCTGTTCTTTTCGCAGACTTCGACCTTCCTCTATTGTTGGAGTTTCTTCCTCTTTGATGACTCCTTCCTCTATTATCGATGCTTACTGCTGTTAAGGCTTCACCGGATGAAGGAACATCATTCTTTCTTCTCATGTCTTCACCGAGAAGAGTAGCTGCAACTTCATCAAAAACTAACTTTTTCTTGCCGGGAAGTGATGTGCTTATAGCTGTTACAACTCCATCCCAACTGGCTGGAAGAGAACATAATAACAAGACAGCCTTGTTTTCATCACTTGGTGGCATGCCTACTGAACTTGCTTGACTAACTAGAGTATTAAATTCATTGAGATGATTTGCTATATTACCACCATCCTTCATTTCAAGACTGTAGAGTTTCTTCATGATGAAAACCTTGTTCGCAGCAGACGCCATTGCATAAGTAGTTCTCAGCTTGTCCCAAACTGCCATTGTTGTTGTTTCAGTTGCAACATTGAAGAGCACATTTTCAGACAGCGAAAGAAGAATTGTTGCTCTTGCCTTCCTGTCCATTGTTTCCCAATCCTCATCAGACATCGTGTCTGGTTGCTTCCATTTCCCCTCTAAAGCAAGCGCCAGATCTTGCTTAATTAATAGCGACTCCATTTGCACCTTCCACAGGTCGAAATTTTTGCCCGTAAATTTCTACACTTTAAGCTCCTCCATAATCCCAGAATTTCAATCCTAAATTCTGAACAGCAATACCTTGCTCTGATACCAATTGTGAAAATTAGAGCAGTAATTAAAATGCGCAAACAAGAATACAATAACAGAGTACACAGATTTATCGTGGTTCGGCCAATAAAGCCTACGTCCACACTGAGCAGGAGAATATATTATTTAATCCAGAAGAACGATTACAAGTTACAGCAAATACAAATATATGAAAGAGCTCAAAAGAGACTCTTCATATGACAGTAGAAGAAACCGAAGAGACAGAGTCTCTTGGAGGGAACAAAGGAAGTCGGTTGAGCTTCATATCCCCAACATTCACAGGGGTTGATACAAACCACAGTCCCTATTTGTTTTTCATTTTGAGAATAGATAAGATTGATGATGTCACTGTAAAGGTGACATATTGAAAAAAAAAGTAGTAGCTAAGATTTGTGAGCATTAACCATTAATGGAGAAAGATGTTTTAATTAGTCAATCTTATAAATACAAATCAAATATACTACTCAATATTTTGATATATAAATGTATTATTTCAAAACATAAAATGTTACTATTAATGAATTACCTAATTAAATTTTAATTTTCATCTCATATGTTATTACTTATATTTTGAAAGACTTAATCTTACCAAGTTTTGGTCTTTAGAATTTTCTTATAAATTCTTTAAAATAAATTTTAATTTTCAGTCATTCATAATTACATAGATTTTGAAAGAACAAGCAATGCATATCAAAAAGAATAAATATTAACATATTTCAGCTATGAATTGAAAATGATAATTTGTAGGAAAGAATGATCAATCATGTAATTAATTTTATTCTTTCATATTATTTGTGATAAACAAAAATTATTATAATATTTATATAATTTTTTTAATTGATTTATTATATATAAGATGTTTAAAATTAATAATTAATAGGTGTTTTTGATGATACAAGACAATTGAATTTATCCTAATTCTATATCTAGATACAAAGTGCATCGAATTGTCATTGATCTCTATGTTAGTGTGGTTGTAAGAATCATTCCCCATTAGACACTCTCACCCATCAAGATTCATGATGAGAGAGGAAAGGTAAGAGCTTGAAATTTGTCTATCCTTTATAGTTTTGGTAAAGTGTCAAATGTAATCCATAATAATTCTCCATATAATATTAATTGTAAGCCATAATAATTCAAGTTGGATATAGAAATTATATTTATTGAAATTACTAGAATATAAAAAATATCAATAAGAATCTTTATCCTCCCCTTAGTGAAACATAATTGTACCATCTGACAAACAACAATTTGATGCAAACTACTATCATTTGGACACATTTTCATCCATCACATTAAGCATCACAAGAAGATGAATGCTCCTTGTGAGAAGTTATATGATATGATAAATATGAGATCATTAAACAAATCTCTCTCTCTCTCTCTCTCTCTCTCTCTCTCTCTCTCTCTCTCTCTCTAGAATGGATTACCAGCCTAATCATAAGAATTACTAGCCTAACTGTACGGTCCACCATACGGTGGAATCATCGTACACAGATAGCAGCTCCATACTCCATTAGGTACTCACCTTCACCGCACATGCAAACTTCACCGTAGGGGATGCCATGTACAGTAGGCTGACCATACGGTGATCTAACTTCACCCTACACTCACCATATATCTATACGGTGCTGGCATAACGGTCTTCATATTCCGTATGGTGCCAACTTGTTACTCCATACGGTGCCAATGTAGAACCACCATGCGGTGCCAATGCAGAACCACCATACGATTCCAATGCATCTCACCTTCACCGTATGGTGGAATCACTATATGATGAGGTCTCACCTCCATCATGCCAATGCATCTCCTCACCATATGGTAGAATCATCGTATGGTGAGGTCTCACCTTCACCATGCCAATGAAGCTCTTCACCGTACGGTGGTCTCACTGTATGGTGAGACTTTTGTACTTCTTTAATCCAACAATCTCCCACTTAGCGAAGTACGAAGTTACTCAATGAGGCTAATAGCTACGCAGGGCACCAAGCCCCATGGAATTTGCACACCATTTGAACTTAGGTGTGTCTGTTGGCTTTGTCAATGCATCTGCAACATTCTCTAGAGTACCAAGTTTTTCTAGATTCACCTTTTCGTCTTCAACCATGTCACGCACAAAATGATATTGTACATCAATTTATTTTGTCCTAGCATGGAATGTAGGATTCTTTAGCAAATATATTGTACTCTAAATGTCACAAAAAATTGTAATTTTTCCTACATCATAGCCGACATCATAACACAAGCCCTTAAGCCAAAATGCTTCTTGACACGCACGAGTAGATGCCATGTACTTTACCTCGATTGTCGACAATGCAAGAAAACTTTATCGCTTTCTCATCCAACTGATAGCACCACCATTCACCATGAATACATATCCACTAGTGGATCTTCTTTTTTCAATGTCCCTAGCCCAATCATCATCCACATAACCTTAAATACTAACCAATCTATTTGATCCAATTGAGTCACCTTGATAGCACAATGCGTACTGTGATGTACCCTTCAAATATCTTAAAATTCTTTTCACAACATCCTAATGTGTCTTTCCTGGATTTTCCATAAACTGACTCAGTACTCCCACTACTTGGGTAATGTCTAGTCTCATACTAACCATTTCATACATGAGACTACCAACAACACTTGCATAAGGTATTTGCTTCATGTCTTCAATCTCATCTGGAGATTTTGGACTGTCATTGACGGATAGCTTCGTTCCACGTAAAATTGGAACTACTTTTTTCTTGCAATCATTCATATTAAATCTCTCAAGAACATTGGTAATATACTTACTTTGGCTGAGCAAAAGCTTCATGCCAACCGTATCCCTTCTGATTTCCTTCCCCAAAATAAATTTTGTTGGCCCTAAATTTTTCATTTCAAATTTCAAGGAAAGTTGGTATTTTAATTCTGAGATCATTTCCTTACTATTGCCTATAAACAACATATCATCTACATATAGAGAAATTATAAGTACCCAATCACCTTCAACTTTATAATATACAGTGATCAGATTTAGATCTCGTTAAATCCAAAGACAAGACATATGTATCATACTTTTGATACCACATTCTGGGTGATTGTTTCAAACCATAAAGAGACTTCTTTAGCTTACATACCAGATGCTCTTTACCTTTTTCCACAAAGTGCTCTGGTGGGGACATTTATAATTCTTCTTCAAGATCACCATGAAGAAATGTTTTTGATTAAGGAAAACAGGTTTTAAACGGGCCCTGAAACCCAAACAGTATTAAGCATATACAAAAATATAGCAGTTACAGAACACTAAGATACGATAGCCATAAAAAAAAAGGCCAGACACAGTCCACCAGCAAAGCGAATAGTAAAAACCTGGAAACAGGACCAGAAACAGATAGCACAAAGCCAGGCCAGGCCCAAAAAAACCCGGGGAGAAGATCAAGAAAATTCTCTGAGGATCTTCGCCGCTTGAATCTCGAGCTCAGATGCCTTGTCCACTGCATCCTTGAGGTCAGCCAGATCATGTCCCTGGTCGCTCTGCTCAATTTCAAAGTTGTCGTCATGTCCCTCTGCTCAATTTCAAAATCATGTGTTGTTGCAAGTGATAACAAAAATTTGATAGATGTTAGCTTAGCTACAAGAGAAAGTATTTCTCCGTACTCAATCCCTTCTTTCTGAGAATACCCCATTGCAACCAATCTTGCCTTATACTTGTCAATGTTCCCATCTAGACCATAATTCTTCTTAAATAACCACTTACATCCCATGGGCTTTCTACATTTAGGCAAGTTTATGAGATCCCAAGTTCCATTCTTCTCTAAGGATTTCATTTCATCCTTCATGGTGTCCAACCAAGAATCTGAATCTGGCATATTAATTGCTCCTTTAACATTCCTAGGCTCATGAACATCCATAATCAAAGCATAGGCACAATTAACATTCAACATAGAATAATTAAACCATTCTTTTGAATAGCCAATGTACCTATTAGGTTGTCACCTCTCTTGAGTAGATCTCCTCACCTCCTGTGGTGAAGCTTCATGAGGTTCAAAATTACGTTCTTCTGAACTCATACTCAAACTCTCCCCATCCTCATTCTCAGGCAATTCTAGATTTTCATTCTCAAGTTCATTTGGAGTCTATATAATACCTCCCTTTTGGAAGCTAAAGGAATTTTAATTGCTTCATTTGTCTTTTCAATCTTCTCTAGCTGAGATAATGAGATAGGTTTCATCTCACATAAAAGAACACTCTTGTTGTACATCACTTTTTCAATAAGAGGGTTCGAAAACTTGTATCCCTTTACACCAATGTCATACCTGATGAAGATACACTTCACCTCTTTGTTATCTAACTTTGGCCTAGTTACATCAGGTACATGAGCGTACACCTCATAGTCGAAGACACACAAATGTCTTAACAAGGGCTTCTTACCATACCATACTTCCATAGGTGCTTTGTCCACAAACACTATCGTAGGAGAACGGTTCAACAAGGAACACGTCATAGCCACTACTTCGGCCCAAAACTTCTGCTCCAGACCAGCACTACACAACATGCTCCTTAACCTCTCCATAAATGACTGATTCATCCTTTCTGCTACTCCATTCTGTTGTGGAGTATAAGGAGTCATCTTATGCCTCTTAATGCCATGATCTACACAGAATTTCTCAAAATTTGCATTGTAAAACTCGCCACCATTATCCGTCCTTAAGCATTTAATCTTTCTCCCATTCTAATTTTCAACAAGACTTTTAAATTCCTTAAACCAACTAAACAGTTATGATTTACTCTTAAGAAAATAAATGAATTTTCTTCTTGAATAATCATCAATAAATGAAATATAATATCTTGACTTAAACAAAGAAAGAACATCCACAAGACCAAATACATCAGAGTGAATATAATCCAACAAACCAGAAGATTTTTTAGAACTAGAATAAAACTCAACATGATTTTTCTTTCCATAGATGCAATGTTCGTAGAAGTCAAATTCAAGGTTACAATCAACCAAACCCTCAAACTAATTTTTTATTCTTCAAGGTTTTTAAACCTTTCTTGCCAATATGGCCAAGCCTATGATGCCAGAGCATTGTTTTCTCTGTGGGAAGTTTAACTTCCATCACATTTACACCACATGTTGCCATATTAATTTTATCATACTTTAGAGAGACACTATTACAACATACAGGTTTGGCATATAGCTTAAATAGTGTTCCAATGCGTTCACCCTTAGCTAAAACAACATAACCCCTAGTCATCTTGCAACCATCATGGACAAATATTACCTAGACTTCGACATCATTCATCTTACTAACAAAAAGTAGGTTTCAAGCTAGACCAGGTATATGGAGTACTCCATCAATTCCCTTTACTCTACCGTCAGGGAATTGGATTCTGACTCTTCTTTTTCCAACGATCTCCAGTGTGGAATCACTCACCAAGAACACCTTCCCTCCATAGTACGCTTCATATTTTGAGAACCACTCTTTATGAGATGTCATGTGGAATGATGCTCCCAAGTCTACTAACCATACTTCATCTGACGCAGGTATTGCCAAGGCTGGTACAAAGGCATTAGCGTCACTTTTAGAAGATTTTGTGTTGGAAGTGTAATTCTTCTTCTTCTTTTTCTCCTCTTTGCAATCCCTTCGGATATGACCTTTCTACCCACAGTTCCAACACTTCACCTTGGACTTCTTTCTAGGAGTGGTGGATCACTCCTGAGACTTTGACTTTGTGTCCTTTTTATTACCTTTATCCTTAGATCTTCCTTGTACAATGAGAGCTTCTTTGGACGCCTCAGAGGACTTCCTTCACATCTCCTCCGATAGAAGTGAAGAAATTACCTCCTCCATTTTAAGCTTGGTAGCCTTACTTCCAATGGCCATTACCAAGTGATCCCACGAATCTGGCAGCGAGCACATCAGTAACATGCAACAATCTTCTTCAATAATAGACGCACCAACACATGTCAACTATGCGATCACCATATTAAATGAGTTTAGATGATCGGCCACAGCCGTTCCTCCGTCCATCTTCAAATAATATAATTTCTTTCTGAGGAAAAGTTTGTTTACCAAGAACTTTCCTTGATAAATGTCTCCCAACTTCTTCCACAACACATGTGCAGATTTCTCTTCATGGACATTCAATAAAACCAAATCTACAAGACTTAGCTTTATCAATCCTCTGGCCTTGCGATCTGCTAGATCTCAATCTTCCTGCTTCATACCCATAGGCTTGGTGCTAGACATAGCATTCCACAGGTCTTGATCTATTAGTAAATCTTCAACTTTTAGTTTTCATGGCTCAAAGTTTGTGCCATTGAACTTTTCAATGTCCACTCTTCCTAACGTACCAACCATCTCTGCTTACAGACAAAAAATTTGCAAACTCTCACTAAAACCAAAATTGGCACAAAAAACCAAACCCTACCCAACAAGGATAACACAACTGGTCAGGCTCTGATAACACTTGTAAAGAAAGAAACGGTGCAGAAATAGTTTCTGAATACCAAAAACTATCAGGGAAATAAGCAATTGTAAATTTAGACCACAGAGATATGCAAGTAAATTAAAAACATGCAAAATGTCATACACAGGATACACAAGATTTAACGCGGGGAACCCTTCTGAGAAAAAATCCACCACCCAAAAAACCCGAGCAACTCTTGTATTACAGTAAATGAAATTTACAAACAACACTCTAGATTTTTCACAGGCTTAGATTGCCTTACATCAACTTGATTTTCATCACACCATCCTGTGAATCTTGCAGCCATTTATACACACTGCAATTCATTGTCAATTCTAGAATTCGTTATAGAAACTGTTACATTACATAATAGATTACCAGCCTAACCGTATGGTGGAATCATCGTACAAAGATAGCAGCTCTGTAGTCCATCAGGTACTCACCTTCACCGCACATGCAAACTTCATCACAGGGGAAGACATGTACGGTAGGCTCACCGTACAGTGATCTAACTTCACCCTACACTCATCATGTTTGTACAATGCCAGCATGTACGGTCTTCATACTTTGTACGGTGCCAACATGTTAATCCATACGGTGTCAATCTAGAATCACCGTACAGTGATAATGCAAAATCACCATACGGTGCCAATGTAGCTCACCTTCACCGTTCGGTGGAATCACTGTATGGTGAGGTCTCACCTCCATCGTGCCAATGCAACTCTTCACCGTACGGTGGGGTCTCACCTCCAGCGTGACAATGCAACTCTTCACCGTACGATGAGGTCTCACCTCCACCGTACGATTGTCTCACTGTACGGTGAGACTTATGTACTTCTTTAATCCAACAATTTTGTTACGCCAACAAGTGTACACTACATCAATAAGAATATATAATAGTTACACAAAGAACTATTAAAATTACATTTTGAACAGATTTTGAAACATATGAGTTGGCAATAGAGATCACTGAAACCATGAGCATTACAATTTTCTAGAGCCTTTATGGTGGCATCGCATACAAATATAATCTTGTTCCTACATATGAGATAAAGAAAGTTCAAGATGTTGAGAATGCCACTCTAAAATTCACACAATCTTTTACAATTGGCAATTAGTATTTACAAACGTTTACAAAGATCATGCTTCAAATAGATGAATTCCTGATCTGAAGAAAAGTATTGTTGGTGAAACATGAAGATCTAAGCGAGTTTCAATTACAAAATATGGAGCACACTAAATTGGCTGAGTGATATCCTTCTCGAGGCATCTATTGTACCTTGAAATTTGATAAAAATAGGTGCCTCAAGAAAGATATATCTTAGCATATTTTATACATATTAAAAAATGTATATAAACTAATCTAAAATAAGCTTTTTAATTATAATATATACTTTGAATCATCCACACTCATGTACTTGCATCTTTCAAATGATTTTTTTCATAATTACATCTAAAAATTGATATCTCACACATAAGATTAATAACCAAATTATTATATAATCTAAAAAAACAATATTATCATATCATTTTCTTTCAAATGAAGAACATCACATCATATAATATTTCTCAAATCCTTTTAAAACCCTACGCAATGCCACAATTTTCTATACCATTAAATACTATCCAGTTATTATATCCCACCCGACTACTGCTCCTATCCATAGAAAGACCAATGCTTAATAGAATAATACAAAATTACTGATAGTCGTACAAGGTGCCAGTATCGGCTACACAGATTTTTCTTTACGCGAGATACGAAGCTTCTTCATGTGGTTAACTAGCTCTCCCGTATAATCCTGCTGACGTCCTGTGTTGAGCTCTATAACACCACGGAGCTCTCTCACCCTCGATCGAATCTGTTCCCCTTTCTCTTCATTACCCATCACCCTCGACCAAACTGCCTTACACACCTCCTCCCTTCTAAAACTCCCCTCCTCATTCCTCCCCACTTCAACTCCCCCATTTAATTCGAGCTCAATCTGTCGGGAGTTAAGCCCCTGTTCATGATGCAACGGGATTAAAACCAGCGGTAACCCAGAATGGAGCCACGCTTCCATCACCGAGCTCCACCCGCCGTGTGTTACAAAACATCCCACGGAAGGATGAGAAAGAATACGCAGCTGAGGCACCCACCCACCAACCACTAGCCCACGCTCACGTGTGCGCCCTTCAAAACCCTCCGGCAGCGACGACAACGCGGAAGAAGTCCCGTCAGAAGATCGCAACGACCACAGAAAGGGCAGCCCGATGTTCTCCACTGCCAACGCCAATTCCGTTATCTGCTCCGCCGACAGATACGACTCGCTTCCGAAGGCCACATATACGACCGACGACGGCCCTTGTTTCTCCAACCACTCTATCATCTGATTTCCCGACGTATCCGTCCCAGCTTCTGGCAGGATCAAAGGACCAACGGAAATCACTGGTTTTCCAGTGATACGGCTTAGGTATTGCATATACTTGCCCTCCTCTTCAAAGCACGATTTTATCAGTATTCCACAAGACTGCTGAGAACACGCCCACACACGGTCGGCGAGTGCAATGAAATTGCTCAACATGAGGCGGGCTTCGAACAGCCTGAAGGAGATGACAGGTAACGGATAATCCATTGGAGGTTGGCTCAAATCCTCCGCCGTCACGTCCTTGCTGCTCCTTCCCTGCTTGATATGCCCATAAAAATAAGCTAATGCCGCCGGATTGAAGATGGAGAAAATAAAGCTCGGTATTTCTAGCTGGGAAGCCACGCTGGCAGCTCAAGGCGCCGCGAGGTCGTATACGAGAAAATCTGGCGAAATACGCCGCAAAAGGCTCTCCAACGGCTTGTCCAGTTGATCGAATGCGCTGTGAAGGAGATGGACCGATTCTGGTTTGATGTCTGCTGTGGATTCGACGCCAGGGGGAAGTCCGTCTACAGACGGCAACGGCAACTCCAACAGGTGGATGGGTTCCCCATGCAAGCGAGCTCTGATTTTTGATATATTGACAGGGGTTGATACGATCCAAACTTTTACTTCCCTATGGTTTGCCAAGGCCTTGGTGTTCGACTCATTTGCCGTTGCACCAAAGGCTCGAACTATCAATGCCCAATACAAATGTCAAATTTAATCCGATCTACGGGAGGCGGTTAAGCCATGTCATGAACCTCCAACGAGGTGCTGACCACCAAATCAGCAATCTCCCCCTTAGCACCGACTAAGACTTCAGCACCTACTAAAGGGAGACTTGAACCCCTGACCCAAGGCTCCGATACCAATTGTTGGACTCATTTGCCGTTGCACCAAAAGCTCGAACTATCAATGCCCGATACAAATGTCAGATTTAACCCGATCTACGGGAGGCGGTTAACCCATGTCACGAATCTCCAAGGAGGTGTTGACCACCAAGTCAACACTTGGAAAGATTTAAGAAAGGATTAATATGACCTTGTGCTAACCACGGCAGCATCACTACCTCAACTTGTGTCTCTTCTCCCATTTTCTCACTTCTGTATGAATTTGAATCTACTGCCTTAGTAACTTAAATCGAACTCTACAGATCTCGAACAATAGTCGGTTACAAAGTTATCAACTACTGATCTTCCAAGTGCTAGATTTATCTCATTTACCCAACTAACTGTCAAATATTCAACATCTTAATGTATGACGGTCAATAATAATCTGCGACCCTGTTGTTATTAAAAAGTGATAACTAGCACTTGCACCCAAAGGAGGTGCAAGGGATATGCCGATAGGCGTTTGATTTGAAAGTATAAATGAAGCTTTACATAATAAAAAGAAGTGTATAAAAATATCAGATCTACAAATATGTATCATTGTATAAGGCAGTTAGAATTTTTGGGATGTGGCTAAGCCACCTACAAAGTGTACCATTGACTAAATTTCAAAAAATAGAAAACACAACATATTTTCGTGAAATTTTTAGCATTTGTTCTTAATTATCTACACATTTTGAAGTTGAAAACCACAAAAAAAATTGCAATGAAATCACTGCATTTTTGCAAATCTAAAAAAAAAATTAACTTTTTTTTTTGTCTTTGGTACATTCTGACTAGAGCTTAGCCACTGTAGATTTTTTGGGGGGGTCAATACCTTTTTTCTGGGGTCAATACCTCAGTTTTTCACTATTTGTCCCACAACCACTGTTAAAAGAGATGGTGCCTTCTACTTACAGGAACCTTGCCTAAAGCTACTACAAAATATGTTCAACATTCAAGTTTATAGCTTGGTAATTTTGTAATAATTTCCTAAGCTCAATTGTAGGAATAAGCATTAAGTCAAATTCAAACTAGTTTGGAAATTGTGTCATTGCTAAAGAAAAAATGGTGTTATAAACAAAAGTAACATTTATTTTTAATTTTATGAATAAGAATCTTAGACAAAACTTTATAAATAAGCATTATTTGCACTATATTCACAAAAAAGAAGGGGAGAAAGGCATCCGTAAACAAAAGCATCAAAACAAGATCAAAATATACATGCAGTTAAACCATTAGGTAGCAAGAATTATAAATCCAATAATTTGTTGGGCATTTAATTTTACTGATTATAATAAAAGTATTCCTAGGATGGGGTGCTAAAATTTATAAGTAGAAGTAAAAAAAATCTTGTATCTAAGACTTGAGTACAACTATCAACTCTGACCAAAATTGTAGTCTTCTTAACATTTCTCATTATAAATTGAGATGTATAGTAGGGTCAAATCAGCATTCTATAGTGATGAAGTATGTACATAGTGGAAACTTGAAGGTTGTAATTAAGACTTGTAGATATAATGGAAGTGGAAAGAAGCACTCAAAAGGAAACTAAAAGAATTGTTCAAATCTATATTGATCTAACAGTTGTGAGCAGCGATTTACCTTATAGAAAATCTATCCTATAATTCTGCTACAAAAATAGTACATCCAGTCATAGCACTATAGCATGTCCTTTTTGCATATCAAATATACAAAACCCAAATGATATTTACTAGTGCATTCTCTTCATGTGCACTTACATGAATCTAAGAGGAAATGTTGGAATCCTTCATGCTTAAGGTCTCTCCAAGCACATGCAAAATCAGATTCTTTAGCATTTTGGATAAGGTCTGTGGTGTACAATGAATTTGACATAGAAAACTGAAATCCAAAATATAAGGAGAACAAAGCCTTGTCATTCATTTCATAGGCATATCATTGCAGGGGAGCAAGGCATCCTTAAACAAGAGCATCAAAACAAGATAAAAAACAAGATCAAAATATGCATGCAATTAAACCATTAGGCAACAAGAGATATAAATCCAACAATCTGTTGGGCGCTTAATTTTATTAATTATAATAAAAGTATTCCCATGACAAATGAGATTTAACACCAAACCACCTGGGTTGGGCTGCTAAAGTTTATAAGGAACAATATAGATTACATGATAATATAAGGAAGAGTCATTTGAACTGCAAAGTATAATGCTAATTGTACTACAGAGTATAATTAAGAAAAGCTAAGTACTTTCACTAAAAGATTGATAACACATATCAAAGTATAATGCTAATTATACTTCTAGATTACATGGTGATATAAAGAAGAGTTATTTGAATTGCAGAGCATAATTCTAATTATACTGCAAAGTATAATTAGGAAAATCTATGCAATTTCACTAAAAGACTGACGACTCATATCAGAGTATAATGCTAATTATATTGCAAAGTATAATTATGTATTGCAGAATATAAAAGATGATGATGATCTTTATATTACAATGATACTCTTCTTGATATGTGAAAGACACGAGTCTTTTAGTTCTTCTCTTCCCCGTAAAAGATCTCAATTGGAGAATTCCTAATTCTTGGTGAATAATATTTTTTCCTTATTTATTTTTTGTCCTTTATATACTAGTTTATAGCTGGCAACTTGTGAAATTGAAAATATTGACAATTAATAATGCACTATTTCTCCTACCCATGTTGTTCCCAGAGTCTATTTGAGGATTTGAAGATAAATGGTCCAAAAACTGTTCTTTATCTTGTTGCTTTACAATGCTTTCTTTAGGCATGATAGGGCGAGGTTCCCCATGAGCTTTATCAATATGGCAATGAGTCAATATCCAAGAACCCATAGACTCTCAAAGTAAAAGAATGAATATAAGAAAAATATTTGCGTCAACATCAAAGGAACTCACGATTTATGTATGCAAAGACCACTGTGTATTATTGAAGACCAATATAAACTCAAACGAGGCAGCAACCCCTATCCAATACCAGTACTCTTTCTAAAACATTTGGTGGCTTTTGAGTACTTTAAGAACTAAAATTGAAGTATTTTTGATACTGAGGCATTGTGCAAACCAATATTGATAGAAAGAAAAAAGTTTCTAAGTTGCCACAAACATTGCTTTATACTATGCGAAAGATTCACTCATATAAAATCAAAGAAAAATCAAGCTAAATACAATAAATACTACAACAAAATATCTTTATCAACCTAAAAAATCTCACAACTTCTGATTCAAAAGCTACTTCTTGAATGTCAACAATTTCACAAATCCATGGCAACTTGACTCTACAATCGATTTCGATTTAAGATCCAAGGATTCAACAACAATGTTGTACACAATTACAAGGAAATACCTTATATTTAAAGAAATTTGTCGTTCAACTCTTCACAAAGCCTTTTGGAAGGCTTTATCGTAAAAAATAGAGAAAATAAATACCTTCAGAAGTAAATTTTGCTCCAAATTCCTCTATTAGAAAACATACTCGACACATTAAAAACTTGTGACATTTGAAAGATTCAACTACAATTTGGCCATATAAATTTATTCCGCAGTCGACTTGCACTTATGTGCCCAAATTTTACTCAAATTAATTTGAAAAAACTTCAAAAAATACAAGACCTGGAGATCTTTCCAGCCGTCACCTACTTGTCTGCGAAGATGCGTTGGTCTAACCACATATTTGTGCCCTTAATTTTTCCAAACCCTAGATGAATCTTCCACAATAGGATTTCATCCCCGTATTCTTTTGTCGTTCATAAACCATGGAGTAAACTTAACCCTCTTTTCTGTCAAACCTTTCGTAGTGGTTTGTGACCAAGATGTGGTAGAAAATAAAAATTTCTACCAAAGGTATAGATCTAGTGTACAAACTTCCATCTACTCTTTCAAATCTTCACAACTAGTAGTTAGATTCTTGGAGGCCCTTCACATTAATTAAGATTTAGCTCTTCCCTTGTGCTAATTGATTTTGATTTCTCCATTTGCTTCTTATGAAGAAACTTAGTGTTGAGTAAGTTGTGAATGTGGGTAGCACACTCTTCCATTCAAATTTTGGACGGCTTCCTTTAACCCTCTTATTAAGTCACTCATTGTGTACTCAATTTGAATTAGACCTGCTACTTTTCCCCTCCAATTTTTGAGATAGTGTTTGTAACAAGGTTATTGACAACCCTATTGTCATTTCTTTAAGGTTGATGATTTCACTTCCTTCATTTGACACTACTTTTGCTCACATTCTTATAGATATTGACATCTCCTACATGTGAAAACAAAACCTTTTTATTATCAATGTACAAGCTATATAGACTAATTCCTTGAAAGAGATACATGACAAAACCAGACTAATCACTTGAAAGAGATATATAGACAAGACTATTTTAAACATAACCCATAAGAGAGGACATAATTATATACTAAACCAAATTCCTTAATGCTTAGAAAAACTTTCCACTTCCTATTAGAAGAGTATAAAGCTACCATTTCTATACGTCAACCTACAAGTTAGGCCCCCTTTCTTAACACTCAACCATAAAAAATTAAATTCTCTTAACAACATTCAAAACTTTTATGCACATGGGTGTTAGTGTGAGATGACAAGCTCCTCGGCACACAATGATATTTAAAAAATAAAGTGAGAAGCGTACTTTTTTTTTAGATCTAAGAAACTATACGTATCCTTACATTTAGCCTTAAAATAAACTCCAATACTAACTAAACAATAATGCGCATTAATTTGAATTCAATTGTAAAATTGACATATTATTATTGTTGATGTATTAAAATGGATTGAAACATCTCCAAAATATAACAGTAATGCGCATTAATTTGAATTCAATTGTAAAATTGACATATTATTATTGTTGATGTATTAAAATGGATTGAAACATCTCCAAAATATATCTTAGATATGAATGGATTTGGATTGAAGAAAATATGAACTATGACATGACCTCATGGTCACTAGAGCTTAAAAAAGTTAAGGAGTGTAAAAAGGATAAACACAAATTTGAAAAATAAAGACCTATAGATTCTCAGCTGTCCAATATGAAACCAACTATTTTTTTGTCATGTTTCTCTTGTAGACAATAACATCATTTCAGATCAAAAAGTCATAATTGTAATAGAGACACTAAGGGAAACTCTCTTACATCTTTATTTTCTCAACTACAGGTTGAGGCAGAAAAGAACTTGAAATTAGATTTTCAAATTCAAGTCATTAAAGCTCAAATTACACAACTGCTTGGAAATAAAAGTCACCATGGGCAGAACTTGAGATCTCTTCTACAGGACTGATACTGGTGTCTATGTTTACTATATATTGTATATCATGATTAGTGTTCATCTGGTGTCTAAGCTCTTCTTCGGAACTGATGCCTGTCTATGTCAATATTGTATGTAATTCTAATCAGCAATTCTATTGGACTGAACTGATGCTGGTCTATATATGTTGTATGTCTTGAATCAGCAATTAAGCAATTACTGTTAATATAGTGTCTATAATTGCTTTCTCTCACATTTTTTAACTACTAATTCTTTATGTAATATGCATTTAATCAATATATTTAAAAAAAAGGTAATTTCTCATTGATTTAGCAAGATGTGTTATTTCATATAGTAGAAAGAAAAAAGCCTACAGATAGTTTTAGTTTTATTGGACTGCAACAAACAACTCATAGGATGTACCTAATTGTACTATAATTCCTTGCACCGGACAGTTGGCTGTGATACATCAAAATAAAAATACTTTAAACAAGAATTCCAATGCAAAAATTACATTTGAAGTAATTCAAAAGTTTCTTGAATGCCCTCGCCATATTAAACCAGCGATCACAAACTCAACATTTCAAACCTATTCGATGAAGATAATTCTGCAAGGATAAAACTAAATATTTTCCTATTAAACAAAGTTATATTTTCCTATTAAACAGAATTGTTTAAGGTAAAAAAAAAGTAGCCAGAGCAGAGCTGCAGAGATGATAAATAAACGAATGAATACAGATATGATAAACAATCAAATAGCTTATAATTAGACGCATTCGTAAAAGACATCATAAACAAAAATTAACATAGAAGACATTCTGCACTCTTACATGTCATTGACATTTTTAATGAGCTTTTATAAGCATAGATTTTTATAGTCTTTTTTTAATTATTAAATTAGGGTAAGCTTTGAAATTTGAAAAGCTGGGGGCTTTATGATTTTTTTAATTTCTGGATAAAAAACTGCAGGTTTCCATATAGCTGTTTGTTTAGCCTTTTTTAAATTTTCATTCGAAACACCAGTAACAATTTATGGAAATGGTGTCCATGAATCTGCTTATTCATGGCCATCATATTCAGACGTAAAAATGTACAAAGCACAGCAGAACCAATTAACTCATTTTTTACGTGCAAGGATTCAATAAAGTAACAAATCTCTTTACTCATTTTAATTTAGAGCGTCCAGGAAAAGAACAGAGGCTTTTTGCTCAAAATCTTGTCACATTTCTATCGCCACTGACTCAGTTAAAATGGACTATGTTTATCTAATATCCCTTTAGGATTCAAAGCACATCTCTCTCAATCATCTTTAAAATTACAAAAGCCAGAGAAATGAAGAAATTTCCCCAGATTACTTGCACATCATATGTCCACTCTCACTCAGCATTTCCAACCCAAAAACTACAGTAAAGTATAACCATCCTTAAATTCAATAAGTCAAAAAGAAAAAGTAAATTGATTTAACATCTAACATAAACAGAATCCATTTTCGAAATAAACCATAATGCCAACATCTAACAGTCCATTCATTTTGTCTTCAATTACAGTCCCTAATCTCTAGCCTAATCATGGAAGACGTCAAGCAGACATTCCCATAACAGAAGTGGTGTTCAAAAACTCCAATAAAGAAACGACATTGTACAACAATACCTTAGGCTCTCAAAACAGATCTACCCGCCGAAGCCGTAGAGAGTCCTTCCATGCCTCTTATGACAGCATCTCTGAGGACATTCTCCAAGAAGATCTTCAGAACACCCCTGGTTTCTTCATAGATCAGGCTACTGATACGCTTAACACCTCTTCAGGCCAAACGCCCGATTGCAGACTTAGTAATGCCTTGAATATTATCACAGAGAACTTTTCTGTGCCTCTTGGCGCCTCCCTTTCCCAAACCCTTGCCGCCCTTTCCACGACCAGACATTTTGAACTCGGAGAAGTGGAATCAAATATTTGCAAATTCATGTTACTTGACTGTTAGGCTAAAAGCCTTTACTCTTTCTTAATTGGCCGTCGGATCTGTGATGCCAGGGTTGCGATCCGTGGCAAATGTAAACATGAATTCTTAGTCATTTGAATTTCAAATTGGTCGGTAGTTCGCACGGGTAGTAGAATTGGCTTAGATCTCAGGTTCGACTCTGCTCGCAGGGATACCCAAATAAAAAACCTCCATCTCATGGTGAAATTAATAAGGATGAGAACACAGAGAAACAAGGGAAAAGAGCTCAAAATTCAGAGCATACAAATTATACACATAAACACAATAAAGAACCTTTATTCATTCATGGTTCAACCCAGTAAAGCTGGGCCAGAAACTTGCATCAAATCCAACCTGCGTCGCCAATAGCCCCAACTATTCGCCTGAAATTCCTCTGACAATAACATAATGAGAATGCAGGTGGAAGACGCAATGTGAAATACTGTTGAACATGGTTTGCAGCTTACCTATTTCCCACTTCCGTAGCAGAAAAACCGGAAGTTTCCTGGTTTTAGGGAAAGAAACTGGTTTGCAGGGCGTGAGACAAGTTTTCTCGCGTACGGACGCGAGTGACCTCGCACGATAAGCCTATCGGCTAAATATATGTTATAAATTTATTCCATATTATTAGACATTATTGTTCAAGAAATAGAGAAAAATGTTTAAAACACCAGGAAAGGCATGAATGGGAAGATTCTGTTCAACTGTAGAGAATTCTGGACAGAATTTCCTTCAAGCCGTTGTCATTTTCTGACTTTAATTTATGAGTGACAGGCTTGAACACTCTTTCTATGACAACATTAAATGAATGAGTTTATAGTCTGTCCTCTCGAAATTAGTTGAGAACGTGAAATTGCGGAAAAGCAGTATCAGTCCGTGTCGGCAATTCCCAAAGAAACCTTTTTTAGTTTTGTTTTTAGCGTGGATCTAGATGATAAGGTAGCGTGTATCTAGATGATAAGGTAGCGTGTCAGCAAAAATATGCATAATTTAAATGACAGGACATCTTCAATGGTATCCACACATTCGCTTCCTTGGAGTTTATTCATGCGTACTGGTTACTACTGTCATGGCATTTGAGCTCTTTGACTGTGTATTAAAATTGTTCATTCCACAAATATGCAACAAGGGAAATGTAAATGGAATTTGTCAAATTTAGTGGATAGTAATTGCCAAAAATAGAATGTTTTGAATACAAATTATAGTCCTCCTTTTTCAATAAGGAAAAGGTTATAGAATTTTTATTTTATTCATATTGATTCATATTAAACAGAGTTAAAGATTAGTTATTAATTTTAATCTTTTATATTATTTTTTGAATTTGAATTGATTATTTGTTTTTCTTTATCTTTTGTCACTTTTAGACAATTGGAGAAGAACAATCAAACCACTCTTCAAAATAAATGTTTCACATAGGGAAAATAACTATCGACTATTTTTTATTTTATCTCTTTGTATACAAAATGCCTAAAACCTCATAACATATAAAATAGAATACTTAATAAAGAGTACATTACCATTATAAATCATCTAATAGAGTGATGAGATATACAAAATAGAGATTAATGTGACATTTTGTAACCACTGAGTTGCTGTAATTATTTTTCTAGAATCAATGATGGTGGGACCCACATTTCATATATAAAACATGTGGAGATTTCAAGGCTTTTTCATCATTAGATATAATGAAATTAAAAAATAAGTAAGCGTAGATAAGCCGAGGCCTAGAATTTGATGGTCATCCTTGTATATTATTTGTTTTATTTTATTCATTTGAAATTAGATACAAAACATAAAATAATAAAAACAAATAATATTAAAGGTCAAAAATTCTTCTTGACTTTATGTTCCATATATTCAAAAATCTTAAATCAACTATCGTATATTTTTATTTGTGATTAAAAAATATAAAATTAAAAAATAATTATAAATTAGTAATATATTAAAAAATATCAAATTAACTAGACAAGTTTTTAAGTTTATATATTTTATTATAAAATTAAATTAATATAAATATAAGCAAGTTTCTATTCTAAAGTTCATATAGTTTGTCTAATAAAGATTCTAGATTAATATTAATATATAAACATATAATATTCAATTTTAAAAAGATTCTAAATTAATATTATCATATAATAATAAAATAGAAACATATAAAAGCAATCAAAACAAATATAGAAACATATTATTATTAAATATCTTATATTTATCATACATATATGTCATAAAAGATTATATTATCTTTAACAGATTTTGACTCTTTATTAATAAATTGAAGTGTTAAACTTGTCTTTTACATAAATGTAGTCTAATGGTATTTTATTCAATTTACAAAAATTAAAGTTCTAACTATCTAGTGCTTTGTAGCTTTTTTATTAAAGTGTATGTTCATGAGTGATGGGTTTGGTTCTTTTTATTTTTCTTTCATTTTAACTTGGTTGTGTTGCATATTAATTTATAGGAGAGTGGTTTCCTTTAATTTGGCAAAGGAAAATATTTACTATGGATTCCAGGAAACTATTTAATAGATTCCCTTAATTACACCTTTGGTACTCTCTAGATCTCAAAAATATCTTCATTGTAGATTAAACTAATTATTTTTTATGTTTTCATCTAGGATGGAATATTTTTGTTTAGTATTACAAAGGAAGATTTTTACTTATAATTTTCCATGAAATAGTTCAAGTGATTTTCTAAGGACGCAAAGTGTCAAAGTTCCTGTCCAAGTTAAATGTAATTTGTTGAAAGTTAATTAGTAAAAATGGTAAAATTCAAGGTAAGCATACACAAATTTGTAAATTAGAACAAAATAGTTATTTTGTTGTACATAGATTAATTATATGTCTAAGTTTCTTTCTAATATAGATATATGAAGTTTGAACTTTTGATGGTAATAAGGTTAAGTTTAATTTAAAATTAAAGTATGATCAATCAATTAAGAGTGAATTGAGATTATAAGTAGCCATATATTAGGACAAAAATAAGGTGAAATTAGTATTAAATTGAATTTTAGCATGATGAGAGTTTTGTTTACATTGTATATCTATAGAAGCTTTCTTCAGTTTCTAAAGAATTTGTTTTGAAGAAAGCACCCATCAATAAAAAACATATTTAGTAAATGCAATAATGAAGGTACAAAAGTAAATAAATTCCACACTAAACTTACCCCAGCACATTTGTCATTTCTCATATTGTGATATTTAAAGCATAAAATATATATTATCCACTTGTACAAATGTATACAAAGTAAGAAAAGAGAGTGCAAAGAATACAACTCTTTCTCGGGCAAAGAAGACATGACTCTTTCTTAGGCTTCTTAGAGAAGCAAGACAAGGCCATTATTTACTTACGAAATGGAAAAAATTTCATGACAGATGACTCATGGCCTTATTTGGATGACTGGAACTTACTATAATTAGAGAATAAGAGGGAAAAAAGTGTCAGCTTAGACATTGACGCCACACCTGGTGACGGGCTGCAAAGGGGCCCAGCCGACGAACCCCGTTCCGCTCAGCCCCAAATGGGTCCTCCTTTCTGAACTCAAATCTTACTACAAAAAAATCAAATTGCACTGCGAAACAAACATAGTAAAGAAAAAAACAACTCAAATCTCACTGGAAAATAAACAAATTAAAGAATAAAACAACTCAAATCTCACTACAAAACAAAAAAATTAAAGAACAAAACAACTCAAATCTCACTGCAAAACAAACAAATCGAAGAAACAAACAACTCAAATATCATTACGAAACAAACAAATTCAAGATAAAGAACGGAGCAGTACTTACAGTAGCTCAAATGAATTCTCAGTCCGTACAAGAAATTTGTGCTTACAACTTTTTTCTAAGCAATTATTAGGGTTTACAGTTTCAAAAAGGGAGGAGGTTTTATGTAAAAGAAAAAAGAGATCTTGAGGAATCACAGTTATGTGAAAATATGTTTGAAGAAACTCAAAACTAATTAATAGAAACTTTCTTAATTTTGATAACGTTCTATAATTGCATTAAAAATATAGAAGGGACACTCTATGTGCATTTAATATGCATTGAATGCATCATCTACAAGCTACTATTGACATATAATAAAAATCTGAACAAATAATTGTATGGGTTGAAATAATTCACAAAGTGGACAAATAATGTTCATATACAACATAAAGATAAGCACAAAGTAAACTCTTGGAGATGAGATTTTTTTTGCCTTTAATACATTAGATCATAAAGTCAAAAATAATTAATACGTAGGATATGTATTGTCTATCAAAAATTTATTTTCATGTCACATATGATGTGAAAATATTAATAATAAAGAAAAGAAAATTTTATTTTTGCACTGATTGTTTTCTACATGAACCAATAACAATATAGAAACATAATATTTGTATAATCATTTAAAATAAAAAATAAATGTAAACTTTAGACTTTTTGTTCAAGTTTTTTAATTCAGTCATAATAAGTACAAAGTAAATTCTGAGAGATGAGATTTTTTTGTCTTTAATACATTAGATCATAAAGTAAAAAATAATTAATATGTAGGATAGGTATTGTCTGTCAAAAATTTATTTTCATGTCACATATGATGTGAATACATTAATCATAAAGAAAATAAAATTTGATTTTTGCACTGACTGTTTGCTATATGAACCAATAAAAATATAGAAAAATAATATTTGTATAATTATTTAAAATAAGAAATAAATGTAAACTTTAGACTTTTTGTTCAAGTTTTCTAATTCAGTCATATGATTGGTTCAACTAGTAGAATTTTTTTTTTGCATGAATGCATAAGTATTCCTACCTATGGCAGGAACTAATAATTGAGCCTACATGTTTTAATTTATATTAGAACTAATAATTGAGCAAACATGTTTTAATTTATATTAGAACATTTTTTTAATAGTACAAAGGACAAGATTCACTAATACGTTCCGTGAATATTTTTTATGGATTTCTTCTATCCTTGTCATTGGGACCTCTAAAACTTCAAATATTTCCTTTTCGATTCTCATTCACCTAAATCAATTAGGTCGGTGTAACTTTTCAAGTAAAACGGTTTAAATGTTGTCAATGCCCTAATTAATAATTAATCTACATAAAAAATAAATTGGGATATCCATATTTCAAATAATTGGACCTTTATCATCAATCAAGTTAAATAATTAGACCATTATAGATGTTTAGAAGTCTAAATTTATTTTATTTTATCCTATTCTATTTTATTATCATTACCCGTTTTTCCCTCTCTTTATCTTTTTATTATATTTTCTTCTATTTCTAATTATTAATTTTCAAATAATAGAATAAATATAAATATTAATAGACAATCAAATAACACGCATTTAGGAAAAAAGTGCAAGATCAATATAGTTGTGTAAACTGTAAATTAGTTTGTTCCGTCATTTTTTAGCGAGAGGGAATCAAACCTGGTACCTTCTGTGACCGTGGTACTGGGGTTAGGCAGGACAGGAAGTAAAATCAAACCCTAGGTCGCTACAGCTCCAATGCCTTAACTTTTCATAAATTCTCATACAAGTCACAACCGGTGTTTTTGGTGTAGACAAATTCGGTTGTCAAATCTAGGAAAGTAGAACTTCAATTGCAGGGAAGACCTTACTCTGCAATTTTTTTATATGAACGGATCCATAAATACTATTGTAACGCATGTATACTGATATTCAATTAATATATTGCTGGAAAAAAGAAAAAATAAATAAATTGCAGTAGTTGTTATACACTTTTGTTTCTTTTCTATTTTCGTCGTCATTTGATAAAGTGTGACAAACCATTTAACCTGCATTACCTTAAGAAACCCTTAATCGATATCTTGAGTGTCTTGTCAAGGAGACCATCATGCACAAATCCTACTATAAATCCTCTTCACAGTTTCTTTTGAATATTCTATTTAAAGTTTGTAAAAGTCTTCGCATTGCTTAATGGGATTTAGGGGACGACCACAACATGCTAATGAAGTGAATATTTTGTTATGAAATTTCTATTAGATATATCATTTTTCTTTGCATAGAAACTCTTCCACCCATATTTAACAAGAGACTTAGACTATACGTCTATAGAAATCAATCACCTTTTCTGATTTTGTGACCTTATGACCTGTAAGGAACTTCGTCCTATTCTATTTGAGTCTTGTCTTAGTCTTCTATACATCAAAAGTTTTTATTAGAATTTAGATTTGATACAACCTTCAATCTAAATTTTATTTAGATCTTATTGAAATAAGATAGGCAATGTAATTAGTTCAAAAACTCCTAAATTTGCTAATTTGTCCCATGTTCTTTGACATCATATTCCATCCTCACATGTTTCTCTTATTTTAGGAATTTTGGTTACAAACTACATATCTTGTCTTATATAAAGAGCCAATAGGAGTTAGCATAAGAGTATCTAGAATTTGTGTAGGAATATCTAGAGTTTTCAAGGAAAATGTCTCTATATAATTTATTTGGCTTATATAATTTAAGTTTAAGAGATATGAAAGATTTAAGTCAAGTTCTATTTGATTATCCCTTGATGATATTTTTGATTATTTAATTTAGACTTCAATTTATTTAATATTGTGGGTATAATGTAAGAATTTATGGTGACATAAGAAGGTATATTACTTTCATTAATTTGTCAATTATTCATTCTGGTCAATACAAGTTATTATTCAAAATGAATCTTTTTTTTGTCTTCCGGAATACTTCATGTCTTGAAATTGGATATCTTTTGACATCTTTTACAAAGATTTTAATAAAATTATAGATTGTTTGTCCATGAACTAAGTACTCTTATGTTATGACTTTAGTGTCTAATATTCATCTTTAATATCTACTCATTTATAAGGACATATCCAAGGATTCTCAAGATGTGTTATTTAAGATATGTATGTGTTTGGTTCTCATTGTTCTTATTAGTCCAATCAACACCATTTTGATGATTTCTATTGATCCTTCTATTTGACATTCATTTTAGTGTACAAATCCATTACCCAAGGCACTATGGAGTTGTACACTAGAAAATATGGAGAAAGGCACTGGAGCAGACTCTAGAATGGCTTGTCCAGTTGATCGAATGCACTGTGAAGGAGATGGACTGATTCTGCTTTAATTTTTGTTGTGGATTCAATGCCACGGGAAAGTCCATCTACAGAAAGCAACGGTAACTCCATCAAATGGATGGGTTCCCCATGCAAGAGATCTCTTATTTTGGATATATTCACAGGGGTTGATACAAACCACACTCCCTGTTTGTTTTTCATATTGAGAATAGATAAGACTGATGATGTCACTATAGAGATGACATATTAAAAAAAAGTAGTAGCTAAGATTTGTGAGCATTGACCATAAATGGAGAAAGATGTTTTTATTAGTCAATCATATAAATACAAATCAAATATACTACTCAATATTTTGAAAATATATAAATGTATTACGTTAAAATATAAATTTTAGTATTAATGAATTATCTAATTAAATTTTAATATTTATTTCACATATTTTTTATTTTGTTTTTTCGATGGTGTTGGCTCCTTTTCTTTCTACTTGCAGATTTACAATTTGATTAACAAACCAATGTCACTGACTCTTTAAACCCACTTCAAATCTGACAGGGAAAAGGACCAATTAACAAGGATCGAAAGAATGATCCTCCTACACTTTGAGCTTTGATGCTCAAGTTGGTATACCTATGGATTCACTTCTTGAAAGGAATCAGTAAACTTATTTGTATCTACTCAACACAAATACTATTCATTAATATCTTTGAAACATTGATTGAAAGATTATATCATTTATAAATTGTTTGATGATGAAGAACTTCCTTCTAAGAACCGATTAGTGTCTTATTCTAGGGCACAGGGTCATATACAACATGCATCAATAGAAAACTTAACTCAAACACACCCAAAACCCCCAAAAAATGGTTTGAAAATTATTCCTCTCACTCTCACACTTAGACATCATATTCTCACAAAAACTAGAAATTCTTTGAAATTATCTGTAAGAATTTACCCCTCCCTTGAAAAGGAACTCAGAGACAACTTCACAATCTACTTTGTAAACTATACATTAACTTTCTTCACAAAATTAACATATAAGAATTCAAGCTTATAACAAGAAGACATATACAAATTTGAGATGGAATTCTAGTGTATTCTCATTAAAAAAAATCAATATTAGTACATTGTCAATGGTAGAATGCCAGAACAAAAAAATGTGGATCAAAATTCTCTTTCTATTTAATTACAAATTTCACCATCCTTAACAAAATATTACCACTAACTATATATAGAACTCACTAGCCATCTTGGAATCTTGAAAGAATCCAGATGCAACAAGCTTCAGATGGCTAGGAGAAGAAAAAGCACTAGAAGAAAAAAAATAGTTACAATCATTACAGAACATAGAGAAGAAGCTCAAGGAATATTTTTCCAATCATTCCAAATCTTCAACAGGTGGCACCTTTTTCTACATGTGTTCAAGGTAGCTTCAAAAGTTGTTACATGGATAGTGATCACCATCCGGCTAACTTACACTATCCTTTTAAAGATAACTACCCTCCCTATGCTCAATGATCAGGTGCCAAATGTTGCCTAGTCCTCCTCCAGTGCCTCCAAATCAATGGCTGATGGCTTCTTCTTCTTCTTGGGATTAGTGCTTCAGTCCCATGATGCGACTTTCTCCTCGATAGCCCAGGTGTACTCCTTCAAACTCTACAACAGCTTCACTTGCTTATCCCACATGGAATTTGTTATGGCTTTAGCATGAGCTACAAACCTGGTACAATCATTTAGCACCTTGAAAACATCATCCAGAATATTGTTGAACCTACTCATGTCCAAGGTACCATTATTATTGAGGAATGCATCCTGCCTTGTCAGCAACTAATCCATACTTTATTTCCACTCCTCAACACCTATGATGTTGTCATCATTATTGTGAATTGGAGGCATAAACTTGCTAAAATGAGGGCCAAACATATCCATTTTAGCTCTAACCTGATTGGCCTTACCCTTAAAAAAGGACCAAGTAGTACTGATGAGCTAAATTTTCTCTGCCACCTCTCCAATTGATTCTGGGATGTCATGCCTATGTGGTTGTAGAAACTCAAGTTTTTCAAAGATTGCACCTCTACCAAACCATATGTTGGACAATGGCTCCAATGTAGCCATACCATATTTTACACTTTCATTTGTTTTTTGCAACATAGTATATGAATTATGGACTAAGTCATCTTTCCCTTTATCACTTCAAACCTATGTTACAAAATGTCAGGCAGGACATTGTGGGCCACTTCCAGCTTATCCTTTTCTGATTTATCAGTTTCCACATCAGGTACGTCTACCACTAGAAGAACTGTAGCTTCAATTTCTAAGATTGGACGAGGGACAACCTTGGATTCTTCTTGCAGTTTGGTCTTCATCTCTTCAAGCTCATCTTCCAGCATCTTTATTTTCATGAGCCCATTTTCCCTATCCTTAGCTAGAAGAATGGATTCATCAAACAACTTTCCATACTTGCGAGAAAGTTGTGCAGTCTTGGCCTCATTCAAATGGGAAAAATGAGTCATTTCCTTTGAAAACTCAAGATCACTGGTGTTTTGTACTGTCCAGATGATCTTATCTCCATCCATCTTCTCTTCAACACTAACAAGAGAAGGCTTATGAGTCTTGGGGGAAAGAGAACACATTGCCAAAGTTTGGGATCTTGGATCATATCTGCACCCTCTTATTATCTCCCTAGTCCGAGCTTCATAAGACAAACCACCTTGTGGTTGTCTACTTATCTGATCAATTATGAGGGTAGAAGTCAAATCCCATCCTGGAACTAGTAGCATCCCACTTGACTTAACCAATTTCCTAGCCTCCTAAATAGATATCTTTTCTGAAGCAAGATCATATGAGGCTAGGAGTTGTAGGGCCTCACTACTTGGCTCTGCACCATCAGTCACTTGGCCAGAAACCTCCTATTGCTTTCTCCAAATCAAGAAGTTTTCAAACTCATCACTTTTGATGAATCATCATCACTTATGAGCTCTTCTTGATACATCTCTCTTTCATCTTTACACAATGACATAGGCAGATCAACCTCCTCTTGTGTGTCCACTTTCATGCCTTTTCTAATGTTTTTTCTTAGGCGATGGTAATAAGACCCGTCACCTGGCACCAAGGTAGCATCCCTGTCACTCCTTTTACCTACACTTTGTGCTCTTGAAGAATCCCTTGCCTCCAATATTTTCTTCTTTTGGGGAGGCTCATGTGTATCTCCTTCTTCCAGAGCATCAGTCCCTTGTTCTTGAACAAGTTCATCTAAATTTGAGGTGGGCTATCCTCCTCATATAAACTCCCACTGCCAGTCTCATACTCAAAGGATTAGTATGCCTTCTCAACTTGCAACTTGGCACCCAATTGGGAATCCAACTGATTGTACAAGATGCCATACATCTTGATCATATTGTTGACCCTTGGAATATAAGGCAAGTCAGGGAAAAAACCACCAAAGGCAATGCCTGCCCTTTTCAATTGTGCCTCCCAATCCGGCAAGTCATGAACCTTACCCATTCTCTTCTCAATTTCTTCTTCGTCAAGGATATTTCTTATGATATCCTCCATATCACATCCCTCATGCTCCCTAACAACACCAATACCAGGAACAAGTATCTTCTTTGAATTCTTTATAAAATCTTCTGGGTCCACATATCTATATGCAGCTTGTTGCCTTGCTTCCAACACCCCAGGTTTTGAAAATTTAAAAATCAGCTCCATGAGAAAAGTTCCTAAATTGTCTAGGTACCTTGCTGATTTTTATTGCCAATGATGCTTTGGTAGAGTGTAATTCTTGACAACAACATTCAAAGATGTGTTGAATTTGAACTTAGAACCTCAAGGTTCAAAGTTCAAAGTTTGAAATACAGTTTGCAAAGTTCAAAGTTCAAGATTCCAAAATGCCAGTTCAAAAGATGGATTAGCTTGATGGTTTATATGGGCCCATGACAAGTATGGAGCGAGGAATGATTTTTCAATATTTGTTGAAATCTCCTCTATCGTGAATTGTATTGGGGCAGTGTGAGCAAGGTAAGAGTGGAAACATTAAAGCAATTACTTATATGATATGATTTTCCTTTGTTACTACAAGCTCAATATGGAAGCTCGAGTTAGAAAAACAAATTCACCTTGGTTCAGTAAAAGAGATATAATTCCAAGTGGTAAAACCTCTATAAACATCTTTCTTACCTTTCCAAGTATTGATGTCATAAGGCGCGAACTGCTTCTCTTTATTTATAAGAGAAAGTGGACCCAATTGTAAAACATCAAAGAATGCATCTTCATGTTTAAAGCTCCAAAATAACTTCAATGCTTAGAATGAGTATTGAGCTTTAAGACATATTATAGGAAGGCTCTTCCTTTGTCACAAGCTTTAAGGAAAAGATTCCCATGTTGGGAAACCTTGAATGGCTCGTAAGACGAATTGCAAGATCCTCAACCTCATCTCATCAATCCGGTTTTTGTGTGTGGAGAGCATCAGCCAAAGTGTTTGACAAAATACCCAAGTTTATTTTCATTGTCAAAAGGGGCAAATACATGGAGTTTTGAAAGCCTATTTGATAAATTTTTAATATATATTAGATAATTTAATATGTGCCAAGGAGAGAATCCATGCAAAACAACATAGAGTGATCAATATCAATCATTGTGACTCATGGTTTGAGTGATCTTTTATTCACTCATGACATATGATATTAAATGATAAGAAGGAAGGGTATCTTTAAAATATTACATAAGAATCCCAACACATTTGTGAAAGAATTTCTAATTCACAGGACTGAGCAACATGTAATCAAAGATTTAGTAGTTAGAAAAATGGGTCTCAGTATGGGGGGCATAACTTTCAGCCTAATCGTTGGATTTGGCCAATTTTTGGATATGTTATGGACAACTAAATTGCGTAGGATCTGACTAGAACAATTAGAACAATTTGATCTTAGTCAAAAGATACAATCAACTATGTATAGGTATATCAAAGAGGCCAGCAACCTCTTGTTATGTCTGTAGACAACAATAAATTTTGGTGGCAATCCCTTCATGGATGATAAATTTATTTTGAAATAATTCATTAAGGTATTGAAAGAAAATTTTTCCACATGCCAAGAACGTGTATGTTCCCTTTAATAATTTCAATTAAAGGATCATATAATAAAGCTCTTTTTATGAAGGCATTTTATAAAGTTTATAAAACTTTATAAAGAATCAAGAATCTGTTATTCTTCCAAAACTAAAAGTTATGGGAGAGCAATTTTCGGGAGGTCTATTAAAGAAGAGATTTCTATAGAAAAGGGGTTATTCTCTTTGGGAGTCAGTGGGCTACAGTGAGAAGAATTATTTTCTATTTGTAACAGGGGAATAGAGGGAAATGAATATGTTTTATTTTCTGAGTAGCTTTAATGAAGTTTGCAGAAGTAAAATGATCTATAGGTTATTTTTCTTTGTATTTAGAAATAAGGAGAAATTGATACATTAGATCTGTGTGTCTGAAAATTATTTTCTTCGATTGCAAATTGATCAGTTGGTCATTTCAATTGTATTTTTTGAGTATTGTTCTGCATCATCAAATCAAGTGTGTGAGTGTATAATGAATCAATTGATTTTTGTGCACTTACATTTTAGTGATTATAATATTTAATCTTCCTTTGATTTCTCTATTGTTGGGAAGATTGAATAAGTGACCAGTTGATCATTTGTTTATTTTTCTCTAAATATTTTCCATTGTAATCACATTCATTTCATGTTTATGCATGAATGTCAAAAAGCCTTTTGTATCTTCAGGTTAAAGATACACCTTGTTATCTAATTCATTGAATATATTTTCATGAGGGAGTTGTACCTCTTAATTCAAAGGAGGGTTATCAATCAATGATAACTCATCCAACTGTTAGTACATTTTGTTCTTCTTTTCAGGCATATTGAGTCATTATTTACTTTTCTTTTCGAAGGACAAATCTGTATACTAATACACCTGAAGCCATCGTAAAATGATTTAACCACTGAGTAAGTTGTGGCAGGGCTCTCTTTCCAACTGCAAAATTTGTTACTTTGAACAACAGAGGAGTGAATGTCCCTTTCCTGTGTAGAGCTAGGTGTTCCTTATCAGTCCAGATCAGCTGCAAGATAAACTCCAATAGAGAAATCTATGGTGGCACATACTTGAGAAGGACATATGGAGGTTTTGGACATCCATAACCCTGATTGGTGTGAAATTTTAGCCCAGGTAAAAATCACCCTAGTTGTGATCAATTGGCCATTTTTCAACATACTCTCTAGACCTTAGAATCCTAAGAATTTTAACTGGGAGCCTTGTGATGTTTGTTCCCATCATATTTAAAATTGGATTGACTATCCAATTTTGAAACCCAGCAAACCCATTTTCATTGGAAGTGTAGTTCCAAACCCTCAGCCAAAGTTGTACTGGATTTGGTTCACCATGAGCCATCTTCCTTGGTCTCAGCATACCAACATCCATGTGGTCAATATTGTAGAACATGATCAAATGCATCTGCAGAGAATAATGCATGAACTTGGATGGCTTAGTGCTATCATTGATTGATACCAAGCCCTCATGCATCCTATCAATTACATGCTAGATGTAAACATAATCAATGTTTACACGGGAAATTTGTAGGTCCAGGATGATCATCAATAAATCAATGGGCATCCTTTCTTCATCTCCATCCACCCCCAAAACCTGACATAATCCATATGCAACATATTTTATATAAAATTTGATAGCTTTAAACTCATAGGGAGATTTCATGTGGCTAGGGAGAGGGGAAACATATTTACCAGTCTTAGGCATGTGGTGGGAAAATTGGGTCTTTACAAGCTCTACTTGTTTGACATATTTCTCCCTATCCTTTCCCAAATCAATTTATGTTGTGGAAGAGGTGTATAAATTAAAGGATTTCATAAAAGGTCCTCTTTCTAGGGTGACAAGAGTAGACTGGTCACTTCTAATAGACTTGGAGACTGGGTTATAGTTTCTAGCTAGCTCTATCAAAAGGTCGACATCAAGGAAGACATCAGGGACCACAAGCTTTCCCAAACCCAATTTCCAGGCATTACATACTGGAATCTTCTTGCCTTGGTTTCTATAAAAGTAATTGAAAATATGGTAACCTGAAATAGAAGGAATAATGGGGTCCCTATAGTTAGCCATGGAATTAGTAAAGGTCTCATCACTAACCTTTTTATTCTGAGTCGACCCTGGGAGAAATTGAATGAATTCTTCTAAATAATTGGGCTTCATCTTCTAGTCACCACCCTTCTCTTTTTCTCCTTAATTGGATGAAGCACGACTGGACTCTGGTTGACTCATCTTTTTGCTCTACAAATTATCTCTTTGAAACTACACACTGCAATAGCTCAACTTTCGCAATTGCTCTCTGAAAATTGATAAGCAAAAATGCAGGAGTATCTTGTCTATATATCTTTGATCAATGAATGCATGAGAATTTCTAGAATCGCTGCAAATCCTTCATAAGTCACCTCAACAATCACTCCTATATGAAACCAAATTCAAATCTAGTCCAGCCGTTAGGTGAGAAGTTGAAAGGCTACATTCAATTTTTGGAAAGAAATTAACTAACCAATGATTACTATTTTATGCTTTAAAAGCCCTCGAAAACTGTCAAAAACCCTCACTTGAAATTTGATTGGCTAGCTCATTAATTTTTCAATCTTGGCACTGTAATTATCTCATTTTAGAGCCACCTTTTTCTTTATCACTCTTTGAAAACTTAACCACATCTCATTTGGAGATTTAGTGACTGAAGGCCCCTCATGATCTCTGAATGCTTTTATTAACTATGGTCTGATCACAAGAACAAGCGACTGAGACATGTCTTGTAATATCTAGACATTTACCTTGACTAGGGTTACATCTATAGAATGAGCGACCAAAGTCTTCAGTTGATCTTACAACCTTTTCCTTAACCTTAGTTCTATCACGAGATTCAGTGACCAAGGCATTCTCATAATCTCAAGATATAATCCTTAACCCTAGTTTCATTCGGAGAATGATAGATAACCTATATCTCCAAGTCACTAGATCTTATACTTAACCTCAGCAAGTTCTTGAGATTAAGCGCCAGCCCTTGATCTTTCTTATTATCTATGGTCCTCATTGAATCGCTAGATACTTTAATATTTGACTATTACTTTATGAGAATAGGAGATAACCATCTCTAAGCCTTGTCGCTAAATCTCCAAACATTTTGCCATTAACCGCCAACATCACAAGAATCAACGATAATCCTATTCGGTTAGTCGCCAAGTGTTTTATCTTAACCATCAACTATCTGGAGAATACACGACTGAACAAACAACTATTGTCTTTTAACTTTGTCGTCGGGTCACCAAATGTTTACAGACTTAACCGCCAAACCCGGAGACTTGGAGATAACCCCATTTTTTGGATTACCAGTGTTAGAATAACTGAGAGGGGGGTGAATCAGTTAAATCAGTTATCCTACACTCCCAAACTCCTAGATGTACCTTACAAAACAATTTCAACAATTCATGCAGCTCGGTAACATAAAATATCAATCAATCTGTTCACTTTACCGAATACCAGTAATTATCCAAACTGTGATTATCGACTAAATCAACTATGTAGTATGTAAAGTATGATAGCAAATAAATCATAACAAACAACACATAACAAAACGATTTAATGTAGAAACCATGCTAAGGAAAAATCCACCCGGGACCGGTAACCCAAAATAATTCACTCTTCTGAAGTGAGCTTGGTAAAGAACCAACCTTGTTAAAGGTTACAATGCACACTGTTAGGTGTGACTTGGTTAGAGGATTTATCACTAACAATTAAATTTTGACCAGCATTCACTATGGGGTCAAAAAGATAGCAATTTACATTCAATGAATGTCATAAGATAGTACAATAAGACTGTTAAGTCCACTTCTAGGTAAGATATTTTTTGAATCAATGATTAAACTGATACAATTCTGATCTGATTCAAAATACAACTCAATTGTAAATATTCAAATCTATGCTATGCTCATAAAATCCTTTGATCATTAATCAATTCACTTCCTCAATATTAATCAACTTACTCCACTCGGTAAATATTTCTCTGATGCTCGGTAATGTATGCAACTCGGTTCTTTCTGTAACCAGTTTGATCTGGAATGCATGAATAAAATCTTCACGCAAAATCTCTGCAGTCTCCTTTTTGTCCGGCATGTTTAAGCAATGAAACACATATCTCTTAAATAGACAAGTAAATGATTTTCATATCATCCATTAGATTTTTCCTCTTAATCTCCTTCGTCCATTTTGCCGCTTAAACCTTCCTTGGTAGATGTTTCCTTAACACGTTTCAAACTTATCCTTTAGATCATCTCTGAATTATTTCAATCATGGATCTCATAACTAACCTCATCCTTTACCTCTAAATCATAACAACTTCTAGCTCATTAATTTCAGTCAGATGTTCTTAGTATTTAATGTTTTCATCCATACTCAATTAATATTGAAATGTGTCTGTGATAACTAACTCGGTTATTACTGTCACTCGGTATACACTGCTCTGGCTCGGTGTATATAGAAGTCTTCGATTACCGACCACATTGACTTGTTCAATTAAAATCTCTTCTTCATAATAGATTAATGTAACATGCTCAAGTCAACAATATAAAGTCATAGTCTCATCAATAAGTTACCCAATGTTTATAGGTTATCCTTATCTATCATATCCATCTTTTCCTTATGTAGATATCTCATTTCTTCATCTTTTCTTCATTCTACAAATGTTCAGATGTTTGTAACTATCATAATAAGTACTGTAAAAAACTAGTTAACATCAATGACAACATATTGACTGATTTAATCATCTTACATATAACTTAAGTAGCTCGGTGATCTCTAATCATTGTTTCTTTAGTTCTCTATCGTCTTAAAATGGAAGCACTTCCATGTTAAGAGCATTTAGCCCTTCGAGTAAGTGGTTTGGGGTCATGTTAAGCACCTTGATTGGGTCTTTGCATGTATTTGGCTTTCTCCCTGCTTTCCACATCTTCTCCGCACTTGATTTCTTCATTCTAGGTGAAATTAGGGTTAAGGTCTTAAGGACTTTCCTGATTTTCGTTCTTCTATGGCTCTATTTTCAAGGTAGGATTCAAAAATGAGACCTCCTAGTCCATCATCACATCAAACAAAGGATTTTCTATCTATCCTAGACACTAGGTCCTGATTTGACATCAATTTCCAAGTTTCTGGCACCCCTAGAACTCTTGTTGCAGATTCTGGCAAAGTTAGGGTCTGAGGTCAAAGTCAACCTCGACCTTGATCAGGTCAGGGTCAACCTTGACCCTGACCAGGTCAAGGTCAACCTCAACCTTGATCTCTTCCTGCCATAATTTCAAAGTTTCATTTCCCACTAATTTGGCTTTCAGGAAAGTTATTTCTCGCTTCCGAGTCGGCTGTTTCAGGCTCCGAAATGATAAATCCTTTAATGGTATTTAATCAAGGTATATTTTCTAAAGGTGAGGACCTAATTGGGATTTAATTCTTCAAGGTGTCCCATCTAGAGGAGTGTGCCCTAGATCACTATAAAAGGAGGCCTTCCTCTCTCATTTTCATATCACTCAATCATCAAGTTTTCACATCTAATCTCAAGCAATCAAGCTCTCAAGTTCTCAAGGTGTTCAAGAAAGCATTTCAAGTATTCAAGAATTCAAGTGTCCAAGTATTCATCCAAAAAAGAGTTCCATTGTTAGCTATTGAAGGATTCAATCTCCTTGGAGCCCCCTTGAAGATCCATCCTTCTCCATTCATTCAAACCTTTTCATATGCAAAGATCAAATCATGATTGGTGTTGAAGATCAAAATACCATTGATTGGAGACATCCTACATTCATTGAAGCATTCCTACTTGTGGATTTGAGGATTCAAATTCTCTACAAGGACTTCAACATAAGTGAGGTGATTTGTTTCAATTACTTTGTTTATGCACCATATATTTCAATTCAATTTCAAGGTTAATTCCTAAATTGGGGTTTGACTAAGGCAAACCCACCATACAACCAAAAACCCCCATTTTCTTGCAAGTATAGGTGCGAAATCTTGGATCTAAGAGTGAATTAGGATACCCTTTTCGACAATCTTTCAGGATATGTGAACAGAATCGGAATCAGACTTCAAATAAATAATGTGGTCTTAAAAGGTCAAAGTCGACCTGTGTGAATTTGGAGAAAAGATTTCTGGGTTTGTTCCGCCTCGGCATTTCCAGTCCAGAACAAGTGAGACAATCTTTAGAAAGTTCATACAAAAGCCAAAATTTAGCATTTTCTAGATCTACCCTAATTCAAGGTTAGTATTTGCACTTCAATTATTTCAGATTTCAAGCTTAATCCAACTATAGGGAAGTATAGGATTTATTCTTTCTTTCATATTCTTCATTGATTGATTTGATTATGTATTAACCTCTTGGTTGATCAAATTGGATCCCTCTTTAGGGAATTTGGATTTAGGATTGAATCTTACATGTTCCCCACACACATACACAAATAGAGGTGATTCCAAATCTCTTCAATTCATTTTGGTGAACCCAACTAGCTTACTCTCTTTCTTTTTGGTGTTAGATTCTCTTCTATCTTGTTAGTATTAGATTTGTCCTTTGTGATTGATCTTGTATGCTAATTAGATTTCATATTCATGCATTATGTGTTCTTAGTTTAGTTCATTTACATTATATTGGTTTATGAGCTTTACTACCACTAGTCCTACTTATGACATTCTGATTAGAAGAAGTCATAGACTCATGGATGCCTTTGAGCTTGAATCTTCTCCTTTCCTTAGGATTCCCGATGATAACTTGATTCTTCATGATTCTAATCCTACTATGGAGTAGAACTCTTCTCACTCATCTCATGATGAGGATGATGCTTTAAGGGTTCCTCCTGAACAAGTCCAAAAAATTTCCACTGAACTTGATAAAATGGGTAATTGGCTTCTTCAAGAAAACCATGGTCAAGATTCTATTCAAGCTATAGAGGCTCTTAAGAAAGTTCTCCATGATAGTGATCAAGGTGTTAACCTCTTGCGTGGTATTACTCATCTTGTGCATTCCAGTGTTAAACCTTTAACTCAAGAGGCCCAAGATTTAGGTTTCACTGCTCCTATCACTAGTCTCGAACCTTCTTCTCATCCTTTACCTAGTATTCCTATCTATACTCCTCCTCTGGTGACTGTGACGGTTCCCTCTATTCCTATGAGTGTTCCTCCCGTGTCCCTTCCTACATCACAACCTTCATATCATAGTGTTCCTTTCACTTATTCCACTCTGCTTCCAATTGTAGTTCCTAGTGTTCCTCCAGTTGTATCTTCTATTCTTGCAGCCTCTTACACTTTACCTAGTGTGTCTAATGTTTCTACTCCTCCTATTTCCTCTACTGATTCCACCATCATCAGTTTGGCTCAAACCGTATCATCTTTACAACAACAGCTTGCTTCCTTAGCTCAAAACAAGTTTAGTATTCCTACATGTGACATGGGAAGTCTTTTGTCTAGGGATATTATCCAAACTCCTGTTCCTCAGCAAGTCGATAGGCCTCGTCTTGAGAATTATAATGGAAAGGGAGATCCTGTTCATCATGTTAAAACATTCCAAATCCTTTGTAGTGATTATGCTCATGACCATAGGATTTTAGCCAAACTGTTTGCTCGAACCTTTCGTGACAAGGCCTTACAATGGTATTGTTCCTTGCCTCCTTATTCCATTGATTCCTTTCCACAACTTGCTAATGCCTTTATTCAACAATTTTAAAGCAATATTGGCTCGCAAGTGTCTTTGACTGATTTAATGCATTGTAAACAAAGTGCCAAAGAAAAATTAACTGAATTTATTGGTAGATTTAAGCATTTGCATGCTCAGATTTCTTATCCTGTTCCTGATATTGATATTCAACATATGTTTATTTCAAATTTGCAGAAGGATATTAGAGATAAGATTCTGCTTACTGAATTTACCTCTTTTCAACAACTTTGTGCAGTGCTTCATCATTATCAATTACAAGTGAGTCAATTTGAGAGTAACATTCCAATGGCTCCTGTTCCCATTGATAAGAGTGATGCTGCTCCTAATCCAAATAAGTTTCAAAAATTCAATAATTATGTCAAGATAAACAAACAAGCGAATGCAAATGCTGATTAGGTTGCTATTGCATCTCATAATGCCACTTCTGCATCCCCTACTTTTCAATTAAATCATATGATTACTCCTCTTTCTGAGACTTTACACGCTATTATGAATAGGTTTTTAGTTGCTAATATGATTACTTTACCTCCTATTCGACCTCTTTTACCTACTACAATTGCATCTAAATCTTTTGATCAAAATGCTTTTTGTCAATATCATCGTCAGAATGGTCATGATACTGAGAGATGTTATTCTTTAAAACATAAGGTCCAAGATCTCATTGATGCTAAAGCTTTATCTGTTGATAATCTAGATAGTAGTGGGAATCAATCTATCTCTCCTCCTAATCAGAACCTTCAAATCTATACAAATCCTTTACCTATGCATGATACTAATACTATTGCTCAACCATCTGCTATGGAAATTGTCTATGATTCAAAGATGGATGATCTTAATCATGTCATTAATCAAGTGGATCATGTTGCTAAGCCCATATCTCCACCTCAACCTTCACTTCAAGTTCTATGTCAACCTCAAGATAAACCTAAACCTAAAGTGAAACCTCAACCTAAACCATGACAACAACTTAAGGATAAAAGACCTCGGGAAATTTTGATTACCTTTGATGATTCTGAGATTGTTAAGGCTCCTGATGGTCCCCTTTACATTGCTGCTAGGGTTGCTCAGATACCTACTTGTGGTTGTCTTGTTGATCCTACTTCCTTAGTCAATGTTATCACTGAAGAAAATATTTTTATGAAAAGCTTACAAAGCGATTTATATGATACATCAGATGTGTGGATTCAAACTTGTAATGGTTTTCTTTATCCCTCATTTGGTTCTATTACTTTACTGGTTGAACTTTTTGGAAAACTTGTGCACACTACCTTTGTTGTGGTTCCTACTTCTGATCAATTCCAAGTTAAGCTAGGTTTGCGTTGGTTAACTGCCATGCATGCTATTGCTTCACCTATACATAAGTGTCTTAATTTCATCCATGATGGTGAAGTGAAGACAATCAATCATAGTCTACATCGACCTTCTAGGCCTAGAGATTGTGCTACTCTGGATTTCTTTTGGCCTTCCTTACCTAATTCATGTCCTCTTTTCCCTGATAATCTTTTTCAATCATATCAAGCCTATAAGCATTGTAAGATTCTTCAATTAAGCATACCTTCTATGGATCTTAATCATGGTATTTTACCTACACCTTCAATACCTCCTTCAACTATGGCTTCTTGTTCTGTTAATCAAGTTCCTCCTACTAAATCTATCAAAGATCCTGTGATTGTTTCTCCTATGGTTGATAATCCTATTGATCTTCCTAAAGAACCTGTGAAGGATCCTGCGATTGTTCCTCCTAGTTCTCAACCTATTTCAAATAAATCAAAATGTAATCAATCTACTAATAAACGTCATAAAAAGCATCGTGCTCATGCTAAAGCTAAAAGATCTCTACTTTCTACGGATACACCTATGCATAATGTTGTTACTAATAATGATGTTCACATACATGATTATGATGATTCTATTAATATCTTAGATCCTATTTTGATTAATTTGGATGAAGAAGATACACTTGATGATACTGATAATGTTACTAATGAATATGAGACTATTGACATTGACATTGACTTGCTGAATATGCTTTCATCTCAATTAACTCTTACACCTAGTATCAAACATAGTGATTCTCAAGAGGATCCTTGTTTGGAACTGGCTATCATTCCTACTATATTGGATATAGTCCCTCTTGCGAGTTACCCACCTACCCTAAATGATGTACAACAAGATGGGGAAAGTAGGCGGCATGCTTGATTGGCTTGTCCTTTGTGGTAGCTTTGTTGTGTGTTTGCCTACTGTACTATGCTTCTCCCATAATGTATTTGCTAAATGTTGTTAGACTCTTTTATACGATCCTTGTTACTCAGTTGGTACAAGATGATGAAGGAATCACAACTGTTGTTCAAATTCCTCTATATGTATCTCTACTCTTCTATGCGTTGTTCAATGTTATGTTGTAACTGTGCTATTGTTCGTAAATGTTTCCTTGTGTAATCTGCTTGGATTCGAGATATGGTAGCACTAATTCTTTTTGGTCTCCATGTCATGGTCCGAAAAGATTCTCCTTTGTATATCTTATGTGATCTTTCCTCCTTTGTGATTGTAGTTCTACTTCCTTTTGGGGAATGATGTCAATTCATTTGCAATAATATCATATATATATTATCTTATGATCATATTGACCCCATGGTAGGTAGATCCCTTCCGTGTTCTCTGTATGTTTCTATGTTATTTCCCTTGATTTGTCTTCGTCTGGGGGCATCTCAATGTGGAAACGTAATTAGTGGAGTTGTTTATGTTTCTGTTAAAGCCATTGCTCCTATTAAAGTGTCAACAATGACTTTAACGTGGGGGCATATGCTCTACTCACTTATTACACGCACACACTTATGAAAAATTCAAAACATGCTAAATCTTCTAAAGGTAACGCACATAAGTTGCTAAATCCTAAGGAAGACATGCAATTTAAATTTACTTTTCAATCTTTCTTTTTGGATTAAAAACTAATCCTTAAAGTATGGATTTATATTAGGATCTCTTGATCCCTCTAGTTTCGAATACACATATATTGTGATCCCTTAAGGTCGGAAGTGTCCTTAGGACGGGATCTCTTTTTTTTAAAATTTATTCTTATGGGATAGGATATTCCTAAGGATAAATCCTTGATGGGTTGACTAGTGAGTAGCCACATTCACTAGGTGGTTCAATTCCATCTTTCAGGATGCACCTTTTTCCTGTGTGGTTCACAATGGGACATAAGTTCTCATTGGGCGAGGTAGTCACACTTTTTCTTTCTTCCTTTAGAGATGTCTCTCTTATCTGTGATTTAAGAGTTGATGAAGACTTGAGTCCCTGGGGGCTTGGGATTTCTCTTTGTCCCTTAGATTACAATAAGATTATCTTGTTATTGTTATCTCCTTTACCAAGAGTTTGCATCGAGTCCATACTCTTGCTAAAGTGGGGGCTTAATGTATCATCTTAAAATGGAAGAACTTCCATGTTAAGAGCATTTAGCCCTCCGAGTAAGTGGTTTGGGGTCATGTTAAGCACCTTGATTGGGTCTTTGCATGTATTTGGCTTTCTCCCCACTTTCCACTTCTTCTCCGCACTTGATTTCTTCATTCTAGGTGAAATTAGGGTTAAGGTCTCAAGGACTTTCTTGATTTTCCTTCTTCTATGGCTCTATTTTCTAGGTAGGATTTAGAAATGAGACCTCCTATTCCATCATCACATCAAACAGAGGATTTTCTGTTTATCCTAGACATTGGGTCCTGATCTGACATCAATTTCCAAGTTTCTGGCACCCCTGGAACTCCTGTTGCAGATTCTAGCAAAGTTAGGGTCTGAGGGCAAAGTCGACCTCAACCCTGACTAGGTCAGGGTCAACCTCAACCTCGACCTCTTCCTGCCAGAATTTCAAAGTTTCATTTCCCGCTAATTTGGCTTTCGGAAAAGTTATTTCCCACTTCTGGGTTAGCTGTTTCGGGCTCCGAAATGGTAAATCCTTTAATGGTATTTAATCAAGGTATATTTTCTAAAGGTGAGGACCTAATTGGGATTTAATTCTTCAAGGTGGCCCATCTAGAGGAGTGTGCCCTAGATCACTATAAAAGGAGGCCTTCCTCTCTCATTTTCATATCACTCAATCATCAAGTTTTCACATATCATCTCAAGCAATCAAGCTCTCAAGTTCTCAAGGTGTTCAAGCAAGCATTTCAAGTCTTCAAGCATTCAAGTGTTCAAGTATTCATCCATCAAAGAGTTCCATTGTTAGCTATTGAAGGATTCAATTTCCTTGGAGCCCCCTTGAAGATCCATCCTTCTCCATTCATTCAAACCTTTTCATATGCAAAGATCAAATCAAGATTGGTGTTGAAGATCAAAATACCATTAATTGGAGACATCCTACATTCATTGAAGCATTCCTACTTGTGGATTTGAGGATTTGAATCCTCTACAAGGACTTCAATATAAGCGAGGTGATTTGTTTCAATTACTTTGTTTATGCACCATATATTTCAATTTAATTTCAAGGTTAATTCCTAAATTGGGGTTTGACTAAGGCAAACCCCCCATATAACCAAAAACCCCCATTTTCTTGCAGGTACAGGTGCGAAATCTCAGATCTGAGAGTGAATTCGGATACCCTTTTCGGTAATCTTTTAGGATCTGTGAACAGAATCAGAATCGGACTTCAAATAAATAATGTGGTCTTTGACCTTAAAAAAGGTCGAAGTCGACCTGTGTGAATTTGGAGAAAAGATTTCTGGGTTTTGTTTGCCTCGGCATTCCCAGTCTAGATTAAGTGACAGAATCTTTAGAAAGTTCATACAAAAGCCAGAATTCAGCATTTTCCAGATCTACCCTAATTTAAGGTTAGTATTTGCACTTCAATTATTTCAGATTTCAAGCTTAATCCAACTATAGGGAAGTATAGGATTTATTCTTTCTTTCATATTCTTCATTGATTGATTCGATTATGTATTAACCGCTTGGTTGATCAAATTGGATCTCTCTTTAGGGAATTTGGATTTAGGATTGAATCTTACATGTTCCCCACACACATACACAAATAGAGGTGATTCCAAATCTCTTCTATTCAAGTTCATCTGGATACTCAATCAGTTGTAGATCATCAGTCAGATGCTAAGTCACTAACCATAAAAAATAAGAGATCAAGAGATAACTGCCTTCGCTGAGTCGTTGAATGTTAAAAGATCACTGCCAAGTGTTTGGAGACTTGGAGAAAGCCATGTTCACTAGCTCGATGAATAAAATAAACTAACTTCCAGGGACTTAGACATGAAGCGATAACCACTAAAAATTTACTCACTTGCCCAATCTCCAGATTAATAAACTTAATTCCTAGACTTCACGAAACTTGGAGAATTAAGGGAAACAAATATTGTTGCGTGATTAATAAGAACTTAATTGCCATAGAAAAGTAACACACAAATAGACCACAGGTAGGGTTTTTTGACATAGGAAATTTTTTTGATGATACCCTACAAAGAATAAATGAACTAACTTATAAACATTTATTCACACTAAAAAATCTGCACGTAAGCTCTGCAACTTCCCGCCCAAGCTCTGTTTTCAAACTGCAGGCTCCCATGCCCACCTCCCCTAGGGGAGAATCTTCCCCCCTGGTAGATCCCCCTGCTGGTCTCGATGGACCCCATGTTGCTCCCGTGAATACCTCTGTCACGGTCCCAGCGATTGAATCAACGATGGAAACCCAAAAAGCGTCCTCTTTTGCTGATGCCCCTTTTTTCCCCCCATAAGCCAACTAGAAGGAAGCCCTTATCGGTGAAGCCTAGAAATCTCTGGAGGCTCTCCTTGTGGACTTCACTTAGACCGAGGAAGGAACTGAACTTTCACTTTCAGATTCTGTAGTGAATAGAATGATGGCAGATTTCTAGTTGGCCCTGGTTGGCCAATTCTTTAACTTTCGACCTACCATCAAAATGGTTAGAAAATGGGTGTCTAACCAGTGGAAGATTAGAATATTTGTCATTGTTTTAGCTATGTCAGGTGGGCTATTTCTGTTTAAGTTCACCACTCTAGACGACCTGGCTTTTATTCTGTCAGGGTCGTGGGTCTATGGGAAGCACTTCCTGGCCCTTGCAAAATGAAAACTTAGGTTCAACCCGGCGACGGAAGTGACCAGAATGGCCCCGGTCTGGGTTAGGCTTCCTGCCCTCCCTCTAGAATATTGGGATGAGCAAGTGATCTGATGGATAGGTGACTCCTTCAGTACATTTATCACTACTGACCAGGTAACCCACTCTAAATCCATGCTGGTTTTTGCTAGGTTCTGTGTGAATGTCACCCTGAACAAAACTCTACCCAACTTTGTCATTTTGAAATCCAAACTGGGAAAATGGACCCAATCGATGGTGTATGAAAATGCCACCCTCTTCTGCTAGAAATGTGATAACAGAGGTCACTCTAGTGACACTTGCAAGACCTCCTAGTCAGGAACAAAAAAGGGGAGTAAGAATAAAGGAACAATTGATGTTCCACCCTTGATAGAGGAAGAGGAAAATGAGAAGACTTGCCCACAGATGGAAAACCTAGCAAGGGAAGTGCTAGAAGAAGGTGAGATCACTCCCCCTTCGGAGAATGAAGTGATGCATTCTATTCTCAGCTCTTCGGAACCTCTTCCTGCAGAGGAACCCAACCCCCTGCTAGTGGCGGAGCCATTGAAGAACCCCCTGGTGACCCCCCAGGAGAAGAGTGAGATTAGCCATACTGAGGTGGAACAACTTTCCATTTTGGTTTCTCTTGAGCTGAAATCCCCAAAATCTGATCCAAAACCTTCCCCACAGCTAGAGAAGAAGAACTCTTCCAGCTCCCTAGACACTAATGTTAGGAATGGGAACACTGAGAGGGGGGGGCAGGGTGAATCAGTGTTCACTGCAATTTAACTTTTTAATTTAATCTTTATGCAGAACATAAATGCTTAAGAACTGAATTAAACATTCACATAAACATGAAATATGAAATGAATACATGACACCAATATGGTTACAGGGAAACCCAAATAGGTAAAAACCCCAGTGGGACTTGATACCCACTAATAGTCTGCACTAGAGTTTTGTGATCCTTGTTAGATCCTTTACCCTGTTAGGAGTAGCTTTCCAATTTTTTAAGTACAGTAGACCTTGTTAAGGGTTGGACCTTGTTAGGAGTCTTTTACAATGATCCCTATTAGGGGAGGGACTCACTGTCCTGGAGCTCACTGCTCAAATGGTGAAGGCTACAACCTTCTTAATTCAGATACACACTATATATGTTGGTGAATTGTCACTGTGACACTACTTGTCATATTAGTTCCTTTGGTGCATTGATGCTTTGACCTCTAGCAAAGCTTTAATACATCTTATGCTATCTTCACATACCTCTTCCCTTCTTATCACAACTCTATTACAACTTCCATACTGAATACAATGGGAGCACCTTATATTTATGCGCTCATACAAAATACATAAATAGGTCGGCCCTATAACTAATTACAAACAACGCTTCCAAATGAATTGGCTTAAGCATGCTTACAATTATACAAATAAACATTTCAGCAACCTAAATACAATAGGTGCATGGACTTTAAAATATTACATTACAATCGCAAACCAAAATGCTAACTATTGGGTCCAAGCTCTGTTCTTTGTTGGCACACACTGGCTGTGCAACTTCAACTGACTGTAACTTTCACATCTTTGCATATCTATTTATGTGCTTATAGACTAAGCATAAGTATAGTCTAACAAGCTTAACTTTCAGGATGCATATCATAATTCATCTGTACACATGTGCGCTAATGCTCTGAGCTGCAGGAACTCTATACACTGTCCAGTCTTCAACACTTAATTGAGTTCTGATCTTTACACTAAGTGCGCTAACTCCAAATTGCTATATGACTTTGTTTCCATAATGACAACACTATATCTAGTCATATCCTTCAGTATAGACAATTTTCCAATAGTTGACTGTGGTGTGGGGGAAGATGATGGGGAATGGAAAACACAAAGATAGAGAACCAAGCCCAAGAAGGCTGATGTGGGAGTAGAAACACCTAGGGGAAGGCCATTAGATCATGCAAGGAGATCAAGAGGGACTACAAGAGATGTTGTAGTAGGTAAGCAACAAACCTTGGAATCAAGTTTTAAAAGTAAGAAATGATTTATCTTTCTTGGAATGTTAGGGGTTTAAACATCTCCCTTAAACATAGTGATGTTAGACACTACATTTTTTTTATCATAAGTTGGATATTATGCTCATCGAAGAAGTTAAGATGTCTGCTAGTAATTTTTCCAACCTGGCTTCCAATCTTTGGCTGGGTGTTGCATTTCTTTACTCTAAAGATGTGGGTGCTTCCGAAGACATTGCTACGCTCTGGAACCCCAATAAGGTCTCTGACTATCAGGTCACCTCCTCTCTAAACTTCCTTTCTATTACCTTCAGGAAAAATGGGCTAGAGTGGATCACTTTGAATATTTATGCCCCTAACACCCAGGCTAGCAGGGCCTCCCTTTGGACTGACCTAGCTCTCTAGATAGATCAAGACACTACTGCTAATTACTTGTTGGCTGGAGACTTCAACACCCCTCTCTACCCCTTGAAAACATGTGGTGGATTAATGGATTACTCTAATAGTATGTGGGACCTGGCAGACTTTATTTCTTCCACTGGTTTGTTGGACATTACTTTGAAAGGGAACCCCTTCACTTGGACCAACAATAGGAAGGGATGACATCTCATCCAGGTGCGTCTCAACTATTTCCTTGCCACCTCTTTGTGGGACCTTTTCCTAAACTCAACCATGACCTCCCTCCCTAAAACCACCTCTGATCATAACCCCCTCCTTCTCTATTGGTATGACTCCCCTAAGTTTGGCCCGACCCCTTTCAAATTTGAAATCATGTGGTGCTCTCACCCGTCCTTCAAAGATCAAGTGAAATTCTGGTGGGCCACTAACATCAAAGGCATTGCCATGTTCAGAATTTCCCAAAATCTAAAAATTATTAGAATAGAGGTTAAAGACTGGAGTAAACATAACTTTGGTGATTTTTGAAAAGAGAAAAAGGAGCTAACTGAAACTTTGGGGTCCCTCTAGGCCCAATTGGCTTCTGGAAGCCCTCCACCCTAGATACAGGAAGAAGAGGAATTGACTTGACAAAAATGGTAGGATACTCTGAGAAAAGAGGAAATCTATTGGAAGCAAAGATCCAAAATCCAGTGGCTTGCTGAAGGAGATAGGAACACGACCTTCTTCCATAGGTCTGCTAGCAACCATAAAAGAAGAAATACCATTACTACTATTAGGGATGAGGGAGGGAATGAAGTTACGAAGAATGAAAAAATCAATCAGGTAGCGACAAATTATTTTAAGGAATTGTACTCAAATGAGGGACAAATATGCCCAAACAGCACCCAAAATCAACTCCTGGACCACATCCAAAGCACTATAACTCATAGTGATAATGAACAGCTCACGAAATGTGTTTCTAATGAGGAGGTCAAGAATGTAATCTTCTCTATGGGTGCTTACAAAGCCTCGGGTCCTGATGGTTTCCCCCCGGCCTTCTTTCAAGAATTTTGGGATATAGTGGGGATTGATGTTATCCATGCTGCTAGAGATTTCTTCAAGACGTGGCGTCTCCTAAGAAATCATAATAAAACCTTTATTGTGCTGGTCTCGAAGCATGACAACCCCACCATTATGATAGATTTTAGGCCCATTAGCCTCTGCAATACGTTCTACAGGATCCTGACTAAGATCCTGGTTAATAGAATGAAGCCACTACTAGATAAGATTATCAGCACTACCTAGAAAGGTTTTGTGCCAGGAAGACAGATCCTTGATGCGGCCATAGCCACTCATGAAATCATCCAATCTATGGATAGGGGCAAGGTCCCAGGTATGACCTTCAAACTAGATATCTCTAAAGCTTATGATAAAGTTAATTGGTCTTTCTTGCTAAAAATCCTTGTTAAAATGGGTTTCAATGAAAAGGCTGTCCATATTATACAAGAATGTACCCAAACTATTAGTTTCTCTTTACTTGTCAATGGCACCCCTACTAGCTTCTTTAAACCTGAAAAAGGGTCTTAGACAGGGAGACCCTCTCTCCCCCTACCTTTTTATTATGGTGGCTGAAGTTCTTAGCAGGAATCTGACTATGCTTTCCTCCATGGGAAGAATAAAAGGTGTCAAACCTACTTCTACTCTTAATTAGGTGGTGTTGGAGTAGTTTTTGGATGACACCTTCCTCTTTGGGTGTTCTTTGGTGATTGTGGCTAGACAGTGGAAATAAATCCTGGAAGGTTATGCCCAGGCTTCGTGACAGTGTATTAATTATCAAAAAAGTTGATTGTTCTTGTTAAATATTCCCATGGAGATACAAAATAGAGTGCTTCAAATTATGGGTTGTCAGTCGGTGTCACTCCCTTCTACCTACCTTGGCCTCCCCTTCACAGGTAAAGAGGTGTCCCAAGATTTCTGGAACTCAATCCTAGAAAGAACCTAGAGGAAACTTGTTGGATGGAAAGGGAAGATTCTTAGCAATGCTGGTAAACTTCAACTAGTGGCTTCCACTCTTCAGGGGATCCCGGTCTACATCCTATCCCTCTTCAAGATCAAAAGCAACATGGTAGATAAACTTGAGAGAATTCAAAGAAATTTCTTGTGGGCTGGTTTTGAAGAAAAAAAGAGGATATCTCTCATTAATTGGGATACTGTCTGCCTCCTAAAAAGACTAGATGGCCTGGGCCTAAGGAGAATTGGCTTGATGAATAGAGTCCTTACCAAGAAAGTGACCTGGAAACTCATAGAAGGAAAAGTGGATTGGTTCAAGATAATGGAAGCTAAGTACCTCTAAGGACATCCCTATGGGAGGATGTACCATGATCGTGACCTCCCTAGTGGCTCCAAACTCTGGGCCAACATTTGTAAATGCAAAACCTTGCTGACTAAAAGTGCTTTTTGGTAGCTTGGAAATTGGAGATCCATTAGATTTTGGAATGACTTCTGGATCTTGAACTTCCCTAACCTTGGCTTTAGATTCAAACCTCTCATGGACTACCTCTGACCTATCCTTGGCAATAGAACCTCCAGTTACACTGTGGGCAGGAATTGGAAAGATATACCTAATCTGGAAAGAGATAGACCAGACATTCAATATCTGGCTAATGAACTCATGGAAACCCTGAGAGATGTTAGAATCCTGGGTCTTGGTGGCCAAGACTCCATCATCTAGGCCCCTACCCAAGATGGTACCTTCTCGGTCAAAACTGCTTACAACCTGCTCCTAAAGGAAGAGAATAATCCAGGGGACTAGACGAAGGTGTGGATCCCTCAGCTCACATTGAAAATCCATTTCTTCTAGTGGACCCTTATGCATGGTAAAGTCCTAACCCAGGCTAATCTTATAAAAAGGGGCTTCTCCATGGTGAATAGGTGCTTCCTATGTAAAAAGGAGGAGGAAACGGTGAACCACCTATTTTTACATTATGATTATGCCACTAGCATCTAGCAAGAGGTGATCGGTAGATTGGGAATCTCATGGGCTCTGGGTAATGATGTGCATCAATTTACTTACTGGAGATCCCTCTCCAATCATCCCCTTCTCCAACTCCTTTGGCAGATGCTGCCCCTACACATCTGCTGGACTATTTGGAAGGAAAGGAACAATAGGATATTTAGGGAGGTTAGTAACCAGTCTGAGACTTGTCTCTATCTTGGTACCAAGATCCTTTGTGAGAATGCCAGTGCGGCTAAGTGGAAACTTCCCTCAATACCCCCCGCAACCTAGGGAGTCAAAATAGCCAAAAAATGGAACCTTTTGGCTGGGTTTTCCAAGTTCGATGATTCCAATCTGATAGCTAAAAAAGCTACCAGATGGGCTGCCCCGCTTAGAGGATAGACCAAATTAAACTTTGATGGGGCAGCTAATAACCTCACCCAGGGAGGGGAGGTGTGCTAAGAGACCATAATGGCACTTGCCTCTTGGCTTATGCAGGGCCGCTCAACAATTGCACTATTAACCAAGTGGAGGGAATGGCTCTTCTATGGGGGGTTAAATTTTCCATCCAAATGAACATCAAACTGTTGGAAATTCAGGGGGATTCCAAAGTGGTGGTGGAGGCTATCAAAAGAAGAGCTAATGCGAGGTGGCGGGTTAGCTCCATTCTGCTAGAAATCTATGAGCTTCTCAACAAGTTCCAATACATGACTATTGCCCACACGTATAGGGAGGGAAATGCAGTGGCAGATTTGATGGCTGCTATGGGCCTCAAGCAAACCAAACTTAACAATTGGAGGGTGGTCAGCAAACTACCTATGGTGACTTAGCAACTTATCAGAGGGGAAATGATTGTTACCACTAATTTTTAAATGAGCCAAGCTATCATGTTTATTAAGAATCCTACTTGGATCATGTGCCAGCATATGCAGGTATTTTTGTGATTATGAAAAGGAATGCCCAAAACCCCATAAAGAATCATAAATGCCTTTCGAGCGTGTGGAGTGATAGTTGGCTTCCTTGGCCAACAAGGATATTAAGTGTAGCCTTGGTGTTATTGCTAATTATGGCACTTGGAGATCTGTTAGATATTGCAGTACGGAGCCCAAATCCCAAAATTTCACCCAAGGCCAGCCTTTTGAGTATAACCATTTCTCAAAATGGCTAAATCAAAACAACTAGTTTTATACTCTCTGTCAAGAAGTTTGGCCCTTCGATTTTCAAGAAATTCTGGTGTAGGAGGAGAGTATAGACATGGGAGGCAACACTCTTCACATCAAACTGGATAAGATTGATGAGGCCTTTACCTCTGACTCTCTAGTGATCCACTACTGTAAAGAGAGCGGTATCTGGAGTTTTATGGAGCACATGAAAGGTGGGCACGATGAGCAGATATCCAAATAGTTCATCTCGTCTTGGAACAATAAGAAAGTTTCTGTTGGTGGCATCCATTTCTAGATTAATGAAGAAGTCATTGCCAAGACGACTGGGCTCTTTATGAAAGGGAGAAAGTATAAAAAGACCAGTCGGACACCTGATCCTACCAGCCTCAGCCAGTTTTTCAGAGAGGGGGAGGAACCTATCAAGAAGTCTGGGGGTTTAAACTGGGAAGTTCTTCCGGAGTTCTGGCCCAAGATATGTCTCATCATGGTGAAGTATTTCACCCTGGAAGGTAAATTTACTATGTTCTACTATTACCACTTACATTTTCTCAATCACATTAGAAATAGGGACTTAATCTCCATTCCCTTTTACGTCCTGGATTCCATTGAAAGAAATATCTTGGATATTAGGGAAAACACTGATAAACCGATCCCTATTCTCCATCAGGGTCTCGCGCTCTGTCTTTACCATTTCCATAAGGCTATATGCCCTCCGCCCCCACCCCCCCCCCCCCCCCCCCCCATTCATCCAAGAGGTTGCCCAGGAGGATTCCCTGTCGAAAATTGACAATCCCACCCAATCCACCTCCCATTCTATCCAAGTTATCTAGGAGGAAGATCTTGTCCCAAATGATGGTAGAACCTACAAAAAATGTGTGAAATATCCTTTCAATAGGAGGGAGGAGCATGAGGAGTCCCATGTCTCTGAATCTTTAGAGACTAAAGATTGGAAGGAGTGTGACAGAACTCCTAAGACTTCAAACAAAAGCCCAAAAAAAGGAGGATTTTGGAGAGCCAGGTCAAGATGGAGGTTGACTTAAGTGGCCTGGGTCACCGTTGGTCTAATAGAATTGTGAAGGAGTAGTGTAAAACCAGAATCTTGGAGATGATCTCCAAAGAGAAGTCCCTGTTGGAAAATGACTCCCATTCCACTGAGTCCATGAAGAGTTCCTCTAATGACCACATGGGTCTGAACAAGACTAGTAACATACCCCCTCTCAACCCTCAATAAACCATGGAGAATCCTCGTAGCCCTACCCCACCTTTGGCTAACCCTCATGACCACTAGACCAAGCCCCCACTACTGAGCATAACCCTAGATTCCTAGATGACAATGATAGGCTTACGGGCACCCTCAAGCTGAGGTTTTCTGGATTGGACAAAGAGATTGCTGATATCAAGTAGGACATGTAGGAACTCAAGCATCACATTTTGATGACTATCAAATTTGCTCTTAAGGTCATGCATGCTTCAGCTATGACCCTCTGCATTGTGCAGGAAAAATTGGCAGGTGACAAATTGGAGGCAAATGATGACAATAAGGATCTCTTCCTCTTCTTGCAGGAGGAGTGGGCCAGGACGCTGTTGTCCAAACATCTGGGTGGAAAAAATTAGCTGTTGTTGCTCATGAGGTTCTTATTTTGTTTGGGCATGGCCCTAAGTTCTCCGTTTTGGGTTCCTATTTTAAGGTTATTTTGCCTAGTCCTTGGTATAGCCCTACATGGCTTATAACTGTTACTTTAATTGCTTCTATTCACTTTAGATACTCTGGTTTAATCTTTTGAAAGGAACTATTATGTTTATTTTTGATAGAGGCAGATTATGCCTTGTTCCTTCTGTTGTTAATCTACTGTTAAAATGCTTATGACTAGTGCCATTAATATGTTGTTAGTGTGCTTCTAGTCCTTATGTTCCTCGGGTTAGCACTCTTTTGCTTCTTTTTCTATCAAAAACAAATGACCTACTTTCCAAGCTAAGGTAATTTTTTTATAAAAAAATTGAAGGCAATGAAAAATCATGGCTAACAGATGGGTAATAGGCGAAAGTCAAGATCAACATGGGTCTCAAGAAGACTTGAATCGAAGACCTCCCAAATGAGAGACTTGCAACTCACCACTGTGTTGTGGGGTGTTCCCTATTCATCTCATATATTATTACTTAAATTTTGAAAGAATTAATCTTACCAAATTTTGTCCTTTAGAATTTTCTTATAAGTTTTAAAAAATAAACTTTAAGATTCAAGTCATCCATTAATTACTTACATTTTGAAAGAACAAGCAATCCATATCAAAAAGAATAAATTTTAACATATTTCATCTTCGAATTGAATATGATAATTTGTAGGAAAGAAGGATCAATTGTGTAATTAATTTTATTCTTTTGTATTATTTGTGATAAACAAAAGTTAATTCAATTATTTCAATTGGTTAAATATATATAAGGTGTTTAAAATTAATAATTAATAGACATTTTTAATAATACAAGACAATTGAATTTATCCTAATTCTATATCTATACAAAGTGCATCGAGTTGTCATTGATCTCTATGTTAGTGAGGTTGTAAGAATCATGCCCCATTAGACACTCTCACCCATCAAGATTCATCATGAGAGAGGTAGGAGCTTGAAACTCCTCTATCCTTTATAATTTGGGTAAAATATCAAATGTAATCCACAATAGTTCATCGATATTGTAATCCATAATAATTCAAGTTGGATGTAGAAATTATATTTATTAAAATTTGTACAATATAAAAACATGAATAAGAATCTTCATCACTTGCTTAGTGAAATATAATTGTACCATCTGACAAACAATAATTTGATGCAAACTACTATCACTTTGACACATGTTTCCTCCATCACATTAAGCATCACAAGAAGATGAGTTCTTGTGAGGATTTAAATGATATGATCTCTCTCTCTCTCTCTCTCTCTCTCTAATGTACTTATAGAGTAATTTTGCTGGTACCCTATCTTATTTATTTAATCTAAAACAATACTCTTCTGATATCACAATATCTAGCAAATTGGCGTAGAACACCCGTTTCATTCCAAAATATTCTCCCAACAACCTATTTGTTCATATTTTTCAATCATTGCATTTTGTGTGGAATCAATTTTGTTATGCCAATAGGTGTACCCTACATAAAAAATAAAATATAATAGTTACACAAACAACTATTAAAATTACATTTTTATCAGTTTTTGAAACATATGAGTTGTCAACAGTGACCATTGAAACCATGAGCATTAGAATTGTCTAGAGCCTTTATGGTGGCATCACATACTATAATCATGTTGCTACACATGAGATAAAGAAAGTTCAAGATGTTGAGAATGCCACTCTAAAATGCACATAATCCTCTACAATATGCAACTAGTATTTATAAATGCTTACAAAGATCATGCTTGATATAGATGAATTTATGATCTGAACAAAAGGATTGTTGGTGAAACATGAAGGTCTAAGCGAGTTTCAATTACGAAATATGGGGCACACTAAATTGGCTGAGTGATATCTTTCTCGAGGCAACTACTGTACCTTGAAATTTGATAAGAATAGGTGCCTCAAGAAAGATATCACTAGACGTATTTTATATATATTAAAAAATTATATAAACTAATATAATAAAAGTTTTCTAATAATAATATATAATTTGAATGATGCACACTCATGTACTTACATCTTTCAAATGATTTCTTTTCATAATTACATCTAAAAATTGATATCTCACACATAAGATTTATAACCAAATTATTATATAATTAAAAAACAATATCATTATATCATATTCTTTCAACTGAAAGAACATCACACGTAATAATATTTCTCAAATCCTTTTAAAACACTAAGCAATGCCACAATTTTTTATACTACTCTTAAATACAATCCAGTTATTATATCCCACCTAACTACTGCTCCTATCCATAGAAATACCAATGCTTAATAGAATGATACGAAATTACTGATAGTCGTACAAGGCGCCAGTATCAGCTACACATTTTTTTCATTACGTGGGGTAAGAAACTTCTTCACGTGGTTAACAAGCTCTCCCATATAATCCTGCTGACGTCCAGTATTGACTTCTATAACACCACGGAGCTCTCTTACCCTCGATCGAATCTCTGCCCCTCTCTCTTCCTCTTCATTGCCCATCACCGTCCAAACTGCCTTACACACCTCCTCCCTGCTGAAACACCCCTCCTCATTCCTCCCCACTTCAACTCCCCCATTTAATTCGAGCTCAATCTGTCGGGAGTTAAGCCCCTGCTCAAGACGCAACGGAATTAAAACCAGCGGTAAACCGGCGTAGAGCCACGCTTCCATCACCGAGCTCCACCCGCCGTGTGTCACAAAACATCCCACGGAAGGATGAGAAAGAATACGCAGCTGAGGAACCCACCCACCAACCACTAGCCCACGGTCACGTGTCCGCCCTTCAAAACCCTCCGGCAGCAACGACAATGCGGAGGAAGTCCCGTCAGAAGATCGCAACGACCACAGAAAGGGCAGCCCGATGTTCTCCACTGCCAACGCCAATTCCGTTATCTGCTCCGCCGACAGATACGACTCGCTTCCGAAGGCTACATACACCACCGACGACGGCTCTTTTTTCTCCAACCACTCTATCACCTGATTTCCCGACGTATCCGTCCCAGCTTCTGGCAGCATCAATGGACCAACGGAAATCACTGGTTTTCCAGTGATACGGCTTAGGTATTGCATATACTTGTCCTCCTCTTCAAAGCACGATTTTACCAGTATTCCACTAGACTGCTGAGAACACGCCCACACACGGTCGGCTAATGCAATGAAGTTGCTCAACATGAGGCGGGCTTCGAACAGCCTGAAAGAGATGACAGGTAACGGATAATCCATTGGAGGTTGGCTAATATCCTCCGCCTTCACGTCCTTGCTGCTCCCTCCCTGCTTCATATGCCCGTAAAGATAAGCTAATGCCGCCGGATTGAAAATGGAGAAAATAAAGCTCGGTATTTCCAGCTGCGATGCCACAGTGGCAGCCCAAGGCGCTGGGATGTCGTATACTATAAAATCTGGCGAAATGCGCCGCAAAAGGCTCTCCAACGGCTTGTCCAGTTGATCGAATGCGCTGTGAAGGAGATGGACCGATTCTGGTTTGATGTCTGCTGTGGATTCGACGCCAGGGGGAAGTCCATCTACAGATGGCAACGGCAACTCCAGCAGGTGGATGGGTTCCCCGTGCAAGCGAGCTCTGATTTTGGATATATTGACAGGGGTTGATACGATCCAAACTTTTACTTCCCCATGGCTTGCCAAGGCCTTGGAAAGATTTAAGAAAGGATTAATATGACCTTGTGCTAACCACGGCAGCATCACTACCTGAACTTGTGTCTCTTCTCCCATACTTCGGATCCAATTCTCTCACTTCTGTATGAATCTGAATCTGCTGCCTTTGTAACTTAAATCGAACTCTACAGATCTCGAACAATATATGGGCCTGGAACTAAACTATAGTCGCTTGCAAAGTTATCAACTACTGAGCTCGTACGTGCTAGATTTTTCTCGTTTACCCAACTAACTGTCAAATATTCAACATCTTAATGTATGACCGTCAATAATAATTTGTGACCCCATTGTTATTATTAAAATGTGATATACGTATATTTATTCCATATTCTTAGACATTATTCTTCAAGAGAAAAAAAATGTTAGAAACACCTGGAAAGGCATGAATGGGAAGATTCTATTCAATTATAGAGCATAGTGGACAGAAATTTCTTCAAGCCGTTGTCTTTTTCTGACTTTAATTTGTGAGTGACGAGCTTGAAGCATCTTTCTAAGACGACAAACGAATGTGTTTTTATTCTGTCCACTCGAATTGCGGAAAAGCAGTGTCACTTCGTGTCGGCCGTGGCCAATAAAAGCTTTTTCAGTTTTGTTTTTAGCGTGGAGATGACAAGATAGGGAGTAGCCCCAGTTGAACGTATCACAATATGCATGACGGCTCATCTTCACTGGAATCCACACATTCACTTCCGTCGAGTTTATTGCGTACCGGTTACTACTTTTAGACAATTGTAGAAGAATAAAGAAACCACTTTCTGAGATAAATGTTTCATAAGAAGGAAAATAAGTGTAGACTATTTTTTTAATTTTATAACTCTTCTTCATATGAAATAGCATGCTTAAAACCCCCATAACATATAAAATAGAATGCTTAATAAAGATTACATCACCATCGTAAATCATCTATTACAATGACAAAATATACATTAATGTGATATTTTGTAAATTTTGTTGTAATATTTTTGCTAGCATCGACGATGATAGAAGCCATATTTTATATATAACACGTGGAAATTTCAAGGTTTTTTTTATCATCAGATATGATAAAATTAAAAGATAACTAAGCACAAATACACCTCTTTGTTGCCAGCTATGATGGAAGAGTGTTGCAGAGGATGATAGAGAGATAAAAAAATAGTTACAAAATCAACAATAATAAATATTATGTGTTTGCTCTTGTAGATGTAATTTTTTACTATCCATCAATGTACATTATTAAGTTATTTTGTTAAAATTGGGAAAAGATGGTATTTTATTCATTTACGAAAAACTAAAGTTTTAACTATCTAGTGCTTTGTAGCTCTTTTTATTAAAGTAGAGTAATGAGTTGTGTTCATTTTATTTTTCTTACATTTTAACATGGTTGTGTCACATGTTAATTTATGGGAGAGTGTTTTCCTTTAATTTGATAAAGAAAAGGATTTACTCATGGATTCCATGAAACTATTCAATAGATTCCATTAGTTACTCCAGCGGTACCCTCTAGACCTCAAAAATATCTTCATCGTAGACCAATTCTTTTTTTTTTGTTATTATCAAAGGTAGAACCTTGTTGTTTAGTAATACAAAGCAAAATATTTACTTACAATTTTCCATGAAATAGTTTGAGTGATTTTCTCAATAGCTATCATGAGGCACTGTGGGTTACAAAAATCTCTTTTTCTAGACACCTTTAAAACTAAAAATATTTGTGTCTACATGTTTTTCTTTATAATTGAACATTTTTTTAATAGTACAAAGGCAAGGATTTACTAGTAGGTTCCATGAATATTTTTTATGGATTTCCTCTATGCTTATCATGGGAACCTTTAGGACTTCAAATATTTGCTTTTCAATTCTCATTTATGCAAATCAATTAGGTTGGTATAACATGTCAAATTAATCAGTTAAAATGTTGTCAATCCCCTAGTTGATAATGAATCTACATAAATGAAAAATTAGAACCTCTATATTTGAAATAACTGGACCTTTATAACCAATCAAGTTAAATAGTTAGAAAATTATAGATGTTTAGAGGTATAATTTAATTTCAATTAATTTTATTCTATTTTATTGTCATTATCATTTTTTTCTTCTCTTTATTTATGTATTAAATTTCCTTCTAGTTACAATCAAAATTATTAATTTTTAAAGAATAAAAAATTTAAATATATTTAGATAATCAAACAATATGCATTTTGAAAAAAAAGTACAAATTCAATGTACTTGTATAAATTGCAAATTCATTATTGTTATACACTTTTGTCTCTTTTCTATTTTATTTTCATTTGACCAATTGTGAAAAACCATTTAACCTGCACTACCTTAAGAACCCCTTAATCGATATCTTGGGGTCTCTTGCCAAGGAGACTATCATGCACAAATCCTACTATAAATCATCTTCATGCTTTGTTTTGAATACTCTATTTGAAAGTTTTTAAAATTCTTATAATTGGTTAATGCCATTTAGGGAATGATCAAAAACATGTTGATGAAGTGAATATTTTGTTGTGAAATTTCTATATGATCTCATTTTTCCTTGCACATAAACTCTTCCACACTCATTTAACAAGGAACTTAGATTACATGCCTATGGAAGTCAATCACCTGTCCTGATTTTCTCACCTTGTGACCTATAAGGGACTTATTCCGATTTTATATGAATCTTAGTTAGTCTTCAATACATCAAAAGTCTTTATCAAAATTTATATTTGATACAACCTTCAATCTAGATTTTATTTAGATCTCATAGAAATAAGATAGGCAATGTAATTAGTTGAACAACTCAGAGATTTATTCATTTTTCCTATGTTCTTTGACATCATATTCCAATCTCACATGTTTCTCTTATTATAGGAATCCTAGTTACAAACTGCATGTCTTGTCCTATATAAAGGACCAATAGGAACTAGCATAGAAGTATCTATATTTGTATAGGAGTATCTAGAATTTCAAAGGAAAATGTTTGTATATAATTTATTTGTCTTATAGGAGATATGAAAGATCTAAACTATTCTATTTGATTATCCCTTTAATGATATTTTTATCTATTAATTTAGAATTTGATTTATTTAATGTTATAGGAATGTACTAATTTATGTTGACATGAGAAGTTATATAAGTTTCATTATTTTTTTAATTGTTCATTTTGGTGAATAAGTTATTAGTTAAAATGAGTCTTTTTTCTTACTTCATGAATATTTCATATCTTTAAATTTGATATCTATTGACATCTTTCACAAACATTTTAATAAAATTATAGATTATTTCTCCATCTACTAAATACTCTTATGTTATGACTTTGGTGTCTAATATTCATCTTTAATATCTACACATTTTTAAGAACATTTCCAAGGAGTCTCAAGATGTGTTGTTTCAGATACTTATACCTTTAGTTCTCAATGTTCCTATTACTCCAATCAACACCATTTTAATGATTTATATTTATCCTTCTATTTGCTATTCATTCCATACTCAAGGTAGTGTCCATATAGATGAAACTTTAGGATCTAATATTGTGGCCGTTACAAGGAGATATGGTGCCTTATACATCATGTCTGAGACTCAAACATCTAAAAATATAGAATAGGTATCTATTGTTTAATATTTTTGTAAAGGGTTTTCTACCCCTTCAAAACTTGCTTGGCTTTCTAGGTTGGTTGTGTTTTATTTGTTTCACCCTGTTATTTTGGCTAACGATTCTACATATGGTTTCTTTTCTAAAGCATGCCTTTATGAATTTTTTAATTGGTTTTGTGAGCTTATTGTAGCATTTGCACTACCATTCTATATTGGGTTATCCCATTTTTGTTCTAATTATCTACTTCAATATTTAAGAAAAACTATTTAATATTTTTTGGGTTCCTTTTCTATCAAAAGTAGCTCTTATCCATATTTGCAACATTGTTTGTATAGGGTTGGAGCCCTTCAATTCCTTATTCCTCTAACCATCGTGCATGAGCCAACATCTACGTTGACAGATCTGAAAAGGTGGAACTTCAAACCCCTGCAGGCACCGTACTTTGACTTGTAAGATTTTTTACCTGTGATTTCTATCCTAATCTATGGATATTTTCATCAGAAAAATTCTAAGGTATACATGATACTCATTAGAAACTATTTTCTCCCTTCATTTGAAACTATTTGAAAAATTCTAAGGTATACATGATACTCATTTAAAACACCCTTCTTCATTCCTATCCACTTCAATTCCGACATTCAGTTCGAGAGCAATCTGTGGTAAATTGAGCCCCTGGTCATGACGCGGCGGAATTAAAACTAGTGGCAGGGGTAACCCAGCCACGTGGCCGGCCCTCAAAACTCTTGGCCTACAATGACAACGCAGAGGAAGTCACGTTAGAAGATCGTAATGACCAGAAAAAGGGCAGCGAGCTGTTAAATATTGACCAATTTGATGCTCAGACTGTCCATATTAAAAAGTGAAATATTTATAAAGTTATAGTATTATTATTCCTTGATAAATAACACTAATTTTTATAAATATAATTTTTTTAAATAATAGAAATAAATATTATAATCATTCACAAATATAAGTTGAATTAAATAAATAAATTATAAAGTTTTGTTTTTTTTTAATAAATTGGATCTTACTTTTAACTTTTTAAATATGGTTTTATTTGTAATTTTATTATATTTTTTTTAAAGATTGACATTTTATTTGAGGTAACATTTTTCTAAATTAAATTTATTTAATATTTTTTACTCTCTAAACTCAATTTTAAGATATTTTTTATTTGTTAATATTGAGTTATTTTTCATTTTACTAATATTAATTATAATAGATTTATTATTTTTCCATGTACAATTTTATTTATAGCAATCTAATAAAAAAAAATAGTTTTACTTTTTAGATTTTGATATATTTGAATTTTCATTGATCCTATTTTTTTCTATTTAGTTTTCTAGAAATTTATTTCAATTATTTTTCATTTTATAAAATTAAAAATAATAATTAAAATTTATTAAGCTAATTTAATTCATAATTATTTTTCTTATTAAAATTTGAATAATATTTTTCTCATTTTTCTATTTTAATCTTTCTTTATATCCTTCTCTCATTATCTCCTTCTCCTTTCCATATTCTCTCCTCCTTTCTTTGTCTCCATCTTTGTATATTCTAAACATAACATAACTATTAATATTCTTATATCCTTCTCTCATTATCTCCTTCTCCTTTTCATATTCCCTCCTCCTTTCCTTGTCTCCATCTTTGTATATTCCAAACATAACATAACTCTAAACATAACATAACTTTATTAATAATAGAATGTAATTATTTTCATATTTTAGAAGTTTTATTTCAATATTCTTATAATTGAACATATTACAGCTATGTCTTATCTATTAAAGGATTAATATGACCTTGTGCCAGCCATGGCAGCATCACTACCTCAACTTGTGACTCTTCTCCCATACTTGCACTTGCACTTGCACACAGGTTTCGCACTTCTCTACGATCTGCTCCCTCGATAACTTATATCTCAAGTTCTTCCCCACCTAAGGGTCAACTTTTGAACAATTTAACGTTCAGACAGTCCATAATAAATATTTATATATTTATTCTATCTTCTTTAAGGAAGAGAAAAAAAATGGTAGAAACACTGGGAAAGGGATGAGTAGGTAGATTTTGTTCGAATGTAGAGGATGCCACTCGAACAGGGGGGAAACGTGAGAAGAAAGACTTTGTTAAAATGCAGAGAATACCACACAAATTTCTGGTTGTCATTTTCAGATTTTTATTTGTGAGTGGCAAGCTAACAACTAAATCTGCTTTCATTCTTTTTCTGTCAAATTTACTTGTGAAACGAGAGCGGTGCATAAACAGTATCATTCACGTGGGCAATGCCCAATGAGAGGTGTTTAGTGTACAGATGATAACATAAGGAGTAGTCTCAGTTGAATGTGTGTCAGAATATGTACCTTCTAAATGACAGATCATAAAAATGGTTATGCAGTAAATTCTATGTGATGTGACAGTTTTATAACATTTATTAACTAGCAATCATACTTTAGTATGCAATGGGTACGCGGATGAGGTATGAGGAGGCAACTAAGTATTTGTCCCTTTGTTTGTCTTTCTCTCTCATCCTCTCTATATCTCCTTATCTCTCTATCAATCTATCTCAGCATCTATATATATTTCTCTATCTCTTCCTCTTTATCTCTCATTCTCTATGTCTTACTCTATATCTCCCTACATCTCTTTCTATCTTTACCTCTCGATCTATCTATTTCTCTCTCATTCCTCTCACGCTGTATTCATCTCTATCTCTATCTTCCTCTCCTCTTTCCATGTTTAGACACGTCTCCCTCTCTCTATCCATCCATCTCTCTCCATCGCCCCCTTCGTAAACCTTTAAATATCCACATTCTCCATATCTCTCTCTCTCTCTCTCTCTCTCTCTCTCTCTCTCTCTCTCTCAAATTCAATTATTCACATCTTATTTTTTTATATTAATTAAACTTACAATTATTATTTAGAAAAATAATTAAATAGAAATTTATAAAATATATATTCTAAGTAAGTTGATTATTCTTAATATCTACTAACAATTAAAAATATATATTTGCTATACATTATAATTACAAAATGATAGACAAAGTTTTTAAAATTTATTTATTTATATTTATATTATAATATAAGATATATATAAATATAATTTAAATATTTAATTAATATTTATAATGTTATTTATTTACATGTGGAAAAGTTTAGGAAATGTAAATCTTAATTTAATAATTAATATAGTATTACTTTACTCATATGGCCCACAACAATACATCTTCTATAATCCATGATAATATTATAATAATTGTTAGCTCGTGGATAGAGATGGGCCCCATTGGTCAATAGGGAGGGAGAGAGAAAAAAATTATAATATTTCAACAATATGCCTATACTCAGTTGCATGACACTTATTAAACAAAATAATATCAATAGCATACAAATAATCTCTCACACGTCAGACATTAGATATGGAGGTGTCGAGTTTCTTTGGTAGGCTAACATCAGTGACCACCCATCCAACCCCTTTAATCTCTCCTTCAACTCCTCCCCATACCCAATTCCCCCACCATAACTACCACTACCACGAATCTCATCATCTTTCAGAAATGAAAAAGCTTTCGTCTACGTAGCCTTCACATAGCTCTCTGCATACTACCTCGCCTTATCACATTGTTTCCTTCTCGACTCCTACCCCAGTATATAATTGAGCTCAAAGCCCTCAATTTTCTACACTATATAGTGAATGTTATTGACTAGAAACATATAGACAGTGTGTCATCTTTGTACAAATCGGATTTCCTCTTGAGTTTACAGATGGGTATTTCAAGTTGTTTATATATGCAAACAAACATTTATAATGTATGAACCTATTTTGATAATGGAGCATGATTAATTTCTTAATATGGAGGCTTTTGAAGTCATGTGTAAATTCTTATTAGTGGATGCATTATTGATTTGAAGCTTTCCTAAACTCTCTATCTCTCTATATTGTATGTTTCATTCCTCTTTCATTATATCTTCACTTCTATTTCTATTTTTTATTTCTAATATTTTCTAGAACTAGCAATTGCAACTTGGTATGCAATTTGTATGCCGAATATATGCGAAGTTGCTTTTTTCATTTACTTATATGTTTGAAATGTGTTTAATTTTTAATTTATTTTTTGTTAGGTTTTAATATGTGTTATTTTTTCGTTAAGAAAGAATAAAATATGAGTGAATACTTATTATGTAGAATTATTTTTATTCAATTATGTTTTGTTATTGATTTTAATTTTTAATTTTTTTGTTCTATTTTGCATAATGGTAATTGTTTTATATTATTTTTTAATATAATTATTCGTTGATATATAAAACATATAATAATTTAATGAAAGAACATGAGATTGAGATAGAAGATATGAATTGAATGAAAATAATTATATCATTGATTATCAAATTTATGAGAAGGTTAATGATTTTAGCATTGATAGGAACAACGAAATATTGGTTTTAACATTTACATGTCTTTCTATAATTGCAAATACTTTTAGGTTTTTCTTATATTCACAATGAATGATAGAAATAATATTGAAAGTACTTGAGCTTCTATATTTTGATATAAATATATACTAAATAAAAGTCAAAATCGAATACCTTTCATCATGAATATAATTAAATTAAATTTATAAATCTAATATATTTGATAAAAATATTAATACATTTAAACTTAAAATTGAATACAGTTGAAATTACAAAATCTTTTTTTTTACAAATCTAAATATAGTATATAAATGAGCAAAGTTTTTTTTTGTTAGCTATGTATTATTTACGAAACTTGAATATCTTAAACTTGAATATGTTTGTAAAAAAAATGGACTAATTGTCGAGAAAATTAAAATAAAATTATGTACAAAAATATGTGAATTTTGGAACACGTTAAGTTTTTGTAGAGCCCAAAATATTATCTATGATTGAAGAGACCAATATTAGGTAGAATCTGTATTTTTTTTTTATTAGTATTTGTCATGTTGAAAATTAATGATGTAGAAATAAGTAGCAATATCCTATCATCTAGTATCAAGAGTGGTTAGAAATTACTTGAGGGTAGGACGTTTGGGGGATTTATTTCGGTAATTTTTAAAATTGTCATTTAATTTATTTCAATTTTTATAGTTTACTGATGTGAATTGAATATGCTAAATAACAAATGAATGAGATAACCAAAGCCCTCCTAATTGACTAATTATTGAAAAATTAAAATAAAATTATGTTAAAAAATACCTGAATTTTGAAACACCTTAAGTTTCTGTAGAGTCCAAAATATTATTTTTGATTGAAGAGACCAATATTAGGTAGAATCTGTATTTTGGTTTTATTAGTATTTGTCATGTTCAAAATTAATGATATAGAAATAAGTAGCAATATCTTATCATCCAGTACCAAGAGTGGTTAGAAATTACTTGAGTGTAGGATGTTTGAGGGATTTTTTTTTGTAATGTTCAAAATTGTCATTTAATTTTTTTCTAATTTTATATATTACCCACGTGAATTGTATATGCTAAATAAAAAAATGAATGAGATAACCAAAGCCCACCTCTATTAGACATCCATTATTTAATTACCCTATATTTTATTCCCTAAGAAGAATATATAACCCTTTAGCATAGTGGCATAACCCTATCATTATTTGGTGTAATAGTTCAGTACTACTCATGGAAAGAATATTTTTGTCTACTTTAAAACCATAGCATCTTTTTTAAGATGTTGAAAAAAACTATGGTCTCAGTGCTTTTTATTTCTCTTTTTTTAATTAAACTTAAAAAATTCATGAATGGGTAAATGTGTAGGAGCGGAAGGATTTTTGAATTCAAAGGTGGGCGGGATTCTTGGACCGCATGCTGTGGGATCCTCTAGCGATGGTTTCCCTCCAGAATAGGACCCTGCAGACCCAGAGAAAAAGGGTATGGTCCCATGTGAAAAGTAGAAAGACCCTAGAAAGGAAGCACGGGTGGGGGATAGGAATTTGGTTATTCCTCCTACATCACCCACAGTCACAAAGACCTACACATGGGATTATGCTAAAAAAGCCCTCAGTCGTCAGTGGTCAACTCTCTTCAGGGTTAAACCCACAGGCAAGTCATCTTTTCCCTCTATTAAGGATGTATCAGACAAGGAAAAAGGCAAATACGATATAGAGATTCCAGAAGAATTGGTTGATCACAACATAGCTTCATTGGATCATAGTCTAGTTGGAAATTTTGTGGGGTCAAGACCTAATATAGATATTCTTAGGATTTTTGCAAAGAAGAAATGGGACTTAAAGGGCCAAGTCTAAGTCACTACCATGGTAAAGGGATTTCTATCATTTGAGTTTTCATGCAAGGAGGACTTAGATAAAATCCTTTGTGATGGAACTTGGGCCATTGGAAAGGTTTCCCTAGGGTTGCAAAAATAGACACCAAAGCTTGATCTCAATGACTCCTTCTTTGTCCAAGCCCCGTGTCGATCAGCCTACCAGAACTACCTCTGGAGTTCTTGTACAAAGATGTTTTCAATGGAATAGCCAAATCCTTTGCCACCCTTCTCTCGATAGACCCACTAATAGTGGAAAGGAGCCACCTAACCTATGCCAAGATTTGCATAGGGGTGGAAGAGGATCAAGACATGCCAGAAATCATAGAGCTTTGATCCAAACTGGGAAAATGAGTGCAGAAGCTAGACTATGAAAGTGTCCCTTTCACATGTTTCCATTATAAGAAAGCTGGACACATTGCTAAAGTGTGTCTTGTGTTCTAGAAATTTGAGAAAGAAAGGAAAGAAACAATCACCCAAGGAAAGAAAAAGTCAGGTAATAATATCAATCAAGAATAGGCAAGCCCAACTGGGGAGAAGACTAAACTATAGGAGGGCACTAAGGCCAACACCCACAGAGTGTGGAAGAAAAAGGAACAAGCAGAGATCACTCCTAAGACCTAGGCAACCAAGGTTGAAAAGGAAAACTTAGCAGAAGGGGACCTAACTAGTCAATAGAAATAAAACTTAGATCTCAGAGAGCTAACTAGTCAATAGGAAGAAAACTTAGAACTTAGAGAGGAGATTCCCCCCTTGTATGGCATAGGTCTGGAAGTTAACATCTAGCAAGAAATCATGGAAGAAACCAAGGAAGATGGTTTGGCAGAAGGAGGTGACTCGTGCCCTAGGTCGATATTCATATCCATTATTTTGGATTCTCTTGAATCCCTACTAGATGAATGTTTCTCTAGTTCGATACAAGATAAGAAAAAAGGCAACCCATCACAAGGTTCCCATCCTTTTCCTAAGAAGCAGGTCTCAAGGAAAGTCCTACAAATGGAAGAACTGCTAGTCTTTGCCTCCTCAAGGTAGCTCACCAAGATGGAAGAGCTCTTTGTAAAATACAAAGATGAAAAGGAGGGTTGGTCCAAGGTCCAAAATAAGAATAAATCCAATAGTAGAGACCCCTCTCCGGTTTCCCCTGCAACAACTAGAAGCAAAAACAAGGCTGATGTAGGGGCCAAACTAAAAACTCTAGGGAGAAAGAGAGCATGTGAGATCAGGCAAGAAGAAGCTAGCAAGAACATAGAGGATGGAACTCAGAAAATCATCTAGGAAGCCTATACCCCCAATAAGAAATGAAAGTCATATCATGGAATATACATGGGCTCAATAGCTCACACAAGTAAGATGTAATAAGAAACATGATTATCGATCACAGACTAGACATTTTTTTAATCTAGGAAACAAAGATGCAGAAGGATAAGTTAGAGGGTATCAAAGTTAGCAAAGTTGTGGATAACAAAGCTACCAGTTTTGATGGTGCCTCAGGAAGCCTTATGACCATCTAGAACTCTATTCACCTTAAAGAAGAAGTCATTTACGAAGAAGGTAATCTCCTTCTCTTGCAATTTACTAAATAAAATATAATGAAAGTTGGTTCATATTGAATATTTATGCTCCTAACTCCAAAAAAGGTAGAAGAACCTACCGGGATAAGATCAAATCCATTTTGGACTCCTACAACTTGCCTAAGGGAATCATCATAGGGGACTTCAATATGCCACTCAAAGAAGGGGAAAAATAGGGTGGGGTTTCTCCAGACTTGGAGAGTAGGAAAAACCTAATGTTCTTCATCAATGACTAGGCTCTCCTTGATCTGGATCTCTAAGGAGCTGATTTCACCTAGTCCAACCAAAGACTTGGGAGGGATTGTATCCAAGTTTGGTTGGATTACACTCTGATTACTATGGACTAGATTGATCACTACTCTCTCAATCTCTTTGCCTTGGTTAGAGTTGGCTCAAATCAATCTCCCATCTCCCTATCCCTTGACCAGTTCGTGAAGAAAAGGAACTTCCCTTTCAGATTCAAGAAGATGTGGGTTTCTCATCCTGACCTGCTTAACAAAATCAAAGACTAGTGGAATATAGATGTTTAGGGAACTTCTATGTTTAGGGTGGCAAAAATCTTAGGAATATCAAATTCAATGTCAAGCATTTGAACAAGGAAGAATTTGGCCACATTTTTTCTGCTAAAGAGAAGGAACTCATTGATCTAAATCTCATTCAAGAAGAAATAAAAAAAGAGGGACATGACGAGAATAGATTGAATAAGGATAAATATATCCTAATAGATTATCATAATATCATAGAGCAGGAGGAAACTTTTTGGAAGCAGAGATCAAGATCTACTTGGTTAATAGAAGGAGACCAAAACACCCGCTTCTTCCACCTCTCTACCATGAGACACAGATCGGCTAATAGGATTAGCAGCATTAAAAAGGGATACCAAATCTTGAAGGAGGACAAGGACATAGCGGAGGAAGCCATAGCTTACTTCTCTTCTCTCCTTTCTAAAGACCTAGAGATTTCAAAGTAGGATTAGGATAAAATTATAACCAATATCCTAAAAATCATATCTAAAGGTCAAAACAAATCCTTGTGCTCAGTCCCAGACATGATGGAGGTCAAGAGAGCTCTAGACTCTCTCCTTAGAGACAAAGACCCTGGCCCCGACAGCTTCTGTATGTTATTTTTTCACCTCTACTGGGATGTGGTGAAAGAAGATTTGGTCAAAGTAGTGCAGGAATTCTTTGGTTCGAAAAACCTCCTCAAAGAGCTCAATGCCACCTTTTTGGTGTTTATCCCTAAGATTTCTAGGGTGGAGTCTATGGAGATTTTTAGACCAATCAGTCTCTATAATTCTTTTCTTAAGATCATTTCCAAGGTAATCACCTCCAGGATTCTTAAAGTCCTCCCCTCTCTAATCTCTCAACAACAATCTAGCTTTGTGCCCAGAAGATAGATATTGGACTCCATAATGATGGTGCATGAGTTTATTTAGTCCTTAATTTCTGGCTATAGGGAAGGTTTTCTTCTCAAGCTTGACCTTTCTAAGGGTTATGATAGGGTTGATTGGTAGTTCCCCCATAGAGTTCTTGAAGCCTTTGGATTTAATTCTAAATCTTGCAAGATCATTCAACAAATAATATCTACTCCCTCTCTGGCTATCCTGATAAATGGATCTCCGTCCACCTTCTTCAAACCCACAAGGGGCCTGAGGCAAGGGGGTCCCCTATCTTATATCCTCTTTATCATTCTTTCTGAATGCCTTGGTAGACCTATCTCCACATCTAGGAGGGAGGGGTCTCTGAAAGGAATTAATCCTTCCTTTGGGAATAATGTCTTCTCTCACTAGCAGTTCATGGATGACACTATCCTTGGAGGTGAGGCTTCGACAAGAGAATCCAAACTGGTTAAGGACCTTCTCAACACTTACACTAGAGCCATAGGTCAGTCTATAAATTGGAATAAAAGCTCCATCTTATTTATCAACACCCAGGAGGGGAGACAGAGGAAAATTGCTAACATATTGGGTTGTGGCATCAACTCTTTTTCATCTTATTATTTGGGCTTGCATGTTAAACCTATGGAAGCCTTCTGGAATAGACTTATAGATAGATTCAACATGAAGCTTGTAGGCTGGAAAGTGATTAACCTTAGTCAGGAAGGAAAGATTCAATTGGTTAAATCTACTCTAGAAAATCTACATACCTATGCTTTAAGCCTGTTCTCTATTCCTACAAAAGTTGGTTAGGCTATGGAAAGTATTCAGAGAAGATTCCTTTTGTTTGGAATGGAAGAACATAAGTGAATCCCCCTCATAGCTTAGGAGAAAGTCTATTGCCCAAAGAAGGATGGAGGCCTCAGAATAAGGACAATAAGACCGTTCAACAAAGCTCTTCAAGAAAAATAGATATGGAGAATCTTTAACAGTACAGGGGAATGACAGGACACAATTGAAGAAAAATACCTCACAAACAACTCTATAAAGCTCTTCTTTGAAGAGACAGATCATCTGAAAGGATCAGTTATATGGAACGGTCTTCTCAATGCTAAGGATTTGGCTAAATCCAAGGCAAAATGAAAAATTGGAAAATGGTCAATCCATAAACTTCTAGAATGACAACTGGCTTCAAATGGGATGCCTAAGAGAATGTGAGAATTTTAATATATGGAGGAAAGATTGCATCCAAACTTAGGGCTCCCAAGCCAGCAACTACAGAATGGAAGACAAATGGGTGAACCTCTCCTAGATATCTTAGGACTTGGCCCCTTTGATGATATCTCTCAATGCGGTCTCCCTCTCTGATGCTTAGGACGTGCTCATATGGAAAGACTCTTCAGATGGAAACTTCACGGTGGCTTTTGCTTATTCCTCTTAGCTATCTCAAACTCAAGAAGCCAAACCAATTTGGGCGAAAGCCTGGGTCCCTAACCTTACTCCCAAAATCAATGTTTTCTTCTGGCTTTGGCTTCAAAACCATATCCTCATGGTTGATGACCTCATCAAGAGAGGATTTTAGATACCCAACAGGTGTGTTCTCTATAGAAGTCAATCAAAATTGGTGGATCACTTGTTCCTTCATTTATTTTTTGTAAGTAACATCTGGAACCTCCTCCTTTTAGCCTTGGACTTATCCTAGTGTTTTCCCCATCTTTCCAAGACCTCTTCTCTCAATGGGCTTTCACCAGCTTTAACTTAGATTTTAGAATTTTTTATTCCTGGATCCTCCCACATTTCTACTGGGGAATCTAGAAAGAACATAATAACTGAATCTTCCATGATTGCTCCTCTCCCCCCAAAATAATCTTTGAAGAGATCCACTTTGTTGTTAAGGAAAATTTCTATCACTATTGTGGCTCTAAACCTTTTGCAGGAGAGGTCAAGGATGTGGCTCAGGAGAAAAGATAGAACTGCACCTAGAGATGCCCATCGGCAGGCTGGTCCAAAGCCAACTTTGATGGTCCTACGAAAGGGAACCTAGGTTAGGTGGGCACTGGAAAAATCATCAAGAATAACTCTAGTTTTGCTTTAGCAGCGGTCATCTCTCCTCTTGGTTCTCAAAAAAATCACTTTGCGGAAGCGAGTGTGGCCCTCCAACTTAGCAAACTTGCCCATGACATAGGGGTCAAAAAGCTCTAGTTTGAAGGTGACTCAATGAACATCATCAAAATCTTAAATCTCATCCAATCCCCATCTTGGTCCATTTCCAACATGATTGAAGAAACATGTGCTATTCTTAACAAATTTGAAGTGGTCCACATTTTCCACATGTACAAGGAAGCCAATAGTGTCACTAACTGGTTCACCAACTTGGTAGTAAAAAATGGAGCTAAGGTGATGTGGCACCAAGGCAGAGATCTCCTAGGGGAAGTGAAGGATTTACTTGAAGGGGACATAATACAAAGTACCAAGGGAATCTTTAAAGATAATTAAGAAAGATAATGGGGATTTTTGGAGGAGTCATTACATTAATGACAAATACTAGAGGGATAGAAAGGCTAATTACTATGCGTCCCCTCCGCATGCTTTTTGTGTATTCATTCCCAAGAATTGTATTCAAGTTCAAAGGAAAAAAACAAGAGAGCCAAGAACAACAACTACAAGAAAGACCGAAATCAAAAGGGTTCAGCCTTACTAGAGAGAAGCCCGAATCTGGACGAGAGCCATGGTTGGAGAAAGACACATAAGGCCTGAGAATGATAGTATGAAGTAGAAGAAATGCACTAATGTATGGAGTTCCCTGTAGAAAGGGGAAATTATCACCTTCATTGAAAGGGTTCATGGTAGTAAGAAGGTGGTCACCAACATTTTTATCAAAACTTGGAATGAAGGCATTGTGGAGATTGAGGGTAAGACCTTCACTATCACCAAGGAGGTGATTTCTACAGTCACTAGCACCCCCATAGTTGGAAATTTTTTTTACACGGGCTGTAAAATATTAGACAATGCAGTCAATGACTTTGTGAGAGACAAGGAGGAGAAGAAGGCTATAGTCAAGTTGGGAACCTACTACCAGCTTGCAGGTATGAAAATGCTATGGAAGTATGTTCTCAAGGCCCTAATCTCATATGTCACACTAGATACTAGGTTCAATAGAATTAGGGCCTATCACTTTGTCTTGCTGAACCACTTCAGGCATGGAAAAAAGATATCCATCCCATTTTATCTCTATTCCTCCATAAATGAGAATATTAATGGCTTTAGAGAGAATAACATAGCTAACCCTTCTTTGCATGAGGGTTTGTTACTGTTAATTTATGATTTCTTTAAAGATCAAATTTTGGGTAAGGAAATCATAGATAAAAAAATATAATAGTGAAGATTTTGGGTCGGACTACATCACTTAAAAAGGAAACAATGAGGGTATGCACTCTGAGGATTATGAGGAAGAAGAGATCAAAAATTTGAAACAGGGGTCTTCATAAAAAAAGATACTTTCGAGCTCGGTCAAAATTGAAAATTCTCTGAAAAAGTAGGAAAGAAAGGAGATACCCTTAGATGAGGAGTATAATGACAATGATGAAGAAATGAACACAGATTATGAGGAGGGAAACTCAAAAGGGGAGGCTAGTAAGAAGACAAAATAGGAAAAAGGGGAAAATCTCAACACAAAGGGGGATTGCTCGAGTCGTGTCTCTATTAATCTCACTATCAATGATGACAACTCCCCCCCTCCTCAACCCCCATCAGGAGACAAAAATGAAGCTCAAGTCCCTAATTTTGAGGACCCCAAAGATGACTAGGGTAATCCCTCTACCCTATCACCCAACTTGCAAGAGACCTTAGAAGAAAAGTCCAGAGGGGAGTATCAAAATCTAGATTCTAGAAAAGGGAAAAAGGTATGGAGGAACTTCAATGTGAACATAGTGCGGATGGGGATCATAAGGGAAACCATGAACCCCAATATCCAGGAGGACAGCGATGGCATAATCCAAAAGGAGGAGTTGATAGACCCTGCTCTGGTGGTCCTCAGCGACAAGGCTAGGGAAATGGAGATGAATCTCCTAAACAATTCTAAGAATATCATGTTGGACCAGTATAGGTCCTTCAAATGGATCTTCCATGAAATTGAATATCTCAAAGACAAAATATAGAGCATTGTTGATAAGGACCACAAAACCACATAGTGTAAGCGAAGCTTGGAGTCAAGGGTTAATCACTTGGAAGAAAAACTAAAAATTCTTGAGGGCACCCTTAAGGGCATTGCAGAGAAAAACTATAACATTCTCAAAGCATCTAATGAGCATATCAAGATACTCATTAATAAAATGGAAGATAAGATGTACAACAGTGACGATCAGAGGACCATGGAGGAAGATAAGAAGAAGTCCAGTGAAGGTCCAGGCAAGAGAACTAGAGCCAAAACAAATTTAAAAATAGGGATGATGACAGGACCCATGGACCCCATGACATTCAGAAGGTAAAAGAGGCAGCAAAGAAGATGGAGGTCCTCGAATGCAATGTCACTGCAATGCTTAGGAGCCTTGCTTGACCCCGACACCTAGTGCCTGTCTATTTTTTTCTTTGTTTTGTCCACTCCTTTTTGTGGTAGCTTATCAGTCAGCCTTTAAGAGGCATGTTACTCTGTTTATTATGCTTTAGCTTAGCTTTGAACTCATATTTGCTACATTTTATTTTGTTGTGGGTTTTAGGAACCCTGTAAAACCTATTTTATTTAATAAAAAACATTTATGTTTTTAATTTGAGCTCTTAAGCAACTTAAGAATGCATAAATATTTGCAAGGAAAATGATCAGAGTTTTTTTATATAAATATATTTCTATCAAAGAAAATATCTAATGGCCCCATTTGTTCAGGCCCTAATTTCCCTCAATTTATTGTCAAATGGAATGCATACATAGAATGAAATCTTTGGTACTCATGAAAAACATAGAGAATGTGAAATATGATAGATTGATGGCTTGAATAATGAGTGGAGAAGAGAATGTATTTGTTTAGACACTAAGAAGATTCATATCCTAACCAAGGATTATTAAAATCTTTAACTATCAAAGCCCCACCACTACAATGCTAAGAAGCCCAAAAGAATGACAAAATCATAGCCTTTTTTGTGTTGGGTTTTGTAGGAAGAAAGAAGCAAAATTTAAAATAAAAAATATAGTGTCTTAATCTCAAAGGAAAAAAAGTGATACTTATTAACTGTGATAAGACTTTAATTGAATCATGGATACTATAAAAAATGAGGTTAAACTTTCATCATATATTCTTATTACAAACATATAGCGAATGTGAAACAAAAACAATACATTACATTTGCAAATTTTATCACTATTTATTTTAAAAACCATTGTCATGAGAAATTTAAAAATTCCTAAAAATATTAAATTATAATATAAATAAATTTTTTTGACATACAAGTGATACACATTGCATATACACAGTGTAAGCATAGAGATGAAACAGTGTAAAGCAAGGGTTGATAAACCTGATAAAATCCTAAAACAACCTATTAATCAACTTACGTGCAAAAACCACCATCCATATAAGGAGTTATTTCCCAACCCCTTCTTGACAACATTGCAGATTTTGGCCAATTAACCTATAGATAGCTCACTTCAATGTAGAAGATGAGGCATAGTCAAAGCACTTGTCTAGAAAATCAATCATGTAATAATGCAATGTAGCAATCTAATTCTGGAAATAATATATAATTTTTGCACAAATAAACCTTTTATTTTGAAACATGTATATTAGTGAGGCAAACTACTATATATTCTTTCTATTATGTAGGTTCCTTTTCTTGTAGATACAACTACGTTTTTGCAAAGTCTTTAGTGATTCAAAAGTCTCGCTAGTGCACTTTGAAGAGTGACTTCTCTCAGAACAACCAGAGGCTAATGGAAGAGTTTGAAAGAGGTAGAGGCACTTTGTTATTGGTCAATTACCCTTTAGTTTTTCTGACAAAAGGTACTATCAGTTTGAAACTTTGATACAAGTCTACATTCAGACATTGTAGCTAGCTAATTCTAGTGTCTCCTCTCTTGAGCAGCCCTATCTAAAAAAACAAACCGACCTAATATCAAGTCACATAATCATTACTAAACAACATAATATTTTTGGACTATATGTGACACTACTTTTGTAAGAGAAGAGTCATGGGTACTTGCCATTTACGTTGAGTGAGGATTTGTTGGGATCAATTGTTTTGAAATCCTAAATGTGAGTCTTATGTGAAAGCTTCGTCTCTCATGTTTGAACAAATCTTATACCATAAAAAAGATCTAAAAAGAACACTTGATAGATTTAACATATAAGTTGAGAAAATTAAAAAAAAATAATGAAAAAAAAATACCTAAATTTTGAAACACCTTAATTTTTTGTAGAGCCCAAAATATTATCTCTGATTAAAGAGACCAATATTAGGTAGAATCTATATTTTTTTATTAGTATTTTTCATGTATAAAATTAATGATATAGAAATAAGTAATTATTAGGGATTTGATTCTGTTTGCTTTCTTTAGAAATTACCAAAATCAATCTAGTACAAAAACTAAGTATCCAATAGCCATGAAATAGTTTTGGTAAAGTCCAATGGTAAAATGATTATATGCTACGCAAGGCCAAGAATAGTACTTTTAGTTTTAAGAATATTGAAATGAACAAATAAACCAAAATCAATCAAGTATAGAAGCTACATGAAATAATACATGAATATGTTTGTCATAAAAAAAAGGGAAACATTGTTGAGAAAGGTAAAATAAAATTGTGTAAAATAATAGCTGAATTTTGGAAGAGCTTTATTTATTAGAGAGGCAAAAATATGATATGTGATTGAAGAGAGCAACATAAGATGCATAGAGTTATTGATTATTTTCATCAAGTATATTCAGTAAATAAAATTAATAGAATGAAAAGTTATGTAGAACACAGGATTGTAAAGTTGCAGTGATAAGCATTCTATTATAAAATTAGCTCATTTTGTATTTGTAGCAATTAGAGTAAAGAAAAGTGTAGGACAACCTACTAGAATAACCATGTCTACCAAGAGGTTAAACTTTCAATATCAAAAAATTTATTGAGAAAAGTAAAATAAAACTCTATAAAATAATACCTGAATTTTGGAATGTCTTCATTTATTGTACAGTAAAAAATATGATCTGTGATTGAAGAGAGCAACATAAGATGCAAGGAGTTATTGATTTTTTTCATTATGTATATTGAGTAAAGGAGATAAATAGAATGAAAAGGTAGTTTGAGAAATGTTCATACCATTGATTTGTATATCTTTTAAGCACACCACATTATTAATTTATACAAGACAGGATTGTAAAGCTGTAGTGATAAGCATTCTATTTTAAAAATCTGAACAAAATTGATAGATATTATACAGTTTACAATGGCAAGTAACAATAATTTGCTATTTTTTGGATAGTAGAAGTAGGAAATCAAAATATACCCTATAATCAGATTGTGAACCTTATTATTTATAAATCATGTTATCGTTATTTTCTTTTTCTTTCATTATATTTTGGATAGTTTAACAGAAATTATATATGTAGTATGTTGTAGTATATTTCCTTAAGAACAGGTACCACATCTTGTAGCCGATAGCTATAATTTTGTATCGGTGCATTTTGATTGTATTTTCTTCATGGAGTAAATTATACCTATTAGTTAAAACATGAGGTACTATTATTTTGTGGAAATATTTGTTATCTTTATGGGTCTCTTTTTTTTTTTTTGTTAGTTATAAGCTATATTTTTTAGGTTATTTAATTTGTTATGTTGAAAAATAAGCATGTATTTAATTTACATATGAAAAGAAAGCAATTTCGATAACATGGACATTTTGTTTATTTTTAGTATCTATGTTGAGTAAAGGAGAAAAAAAATGGAAGGTTAGTTTATGAAATGTTCGTACCTTCAGTTGTTATTTCTTATTGGTAGATTGCAATAGTAAATTGTAGAATAGAGGATTGGAAAGCTTGATATGTACCTTGTGAGTCCAAAATTGAAATTACCTATAATTTTTTTTGTAGATGTGATTATCTTTTCTTGTCGTACCAATGGAGTCTATTTTTTATAAATTCCTCATAAGAACAAGTGCCATATGTTTTATCTGATAGCTAGATTTTTTGTTTTTGTCTAGTTCAATTCTAAGTTCATCATGGAGTAAATTGTAGCTATCAGTAAAAACATATGGAACTATTCTTATGTGGAGTTCTTTGGCATGTTTAATGGTTGCTTTGTTGTTGTTCTAATGTATAACCTATAGTTTGTTTTTATAGTTAATTTAGAATGTTAAATAAAATTGAAAGTAAAATAACTATAATAAGTACTGTACAAAAAGCATAGACATTAATGTGAAAAAGGTAGTAGTCATTGTAACAACTTCAAATAGATATTCATATGTAATGATATTTGATATAATGATTGCAATTTCTAATGAAAAAGTAAATAGAGTACTTAAATTAAAATATACATATAAACTTTAAGTACATAATAACAAAGTCTATGATACTACTATTCTTTATACTTGCATTTGTTCATCTTCTTTGATTGTTATATTGTTCCATTGCTGTGAGTACATTGAGCATTTCTTGTTCCTCTGGTATGGTAATATTGTCATTTCTTACCATCTAGTATTCATGATTTTTTTAAATTTCCTTGATTTGTTTAGAAACGATCTCTATGTCTTCTTTTACAGTTGTCAATATGTCTGCAATTGCAATCAGTTTATAGATATCTCCTTCCTCATATGTTTCTATTTTGTTGATTCTTTGAAGATGTAATTCATAGTTTTTCTTCACGATTTATATATCTATAGTATCTTGAACATTTTCTTCATAAAAATTGTAGCGCATATCTGTAAATATCTTTTCCATATGTGTAATGCTCATATTGAATGTTTTGATTAGATTTTTTAGTTCTTCAACAACTTCTATGCCAATCTTTGTTTTGAAATTGATTGAAAAGATCCACTTTTGTAGAGGAGTGTTAGTGGATTTGATAATACTTAGATTCATAGATTCTTCACTATCCATATCTATTACTGTTTGCAATAGTTTTTCTTGCATATTATATATTCTTTTCTATTCTTTGAGAAACTGAAAGTCTATGTATATTACATCTTTGAGTTGAATATATATTTTGTAATAACTGGCTAGGCAGCTGATGAGGCCCACACCTCTTGAATTGAGGTATTGTATCGATTCTCTAGAAATTTGTGACATGTGTCTCACTTCATGCATTTTCTTTATAATTTGTTCACTGGAATCAACTGATGGATCAAAAATACCTTCTATCTAATTTGGTGTTTGGGAAGAGATAGGAGCAAGCATTTTCATGATATAATCAGATAGATGATTGACAATAGATTTGAGCATGTTCTTTTCATCTTTCAATTGGTCCAACCTGTCTCTTACCTCTTGATGTGTGAATTCCCACATATAAACTGTATGATCATGGAAAGGTGGTCCTATGTCAATTTGATTGACATCAAAATCTCTCACATTTTGATCTAAAATTTTTTTGTCTTGTTTTGGTTCTACAACTTGTATTATTACATGCCATGTTTCTTGATCTTTTTGAAGAGCAGTTAGTTTGCCTCTTCCTTTTTTTTCTTTGAACCAGTAGTTTTGTTAATGATTTGAGAAACTAAATCTTGAGGAGGAATTATATCCTCTCTTTTTTTTCTCTTTCTTTGTATTGTCTCTTCTAACCATGAAGGAGTGGCTAGAATCTTGAGGTGGAGTCTAAAATTTCAATATCAAACAATTTTCTAACTATTGTAGGGCTTTGCATTTCTTCAAAAGAAATTTGAAATTTTGGTATTGTGTTTTGAGTACATGTTATAGTAGGTTGAATAATTTGTGTTGTTTGAGTTGGTCATTCTTGTTCGAAAGATTGGTCTGTTGCATTTTGTTATGATTGACCTATTTCTTCTTCTTGTTCTATCTTCTCTAGTTCCTCTTGGCTATCCATGTTGATGAAGGGAAGTGAACTGCTACCACAGGTTCTAGTTATACCTTTATTTTTTCCCAGTGGTTCATCATCTCCACTTGTGATTTGTTGACTCGACTCAATTGTCATTTGCATTTTTGGTAATGGTAGTTGAGATGATGGTGTAGTTTGAGCTTGTGTTGATGATTTCCCTTTTGTGTTTGAATTCTTTTTCATTGTTTTCTTGTACTATACCCATATTTTTGTTCTTTTGATTATCTGTTCCATTCTATCTTCAAGATTGTCTTGTTTTGGTTCTTAAAATGTTACAGGTTGCAAAGTTGTCCCTTTTATTTTTGTCAAATAATGATTGAAAGTAGATTAGATTGATCATCGTATAACCCTTTGACATTAATTAGAATATTATATAGTCAAATATGTTCAACTGTGAGATGGGACCATGATCTTTCTCTCATTTCAAATTCATCTTTACAATTAGCCCAGAAATCTTCCAATGAAGGTATGTGATTAAAATTAGGGCCTAGTTGCAGGTTTTCTTTTATATAATTGGAACGGTTAAAATAATGTCTAAGAAAAGCATGTATAAGGTCCTATGGAAATTGGAAAATGAATACCTTCTTTATGTCATTCGTTGCATCTGTTGTTGACCTCGATGATCTATTTGCATAACTCTATCAAAACCATTTTATCATTTGGATATTTTGGTAATTTGAATGGAAATCTATCAAAAGCTCCAATCCTGAAATATGTAAATGTAGGATATTGTGTATAATAGCTTCCAAATTGCATTATTGTTTATGCGGCTGCATCTGATAATCTACGTTCTGGACAACCTTGAACTTCACGGTATATCTTCACTGTAAAAAAATCATTAACCCTTATGTAATGTACATAGTTTTTCTCTAGTTGTATGCAGGGGTAGAAATCATAGAATTGAATATTCTCATCATAGTCAATAACACTAGGTAGGTTGTTCCTGATTTGTTGACATGCTAGGGCATAGATGAGGAAAGATGACATTACAAAATTGTATGAATGTTTTGTTGAGGCAAGTATTTCAGTAAGTCCATCACTTACTATTTGTGCCCAATCTATATAAGTATTCTCTATACATATAGATTGCACAAAGAAAAACTACCATTCTTCAAAATTTAGGGCTTGTTCGCTTCCTCTGATTCTGTGCAGAAGTACTAGAATGTCTACAATCTCTTTTTTTACATTTGTTCCATATAGAGTTTTAGGTAATTTTGAACTGTCTGCTCTGATGGTTTCAAACCATTTTTTTGAAATTATAGCTCACCATCGTAACCCTTTTTTGTTAAAATTTGAAGCTACCATAGAGAAATTCCATTCTGAATATTGTTGTCATGAAGGTAAGCCAAAGAATTTATGTATTGAATCTTTGTTCAAAGTGATGAGAACTTCATTGTTTTGTTTCTTTATTTGTCTGGTATCTAGGTCAAATCTTTGAATGCATTCCATAATGAGCTCTGGTACGTGAATAGTGATTGGAAACCCTACAGCTTGTATTAATCCACTGTCAATGACTTTGTCTAATGGGATGAACTGGTCGTGAATTTAATCTTCTATGTAGATCATTTAAATTGAAAAAATGTAGCTTTTTATATGTGATTTATTTCCATGTACTCTCTATTCAATCGAGATGATCATAACTATTTATTTTGGAAGTCATTCTATAAAGGGTAATAGATTGCAATGCAAACTTTTGATAAATGGCTTCTTATGTTGCAACGATAGATTTATTGGGTTTTGTCTGTTTGGATGGAATGATGTTTAAGATATTTTCTATATATTTGATGTTTAAGATATTTACTAAGTTCAAAGAATGATGTGATAGATAGTGGGCATTTAATAGTTATAGGTGATAATTAAATAGTCATAAAATCTTTGAATGGTAAATGGTATTAATGTTGTTGTTGTTTTCGAGGACAATTATTTTCCCTTGTAGATATGAATGCTATGTGTATTGAATATAATGGGTATTAGTAAAGTTGGTGCATAGAACGATGTGTGGCTTTATTTTATTTTTTTCTGATTACTGTGTTTATAGAACAACTTTCAGAGCAATAAGTTTTGTGAGATTAGATAGCACATATATTTGTTAATTGTAATATGTAGGTTAGTTAAAGTGATACTTGGAGTACATGTTGATCGAACGGTTATCATGATCCCAACGTAAATAAACATCAATTACAAAAATTTGAAGGCATCACGAGTACTGTCGATTTTATACAGATGTCATCGGACATTAATATTATTAGTAAATAGGCTTTGGTGATATTTTCTATCCAATTTGTACTAACTTTAAAAATCTTTTCCGACTGACTTTTTGTTCAATTTGTAATTGATATTATGGATATTGATATAAGATGATGGATAATCTGAAAATTAAGCATGTAAATAATTTAGATAAAGTTAATTAGAAGTTTATAAATTAATAATATAATTTTGTACTTTCAGGTATTGATATAAAAGTATGCATAATTCGAAATGGTTTTCCTATGTTATATCGTAATTGTAACCATCATACTTTATGTATTTTATTGAAATATTGTAATATTTTATTCAAATTTGAATTTTCTTTTAAAAAAATGTAATAAATATTGTAATAATAAATAATAAATTTGTGAAAAACATATTAAAAAAATTATGTTTTATATTATAAATTTTATTATATTTTGTATTTCCCTTTTTTTTAAAAAGACGTATATTTTAAATTTAATTTAATTATGTAGATCTTTCATCGAGTTACTTATATTGTGTGTAATGTTTGGGTAATTGTAAATATTAAAGCATTATATACTGAATGATTAATATAATAATTACAATCTAAATATAGTATATTATTAATCAGAAATGGAGATTCAAGAGTCTGCATTCACATGTAAGTTTCATTTTTAACTTTATCCAAATTTATCATGATCATCAAATTTTATTTCATCTCACAGTAATCATTGTCCCGCAAAGTTTCATGTTCTCAGTTTTGTTCTTGAAGGCATTCTGATTAATCGACACTTGCCACGTTGCACTGATTGGCCCATGAAAACAACGAACTCTCACTACTGAATTTGAATTTTCAAGTATTGATATAAGAGCATGCATTATCCAGAAAGGGTTTCCTTTGATAAACCGTAACCCTAAGTATGTTGTAAACCATAACCAGTAGCTATTAGCCAGTTTTACTAATGTATTTAATAATATTTTTATATTATTATTAGGATTTTCTATTAATCTATTATATTATATGAAATGTAATATTGAATTTGTGAATGTTATGTAAGATCCTGATATATCCGAAAAAGGTTTCACATGGATTTTACATCATGTTTGTAGTTTATATGATTATAAATGTTATAAATGAATGGAATGTTTCAGATTATTAATTTAAATGTTACTAACTACTAAATCCAAAATCATCTATTTTTTGTGTTGACCTTGATTGTATTGATTTTTGGGTATATCGGGTATTGATATAAGACCATGCATAATCTGAAAAGAGTTTCCTATGATAAACCCTAAGCATAACATTAAACCCTAATTTTAAGCTTGATATTAAGTATGTGGTAAACCTTAAGGATTATATATTATTTATTAATTATATTCAAAAATTGAAATAATAAATAATAAAGTTGTGAAGAAACTTATCAAATTTTTTTTTAATTGTAAATTTATTAAATATTATTTATTAATTTGATTCAATAATTGTAATAATAAATAATAAAATTGTGAAGAAACATATCAAATAAAAAAGTGTTTTTTAATATTATAAATTTGATTATCTTTTTTAATTTACCTTTTGCAAATAATTTGAGATATATTTAAAATAAAATTTAATTATATAGATCTTTCGTTCAATTACTTATATTGTGTGTAATGTTTGGCTAAATGGAAATCTTAAAGCATTATATACTAAACGATTAATATAGTAAATACAATCAAAATATATTGTATTAATACTCACAAGTGGACAATCAAGAGTCTGCATTGGCATGTAAGTTTCATAAAAATAATGATGTGAGTAATTTAGATAAAGTTAATTTGACTTCTATAAATTTACAATATAATAATAAATTTAGTATTGAATTTGAATTTGTGTTTTCGAAGATTGATATAATAAAATGCATAATCTGAAAAGGGTTTCCTGTGATAAACCGTAACCCTAAGTATGTTGTAATCCTAACCATTATATATCAGCTATTTTTATTAATGTATTGAATTATAATTTTATATTTTTATTATTAATTTCTATTAAACTATTCAATTATATGAAATATAATATTGAATTTACGGATGTTGATGTAAGATGGCGATATATCTGAAAAAGGTTTCCTATGGTTTTTGCATCATGTTTGTATTTTATATGATTCCAAATATTATAATTAAATGGAATGTTTTAGATTATTGGATTTATATATTACTAAGTACTAAATCCGAAATCTTTTACTTTTTGTGCTTGCCTTGATTGTATTTGTTTTTGGGTATATCGGATATTTATTGCGTAATTAAGCATGTAACTAATTTAGATAAAGTTAATTTTATCTTGCTATTGATATAAGATGGCATATAATCCAAAAATTAAGCGTGTAAGTAATTTAGATAAAGTTAACTAGATCTTGCTATTGATATAAGATCATGTATAATCTGAAAAGGGTAAATACATATATTGTTTTTAATTTTACGATTTTCCAATATCTCAGATATGTGAAGTGGAAATATGTTTTTACAACCCTAACCATTATATATTGTTTATTTCATTTTATTGAAAATTTGATATAATAAAAAATAAAATAGTGAAGAAACTTATCAAATTTTTTTAATTTTAATTTATTAAATATTATTTATTATTTTTATTCAAATATTCCAATAATAAAACATGATATTGTGAATAAACATATCAAATAAAAATAAAATTATATTCTAAATTTCATTATATTTTTTTATTTACCTTTTTAAATATATTAACATATATTGAAAATAAAATTTAATTATGTAGATTTTTCATCGAATTCCTTATATTGTGTGAATGTTTGGGTAAATGCAAATATTAATGTGTTATATACTAAATAATTAATATAATAAATACAATCTAAATATATTGTATTAATAATCACAAGTGCATGCAAGTTTTATAGTTTAGGTTTATGTAGTTTTATCAGGACCTACATTTATTTAGTCATGACAACCTATGTATGGTCAGTTCAAGTACCCCAAAACCTTTTTAGTTAGATATTTTTAGTTTGAGGTCTCAGACCATATACAAATCATTAACTTATATTTTTAGTGAAGATGAGGCTACACATATGCCAATCTACTATATTTTCATGATCATGCAAATCTTGCATCCCCATTTGGAACTGATTTTTTATTTTGCCCATTTTATTGTTGAATTGATTCATCAAGGTTTGATATGAATCCATAAGATGAAATTTGATAGAACATTTGGATGGCATTCTATGTTAATGCATATGTTCTTGTATAGGGGCTGTTGGCACCTGCAAATTTTTAGGGCCCTCCCATTTTTCTTCTAGTCTTTGCAGCTTGTTTTTCCCTATTTTCTGGCCAAAACCCTTGTTTGAAATTCAAAATCTAGCCATTGCATATAGAAAACCTAAGTGTGCCCTACCCCTATTCTAATTTCATGTTACTTTTTGGGCAACTTAAAATTTTATGAAGGCATGTGCATTAAATTTTTATTCCCTAGCAGCCTTTATTTTCCTAAGTTTTCATGCGCCCAATGAAAATAATGTCCCTAAGTCTTTCAGGATTAATTTTTCATAAGTTTGCCACTTTATTTTTTACAGTGTTTCACCCTTTTAAAATACGTGGTTGTCATTAATTTGCAAGACTATTTGGTGTCAGAGGTCTCTGACATACGAATTCACGACTGTGTGCCATCTGTCCTAGCAGGCCCTGTCTTCCTTCCTTGTTGACTTGGGTAACAAGCGAGCAAGATCAATGATCATCAGTATACCATCGAGGGAAGATGCATAGGTGTTAATGTAACACCTTAATGACAACCACCTGATGTCATGGTAGATAGATTGTGGGTCCTAAATGACACATATGCACAAATGGCAAGCTGTGATTGGTCCATGTGTTAATGAGGTGGAGGTTGTCAGTGGGACCTAGTTTTCGGTGTGTCAGAGGGACCTAACACTGTCAGTCAATCGACGAATGGCATATGTCCTTATCAAATGTGTCAGAGGCTTGAGATTATGTGCCGGCCATTGATCTTCTTGATCCGGGCTATTGAAGTCCACTTTGTTCGCAAGTTTGTGGGATGTTTTGGCGGAAGGTCTTTTGACTTGGTGATTTGGTGAGTAGTGTTCATGTAATAGCCAAATAATTTAGTGGTGCCCTCAAAGTTCTCACGACTAGGCAAGGGATCCTTTGGTCACGTATTCACCAGATGGATTGAAGGTTAAAGGTTACCTAAGGACAGTGGGACCGTTTGCCATGTGGCATTGAGGTGTTAGTTTTTGATTGGTTGAGCTGGAGGGTGACGAGGAATACTATAGAGTGGGGCCATTGTCAAAAGGATCAGTGATGGGGACAAAATCTAGGGTTGGTGTAAGTTCTCATTGATTGTGTTAGAGCCATCAGATCTTGCGCCTGCCATCCAATTTCAAAGGCTTACTAAAAGTGGGTCCTTGTTAGAGATGATTGAGCTTGAGCAACAAATAATGTGGTGTCACATGGAACGAAGAGGGCCCAAGTGGGGTCTAAGGTCTTAGTAGTCCTGACAAAATCATTTGGTGGACTAATGAATTTCAGTGCTTTTCACTCATTTGTGAGATGAGATGGTATTGGTTGGTGATTCAGCGAGTGTGTATTTGCGTAATCGCTAGACTACTTGGAAGATAGATAAAGTTCTTCGTGAACTGATGAAAGCCTTTTGTTGCCAGTTCGCCAGATGTAACCGGGGCAAGTTTGTTTTCCTTTGGCTACCAAGTCACTGAGTTAAAGTGAGTTAAGTTTTTATCTCGTAAATGAAATGGCTTTGGTCGTGTGGTCACTAAATGTAAACCAGGATTCCTATTAAAGTTAAAATCATAAAGCTCGTAAAATGTGAAGATTTGACGGTCACGATATAAAGTTGACTCAAATTTAAATTTTGGCTATTGATTTGCTGCTTGAGCCATGAAATAGCAGTTGAAATTCAATTTCAAATTTTTTGAAGGTTTTTTCTGCGACAAAAAGGACTAGAATTTATGGTTTTAACAACAAGATTTGATGAAGTTGTTGTGCCGACTGCTGTAGGGTGGTCTAGAGGATTTGATGATTATTTACAGCCACCTGTACCATCATAAAATGGACATAGATGAGGTTTGAGGCATGTTGCAGGTGTACAAACAAACTAAATGGGCATGGTGTTCGCATGATCTTCAGTACAAATCAGAGGATTTTCATTGATGAAGATCAGTTTTTGGTTTGCTTGTCCAGGTTGCTTGGTTTTCTCCCCTAGAATTAATTGCTAATTGGTATTGGTGGGTTTAGTGGGTGAAGCCCTAACCCTACCTATCTGAAGCTTGTTGCATCCTAACCTATTTGAGGATTCCAAGATAGCTAGTGGTTTTCCCATCTTTTGGTTCCTAGTTCCAATCTTTGACAATCCAAGGGATTCTATTCTCTGGTTCCATATTCTTCATGGTTGAATGCATAATATACAAGCTTTACAGAGCAGATTGCTGATCCTATGATTCTGAGTAAAGAATTTACTTGTATGTATTGATTCACTTCCATGAGATACAATACAATTTCTAACTTGGTTCTGTTATTGTCTCTTTTCTTTGTGTTTATTCTTGTAAGTCTCTATTTTTAAGGCATTTGGAACATACTAGTTGTAAGGAAGCTATCTAATTGTTGCATGAGTTTCTTTCAAGTGAAGAATTAAATCCTTATGTGCAATTTCAGAGAATAAATACATCTATGGAAGATCTTGATGGTAGAAAACCTAGATTGAGAAGATAATTTGTAAGGCATTCTATCCAAATTGTATGTGGTTTGTAAGGTGTATCACTATATTTCCCAGAAATTCCTCTATTGATTTATGTTAGACTCTTTGCCCAAAGGATTAGGCACTGATCTGATTTCTATCATTCAAACACCTTTCAGTCATCAAACACAAATCCATCACTATCAACACCATTTCATTACATGTTCACGTACCTAAAAAATTGGACTGTCACTGATGTTTTACAATCTTTAGTTTCTGATTCCTTGAAGAGTGAATCAAAGTTTAGCCTTCCTTGAGTTTTACTCATACAAAGAAGAAGGACTCATCACCCTTATGCCATTGTTCATGTTATCATCCTTGGAGTTTCATTAGTCATATCCTGCAATAGGTTGTTCTCAGCTATCTTCAGGATTATCTTCCATAAAGGTACCTCTAATAAACTCCATATCATGACAATGAAGACCTAATCCACCAAACCATAGTTTACTTGAAAGATAGTAAACTATTTGTAGGCAATACCTGCTTGAGTCTTGTGGAGCTCAAAGCAGAAGAAGGATCTTATCCAATCCTCATCAATTAGGCTTTTCTTGCAAACTTGGAAACTTACTTACTGAGAATCAAGCCAATGTCCTTGCCAAGTTTGACCCACAAGAAAAATCCCTAACAGACTGGCGACTCTGCTGGGGAGTTGTAAAAATTATTTTGCCAAAGTTGTAGGATTTAGTTAAGCCAGGGTTCCTACCCTATACAAACTAGCTCGTTACCGTTGGTGCCTATATTTTAAAGAAGAATTCCCAAGTTTTGGGTGGTGACTCTAACAACCTTTGCAGCAGTACTAGTCAGTAATCATTCACAAGATGAGTTTCAGAGGTACTAGGTCTTAGAGAAATAAGCTTCTTGAGGACAAATTGGGAGAAGGTATCCCAAGTACTTCTAGGCCTAATCAGAAAAAGAGAGGAAGAAGAAATAGAAATATGTTTCATGCTCAGAAACATAGAGAAGATACTAGGCAAGAGGAACAAATCTAGTCTATTCAAATGAATCAAGAAGGAAATACCTCTAAATATGAGAAGACTTTTGATTTGGGTCTGAACCACTATGAAGATGAAATTCAAGTAGGAGATACTGAGTCTGAGACTACTCTCCCTGAGTCAGAAGAAATTTTTGAAGAGGTCTATGAGTTGGAAAGGAGAGTCCAAGAACAAATCCATCTAAGACAAAAAAGAGACAAGGAAAAAGATGAAAAGATTAGACATGCTATGATTAGAGCTGGGAAATTGAAGAGACAGTTGTTAGATCTTGAGGCCATGAATCAGGATCATGTGACAGAACAAGCAGAAGATCAACCTATTGTCCATAAGACCTATGAGACAACAGATCCTAGGGATAAAGGCAAACAAAAGGTTGTAGGAGGTCCAATAAATGAAACAAATCATGCAAAGAACTCCATGGATCAGGCAGCAAGATTAGAGGCTGACTTGGAAGAAGCAAAAAGAAAATAAGAATTGTTGGCCAAAGAGTTAGAAAAGGCAGAGCTTCAAGCTACTACTGCTAAAATGAAGAGAAACATTGAATTCCTTAGGCAATCTTCTCGACATGATAATAACCTTTCCACTTCTGAAGCACAAGGAGAAAATGTGTCGCACACTGCCAACACTTTAGGTACGCCTAACACTCCTAATGTTTCTAATACTCAAACATCTACATCTTTAGGTGGTGGCCCATCTCAAGTAGGTCCGATTCATGAGAGGCATAAGCAATTGGTTTTTGTTGGAATTTCTGGTTATCCAAATCCCATCCTTGATAAAATTAGGAAGAAGCTCCCAAAATTCACTGGAAGTAATGCAATTACTTGTGAGGAGCATTTGAAAGGTTTCATTGATGTGATAGATGATTACAACATTGAGCCTGATGATGTGATCATGAAGCTTTTTGTTCAGTCTCTAACTAAAGATGCTAGAGATTGGTTTAGAAATTTACCTCATGCCAGCATATGTTCATGGAATCAGTTTAGGTAGTCTTTCAAGGAACAATATGGTGATAAAACCAATGAAGGCTTCATGCTTAATGAGTTTAACAACATCAAGAAAAATTCAAATGAGGGTGTTGTTGAATTCAATGTTAGATTTTAGAAGGCCATGCATAAATTGTTGCAAGTTATCAGATTGGATGACAGGGTGTGTCTTGTTACATACGTAAATGCTTTTGATTCAAAGATGGGATATCTTTTGAGGGATAAGAATCCTAGGAATCTTGTAGAAGATTATAAATTGGCTATTAATATAGAGAGAAATAGAAGGATATCAGGGAAATTGGGAAGGAGAAAAGATTGTTAGCCATTAGTCTCAAATAGAAGAGAAACAAGGAAACCTGATGCAAAGCCCAAAGATGATGATAGTTTGAAACAAATCTTGAAAGCAATAAAGGATTTAAAGCCTGGTGAAGCAAGAAATTGTAGAGTGCAAGGAAATGATAGGCCATCTTTCAATAATTTTAATCAGTTGCCAAGAATGTAGAACTATCCCTATAATACTCAATGGAAGGATGGAAAGTCAGTGCTTCCTGAAAGAAAGGATAAACCAAATGACAAGACCCCTGACCCTTTGCATAGAAATATAGTGAATATGAATGACGATGTTCCATGGTGTATTGTTTTCCAATCACCTCATGATCTATATTACTGTGCTATTGCTCAAAGTGTTTCTGTAGATGAAGATCAAGGCAACAACAATGATGATCAAGGGTGTGGTATGACTTCTTCATACATATACGATGAGCTAGATTCTACAGATGAAGATGAAAACCAAGATGCTGGTAGTTCCCAAGTCAGGAATGAGGTTTACCATCAGCAAGTGTTTTCTAACGAAGAAGATAATCACCTTGATGTTGTTTAGTGTAATACTTTGAGAAGTGATGAGTCAGTAATGTTTAGAAGAACTTCTGATGAAGAAATTGCACAAATCACAACAGACATGGTGTCCCAAGTTAAAAGAAACTATAATTTGATATATAGGGTGGTAGGTGGTCAAAGTGGCAGGCCTACTGGAATTTTCATCAAGAAAATAGAAAGGGATGAAAAGCAAGCCCAAAATAAGCAAAAGGTTACTCAGATTGCTGACAAGACCAAGTTGAAGAAAAATGTTAACATTAAAAAGCCAATTGTGGCCTACAAGGTAAAAGCTAAACCTCTTGTGAGTACTGTTTCTCCTTTGCAAGAGAAAGAAAAGGGTTAGAGAAAAGATAATCCCAATGTGGTTACACATGAAGAAGACAAAGAGTTCACTACCACTGGGCAAGATGTAGTTGACCCCAAGTATGTTCCCATTGACATGAGAAAATTGTTGTCACCAATCACTGTCAAGGTCCCCTTATTAGAAATGATGAGGATAGAGAAGCATAAAGTTAAGGCTTTGAGTTGGGTAAAGGGAGCATTCTCTTCTGATACCCAAAGTTCCACCAAGGTTGATGGAATGGATGCTACAACAAGTGATTCAATTGAGAACCATTGTGGGGAGATCATCTCTGAGATCCCTCAAATTTATTTGGATGCTAATGCTGTGTTAGTCCATTTTCTTGTCAGTGCAAAATCCTGTGAAAATGGGCAGTTCCATGCAAATGTTTTGTCATGTTGTCCTGCCATGCCTACAATCATAGTTTTGTCTTGCAAAAAAAATTCACAATGTTTCATGGTGTGTGCCCTTAGCCCTGTGTGCTTCATGTTGTCACCTTGCTCTAGTTTAGATCGCATCTCCTGAATCAAAAAACCTAGGGAGTTATTAAAGTTCTAAGGTCTGTAGGAAACAAATTTTAAAAATATGCCTCAGTGTCAAAAACCCATAGTGTTTCTGAAAATCCAGGATGTTTTCAATCTGTGTGAAAACTTTGTGTGTTTTTGACCTTGGTCCTAAGTGCGCAAGCATGATCGGTTAGTGGTACCCAGTTCTTCTCAGTTGCCCGGTATGGTTAAAGTTCAGACAGAGTTAGTGGTTGTCACATGTTCACATGGTGAAGATGCATTATGTTTAGCCCTTACACTTTTGCGACAACCGTTTGATTCTCTTGTGTGGGCGTGAAGTGGGTCCAAGTGTGCAGGCTCTTCCTGATTGGTTATCACATGGCTGCATGTCAGAATTTTCTGACATGTGATCATGCGACCGCTTGCCACCTATCCATGGAGGTCCCAGTTCTTTATGTTGTTCGGCTTCCTGGTAGTTAATTTTTTCATTCTGCGACCTGGCGACTTGCGGTTATCTCTTGGTTGCTGGTTTCTGGCGATTAAGTCCTTAACATCTGGTGACTTGGTTGGTGGTTTACTTTGCCTTAGTCGCATGGTTGGGTAATGGTGGGCCCAGGTCTTCAAAGCTTTTAAAAGGTAGGGCTTCTTTGGTGGTGGTCTCGTTGGCGGTGATGTGCCAGCCTGTGGTTGGCTATCGCATGATTGCATGTCAGAGTTTTCTGACATGTGATCATGCGACTAGTTGACACGTGTTCCTGAGCCTAGTGGCAGGTGGTGGTGTGGCATCTTTCAGTTGGTCTGAGTTGGCATAATGGTGAATGGGCTCAGGTACTATTAGGAGGATTTCAAATCAATGGTGTTTGTGTGATCCTGTGGAATCTTGCCGGTCCATGCGATCATGCAACTGGCTGTCAATTTTCCTTGGCAGGCCGAGTGTGACTTCTTGATATTTTTGATGGTATGGATAAATTTGGCGGCCCTAACATTTTTTCTCTCTATCACTGGTTTGCATGATACTTTAGCAGTGGCACTATTATTTCCATGAACTGGCAAAGTGCCTTTAGTCGCCAGTTTGCCAGATAACTTAAGTGGCTATTTTTTGCACGTGTTGTCGCCAGTTCATGCAGTTAAGCCGAGGTTAAGTTTTTCATTCCATGACTAAGAAATAATTTGTCACCAGTTCACGGAGTTAACCTGAGGTGTAGTTGAGTTAAAGCCATGGCCAGCACTTTGGTGATGTGGGCATTTTTCATTGGCCGACGGGTGATAGGGTGACAATCTCGTGGCTTGTCGCATGTTCGCATAGCCCAATTTTTGGCTATGCGATCATGCGACCACTACTGGCATCACAGTTGCAGAGTTGGGTGGGTCCACGGTGCCTATGTTGCTGACATGCTAGTTCTTGATTGGCTGTTGATTTTTTGAGGGGCCCGTGACTGTCGTGAATTCAAATATGACTGGCCAATTTGCCAAGAAAAGAAAGAGATCTACGGTCGTGTTTTAAACCTTTGGGAGTGACCATTGGTTTTCAAATTCAAATTTGCAGAGGGGTTTTCTAGTGACATGAAGTACTAGAATTTATCATTTCCTCGACGGATTTTGACTGGTTTAGTGGCCCCAGTGGTTGCAGTGTGGTCCAATGAGTTGGGTGGTTACCTGTAGGACTGGTACCGTGTGGTGATGGATAGTTTTTGTTGGCTCGAGGTGTTTTATTGGTCTGATCAATATGGTTTGCATGGTAAATTTATGATCTTCCTATCCTTCTCAAAGATTTTTCTCAGGTGTGAAGATCATCCTTGGTCTGATAGGCTGGTGCTGGTTTTCCCTCTAGTGGTTTTTTGATTTTTTCTAGTTGGGTTAGCTATTGTAACCCTAACCCTAGTCACCCTAGGCTTATTGCATTCTCTTTGAGATTCCCAAGGTTGCTAGTGGTATAAGTTTTTGATTTTTTGACTATGTAAGGGTTCCATTCTATTTGGTTCTAGTGGGAAATAGTAAACTCTATCGCATTGTAGGAGGCTAGATAGAATTTCTTTGCATCTTTTGCAGATTATTGAAGTGGTAGTCTCATTTTTGATATAGACATGTACAAGATTCATCATACTTAATATAATTGTTTCATGCTTTCAAGTCTCTCCTTGGTGTCAGTCATATGAGTTTTGAATTTTATGATCCATTGCATTGGGTTGCCTCTGTATATGTTTTAGTCTTTAGTTCTTGATCTAGGATCAAGTGAAAGATACTTTGGATAGGGCATATATTCATTTGACTTGTCTACAGAAGGATCTTATAAGTAGTGGATGGGCTGGAATAGTTGTATTTATGGCTTTGAGTCATTGATAGTAGTTGGTTCATGTTCTATATTTGTTTTTGAGTGCTACCCAATGGATAATGGCACTGATCAAGGATTAGTATATTTAGTTGAGTCCAATGTTTGATGGGTTTTGGCCATTTCCTACATCTTTATATATCGGTACCATTTCAAGTCTTTACCCTTCACAAGACCATTTTACCCTTCATAGAAATTGAGATTCAATGAATGCCTGGTTAACATTTAGTAGTCTCTTGCTATAATCTACTTTATTTAATCCAGTCCAAAGTCCTAAAATGCCAGAAGTTACTAGATTAGGTACACCCACCATGGTTTTGTAGAGCTAGAAGTGAAGAGGGTAGTCTTGTCCCTATAGTTGGTCCAGTTGCCTTGCAGAGCTTTCACACTTGGATTTGACCAGTCCTAACATCAGTCTCAAGGCATTTTGGCAGCCCTAAGTGGCATAAGCATTTTTGAACACCAACAAGATGGCGACTATGCTGGGGAAATGAAATAAGTTTAGTAATAAGAGTATCCCAGAGTCTTGTTGTATTTAGTTTAAGGAAGAGTCTTATACATTTTCTAATTTGAGAATTGCTTTTTAGATTTGCAAATGTGTTACCTGGATTTGCATATTGGGTCATATGTGACTTTTTTGTGGAAGAGCCCAAAGTCTATTGGTGTTTCAAGATAGATCAGTAAAGTTTGTGTCCTCTGAATTGAGGTGGTGACTCTATGCTAGAAAGAACTTGAATTGTGAAGTTTTGTTGGGACTTCAATTAGATAAGAAGAAGGCAATAGCATTCAGTAGGGTGATCCAAGTATTCTCCATCAAAATTTTATATATATGCATGGTCCTAATCAAATGGTTTTGTCATTAAGAAAGGATATATAAGTGTGAAGTATGTAGGAAATATTTAGTGACAAAAGAAGGTTCAATTCAAGTATAGATTTCTTGTCATTGGTCTTGAAGACTTTCAAGTAGATGTGCCATAGTTGCAGCTAGTAATGGATGTTCACAAGGTTTCTTTTGTTAGAGGATATGTGCCATTTTGTTATGATGGCATACCTATTTTCCCCAACAAAGTCCCTGATGAAATCAGAGAGTATCTACCAAAGTTCAATAGGAATCAATGTCCATTAGCAAGAAAACATGTGATGGCTTTTTCTGATTTAATGTGTGATTTTGATGTCTGCCATGAGGATTTATGGATGAGGTTGTTTGTGCAAACTCTTGAGGGAGATGAAAGGTAGTGGTTTTAATTTTTTCCTGCAGCCTCTATTTCTTCATGGGATGAGTTGAGTTCTTGCTTCATTGATTATTTTGATAGTTGGGTAGATGTAAAATCAATGTTGGACAATTTCATGGGAATTCAGATTGAGAAAGGTGAGTTGATTCAAAGATTTAATAGAAGATTCACTGGGACATTATTGGATATCCCTGAAAACTATAGACCACATGATCAAGTTTTTTTAGTTATATACTTGAGTGCATTTAACCAAAAAATGGGTTTCTTGCTGAGGGATAAACAACCACAAAGTCTACATCAAGATTTTGAGGTTGCATTGGATATTGAGTGCAATCTGAAGTATGGAGTTATAAGAAGACATGCCTCTGTTAGTTTGCATATTCAGAGTAGGGTGAATGATCAGAAGGAGGTTGAGAAACATTAGTGCTCTCATCCCTCTAATTTTTGTATTAATCACAGTGTTGTATATGAAGGTGAAATGAGTTCTACTGCCAAAGATGCTGAGAAAAGTGTTGACTATGGGAGAATGGATGAGGTGGAGAATGAATTACTTTCTGACGATATGCCACAGGGTTTCTCTCATATTGCAGAGGATTTTTCTTCACAGTCTTCTATGCCAATGGGTGGTAATGATGTTGATTGTAAAGTCTTGGAGATTGAAGATTTGTAGGAAAATCCATTGAGTGGTACTTCTAATGATGATGAGATTGATTACAACACTGATTATTCATATGTTGATAGCAGTGATGGTGAGTCATGCTCTAGCTTTGACTCTGAATTTTCTTCTTCTTTTGAAGATGTGTATGATGATGGAAATAAAGACATATATAGTGTGGTTGCCAATGAGTTATTTGATGAGGACACTAGTGAGAACCAATTGGCACTTTGTCCAAATTATTATGAGAAACAATTCCATGTTGTTTCTAACCCACTATTTGAGGAGTGTGCTCAGAGGATGGAATTTTTTGAGGATTACTCACCTTCTGTACATAAAGTTTCACATACGGTTGATCTGGAGTCTCCCTCACAAATGAGGCCAGTTGAAAGAAGGGTAATGCAGGATGAATGTTGCTCTATTGATGAGGATGCATTACATTGTGACAATGTGTTTCTTCTGCCACCTAGCAGTGAAAATAATGGTGATAATTTAATTCATGATGTTGATCATGTGAATCATCCTTATGAGGATAAAGGTTTGATTTATCAAGAGAAATTAGACTTGATAAACCTGAGTAACTTGATATATGAGCATGTTTCAATTGCCTTGGCTGAGGTAAGTGAAAGTAAGTATAGTTGCTTATCTTTTGATATGCGAGAGTGCATTGGAGATGAGATGGATGCCTACAGCCAGGGAGGAAAGATGTTAGTCTTTTGTCCCCTTCCATATGTTTCAGTCCATGATGATTTTGATGATGCTTGTTTTTCAAGTAGTGAGTTTGTGGGGGGACATGTGAAGGAAGGCATTGGTCATGGTAAACCTAGAGTTGTTCTGTAGTCTGTGCTTAACAGTGATTTCTATCATCATGCATGTGGTAAAGGTTTCAGACTCTTGTTTGATTTCATGAGCAGAAACCAATTTTTTGATAGAGGAAAAGGATGGCATTCTTTTGGTGTCCAAATGTTGCTTATATCCTATATAATGGCGTTAGAGTTTTTGGTAGGGAGCCGGTCTGTGAAATTTTTGGATTAAAAGTGGGGAGAGGGTCTAATTGCTTTGTCTAGGTATGGTCTTCTTTTCCCAGAGATCTGAATTCTTGCCATGCCTGTGAGAGGCATGCATCCCCAGAAAGAGCCACTGTTAGTCCATTTTCCTATCAGTGTAAATTCCTATGAAAATGAGCAGTTCCCTGCAAATGTTTTGTCATGTTGTCCTGCCATGCTTGTAGTCACAATTTTGTCTTGCAAAGAAAATTTACAATGTTTCATGGTGTGCGCCCTTAACCCTGTGTGCTTGATGTTGTCACCTTGTTCCAGTTTAGATCGCATCTCCTGAATCACAAAACCTAGGGAGTTATTAAAGTTCTAAGGTCTACAGGAAACAAATTTTAAAAATCTACCTCAGTGTCAAAAACCCACAGTGTTTCTAAAAATCCATGATATTTTCAGTCTGTGTGAAAACTTTGTGTGTTTTCGACCTTGGTCCTAAGTGCGCAAGCGCGATCAGTCGGTGGTACCCAGTTCTTCTCAGTTGCTTGGTATGGTTAAAGTTTGGACAAAATCGGTGGTTGTCACATGTTCACATGGTGAAGATGCACAATGTTTAGCCCTTATGCTTTTGTGATAGCCATTCGATTCTCTTGTGTGGGCATGAAGTGGGTCCAAGTCTGTAGGCTCTTCCTGATAGGTTGTCGCATGGCCGCATGTCAAACTTTTCTGACATGCGATCATGTGACCACTTGCCACCTATTTGCAGGGGTCCTAGTTCTTTGTGTTGTTTGGCTGCCTAGCGGTTAATTTTTTCATTCCATGATTTGGTGACTTGCAGTTATCTCTTGGTCATTGGTTTCTAGCGGATAAGTCCTTAACATCTGACAACTTGGCTGGCAATTTACTTTTCCTTAGTTGCGCGATCGCATAATGGTGGGCCGGGGTCTTGAAAGCTTTTAAAAGGTAGGGCTTCTTTGGCAGTGGTCCCATTGGTGGTGATGTGGCAGCCTGTGGTTGGCTATCGCATGATCGCATGTTAGAGTTTTCTGACATGCAATCATGTGACCGGTTGACATGTGTTCCTTAGCCCAGTGGCAGGTGGTGGTGTGGCATCTTTCGGTTGGTCTGAGGTGGTATAATGGTGAACGGGCCTAGGTTCTATTAGGAGGATTCCAGATCAATGGTGGTCATGTGATCATGTGGAATCTTGTCAGTCCATGCGATCATGCAACCAGCCATCGATTTGCCTTAGTGGGCCCAGTGTGACTTCTTGATGTTTTTGACAGTATGGATAAATTTGGTGGCCCTGACATTTTTTCTCTTTGTCACTGGTTCGCATGATACTTTAGCGGTGGCGCTATTATTTCTACAAAATGGTGAAGTTCCTTTAGTCACCAGTTCACCAAATAACTTAAGTGGCCATTTTTTGCACGTGTTGTCACTAGTTCACAGAGTTAAGCCGAGGTTAATTTTTTCATTTCATGACTAAGAAATACTTTGTCACCAGTTCACGGAGTTAACCTGAGGTGCAGTTGAGTTAAAGCCATGGCCAGTGCTCTTGGTGACGTGAGCATTTTTCATTGGCCGACAGGTGACAGGCTGGCAATCTTGTGGCTTGTCACATGTTCGCATAGCCCAATTTTTGGCTGTGATCATGCAACCACTGCTAGCGTCATGGTTACAGAGTTGGGCAAGTCCACAGTGCCTGTGTTGCTGATGTGCTAGTTCTTGACTAGCTATTGATTTTTAGAGGGGCCTGTGACTGTCGTGAATTCAAATATGACCGCCCGATTTGCTGGGAAAAGAAAGAGATCTACGGCCATGTTTTAAACATTTGGGAGTGACTGTTGCTTTTCAAATTCAAATTTGTAGAGGGGTTTTTCAGCGACATGAAGTACCAAAATTTATGGTTTCCTCTATGGATTTTGACTGGTTTAGTGGCGCCAATGGTTGCAGTGTGGTCCAGTGAGTTGGGTGGTTACCTATAGGACTAGCACCATGTGGTGATGGATTATTTTTTTTGGCTCAAGGTGTTTTGTTGGTCTGATCAGTATGGTTTGCATGGTAAATTTATGATCTTCCTATCCTTCTCAAAGATTTTTCTCAGGTGCGAAGATCATCCTTGGTCTAACAAGCTAGTGTTGGTTTTCCCTCCAGTGGTTTTTTGATTTTTTCTAGTTGGGTTAGCTGTTGTAACCCTAACCCTAGTCACCCTAAGCTTATTGCATTCTCTTCAAGATTCTAAAGGTGGCTAGTGGTATAAGTTTTTGGTTTTTTGACTGTGGAAGGGTTCCATTCTGTTTGGTTCCAGTGGGAAATAGTAAACTCTATCGCATTGTAGGAGGCTGGATAGAATTTCTTTGCATCTTTTGTAGGTTATTAAAGTGGTAGTCTCATTTCTAATATAGACATGTACAAGATTCATCATACTTAATATAATTGTTTCATGCTTTCAAGTCTCTCCTTGGTGTTAGTCTTATGAGTTTTGGATTTTCTGATCCATTGCATTGAGTTGCCTCTGTATATGTTTTAGTCTTTAGTTCTTGATCTAGGATCAAGTGAAAGATACTTTGGATAGGGCATAGATTCATTTGACTTGCCTACAGAAGGATCTTATAAGTAGTGGATGGGCTGGAATAGTTGTATTTATGGCTTTGAGTCTTTGACAGTAGTTGGTTCATGTTCTATATTTGTTTTTGAGTGCTACCCAATGGATAATGGCACTGATCAAGGATTAGTATATTTAGTTGAGTCCAATGTTTGATGGGTTTTGGCTATTTCCTGCATCTTTATATATCAGTACCATTTCAAGTCTTTACCCTTCACAAGACCATTTTACCCTTCATAGCAATTGAGATTCAATGAATTCTTGGTTAACATTTAGTAGTCTCTTGCTATCATCTGCTTTGTTTAATCTAGTCCAAAGTCCTAAAATGCCATAAGTTCCTGGATTAGGTACACCCGCCATGGTTTTGTAGAGCCAGAAGTGAAGAGGGCAATCTTGTCCCTATAGTTGGTCCAGTTGCCTTGCAGAGCTTTCACACTTGGATTTGACCTGTCCTAACATCAGTCTCAAGGCATATTGGCAACCCTAAGTGGCATAAGCATTTTTGAACACCAACATGTTGCAAATGTTGTGTCAAGAATAGTTGATCCTTTCTTTTTGTCCTGAATAGTGAATGGAAAGTTGTTAAGAAATTTCATGATTGATTCAAGAGCCTCTAATACTATTATGCCTATAAAAATAATGAGATCCTTGGGTTTGAAAGTAGATACACCTCATGGTAGATGTAAGGCTATGGATTCAAGAGAGGCCCCTATTATTTGTACTATAAACGCACTTCCTTATAGGTTGACAGCTTTCCTTGAGAAGATGCTAACAATGAGTGTTCTAGTGGTAGAGATTCACCCTCATTATGGGATGTTGTTGTCAAGGAAGTGGAGTGCTCAGATGGGAGGTAGTATCTAGTGTGATTTTTCCTTTGCAATTTTCAATATCAATGGTGACAATGTGAAAGTATCTAGAGAAGGGAGAACTCCACATCTGATTGAAATAAATGATGATCATTTATATTGTTGTGTGGATGTTGACATGGAGAATTTCAAATTAGAGGAGATTATCCCACTAGTAGAAGAGATAGATCCACTAGTTGTAGAATTAAAGAAACAACAAGATGTGTTGTGGTAGATGTATTTTGATGGAGCATGCTCAAAAGAAGTCTTAGGAGCTAGGGTTTTATTCATATCTCCATCAGGTACCACTTTTAAGTATTCATTCTCATTGACTATTCAATGCACAAACAATATTGCTAAATATGAAGCATTGTCTTTGGGATTGAATATTGCTATAAAACAATTCTTGAAGTAAAAACTACACTAGTTGTTGGAGATAACATTTACAATTGGCAGGTTTTTGAGGATGATCATGACATCCTAGGATTTATTCATTAACCTGATATATATGAAGATGAACCTATAGACTGTAATACTTTGGTTGAGGAAATTGAAGGTAAGGACATGGTCATGGGAAGTGAGGTGATCCAGTGGAACTCAAATAGCATTCCTAAGGGATTAACTGAGTTAAAAGCATTGTATAGAAGTCAAAATGATCATATGTAAAAAATAAGTAATGCTAATGTAGAAGATCTGGAGGAAGTGAATTTGGGGTCACATGGTGCCTGTTAAATGGTCTATATTGGAAAAAGATTGACCCCTCATTTGAAAGATAATTTGATAAAGTTGTTGAGGAGATACAAGCATGTGTTTGCATGGTCTTATGATGACCTAAAAGCCTATAAAGAAGACCTTTTCCAACATGAAATCCCATTAAAGTAGGATGTGAAACCATTCAGACAAAAGAAAAGGCCCATTAACCCATTGTTGGCTCCTAAGATACAGTAGGAGCTAGTCAAGTTCAGTGATGTAGAAATAATTCAACTTATAAGGCATTCAACCTGGGTGTCTAATTTAGTCCTAGTTAGAAAGAAGAATGGTGACATTAGGTTGTGTGTAGACTTCAGGAATCTGAATGTTGCATCATTGAAAGACAACTATTCACTACCTAACATGGAGGCAATGTTGCACAAGGTCACTGGTTGTGAGTTATTGTCTATGATGGATGGCTCCTCTGGATATAACCATGTGTTGGTGAAAGAATTTGAACAATTCAAAACTGCATTCACAACACCTTGGAGAACATATGTGTATGTCAGAATGCCATTTGTTCTCAGAAATGCTGGGGCAACTTTCCAAAGAGCCATGGATGTTGCTTTCAAAGAGTACATAGACTTGTTTATGGTTGTGTATTAGGATGAGCTAACTACTTATTCCAGGAAGGCTCATGATAATTGTTCGCACCTGGAGAAGATTTTTCTTAAAGCTCTGGAGTATGGTGTGTCCCTGAATCCCAAAAAATGTAACTTTGTAGTCAAAGAGGGAAAGCTTCTAGGACACATTGTATCAAAAGATGGAATAAGAATTGATCCAGAAAGGGTTGAAGTAATCAGGAAAGTGTTTGCACCAAAAAATCTCAAAGGGGTGTAGTCCTTTCTGGGGAAGATCAATTTTGTTAGGAGATTCATTGCAAATTTTGCTGAAATTGTCAAGCCTATAGTGAAGTTTTTAAAAATGGATGTCAAGTTTCAATGGACTATAGAGGCTCAGGCTGCATTTGAGAAAATTAAGGATGTGATCCAACAAGCACCTGTGCTTAGGTCTCCTGACTATACCAAGCCTTTTTCATTGTTTTCTTTTGCATCATTTCACACCATTGCTATTATTTTGTTGCAAAAGGACAATGAAGGTTTTGAGCATCCAATTGCATTTTTTAGCAAATCCTTACAGGCTGCTGAGTTGAATTTTGAGATGATGGAGAAGCAGGCATATGCATTGGTAAAGGCAGTCAAATATTTTAGGCCTTATCTGGTGTGTGCAAAGGTTGTTGCATATGTCCCACATTCAGCACTAAAGGATGTTCTTACTCAATCTGAAGTCACTAGTAAAAGATGCAAGTGGATTACTAGAATTCAAGAATTCAATTTGGAAATTCATATCACTAAGCTTGTGAGAGGACAAGGTCTGGAAAAATTGATGACTGAAGAGAATATGGACTTAGTCCAAGTAAATAATGAAGGAACTCCAGATATGACAGTCATAAGTATTGAATTGCAACCAGAGTATGCTGATATTGTCTATTTCATAAAGAATGCTAGATGCCCAGACTATATGACAGATAATGAAAATAGGTCCTTGAAATTACAAGCTCAAAAATATACATTGCTACAAGGGGATGTGTATTTGAAAAATAGAGATGGAATCTTGTTGTTTTGTCTTGACAGATATCAGGCAGAGAAGGTTTTAAATGAAATGCATGCTGGTGTCTGTGGAGGTCATTTTTCAGCAAGGACTACTGCTCACAAGGTTTTAAGGGTAGGTTATTTTTGGCCTACATTGTTTAAAGATTCAGTTAAATATGTTAGGAAATGTGAAGCTTGTCAGAGGTTTTCTTCAAAATTAAAATACTCAGAAGCATTGTCATTAAACCCAATAGTTGCTGAAGCACCATTTGCCATGTGGGGCTTGGATTTCATAGGTGAATTTGCTGAGAAATCTAGTGGAGGACATAGTTATATACTTGTTGCAACTGATTATTTCACAAAATGGATAGAGGCTATTCCTACAAAGTGGGCAACAAGTAAGGTGGTGATTGATTTCTTACTTGACAACATTTTGACTAGATTTGGTGTCCCTATGAAGTTGATTACAGATAATGCAATGTGTCTCAGATCTGATGAGTTTAAGGAGTTTTGCAAAGATAATGGAATCATGACTTCCTATTCATCTCCTTATCATCCTCAAGCAAATGGACAGGCTGAGTCTAGCAATAAAAGTATCTTGACAATCTTGAAGAAGACACTTGAAAAGAATAAGAGGGCTTGGCATTCCAAGTTGAGATTCTCTTTATGGGCAGATAGGATTATAGTGAAAAGAGCCACTGGGAAGTCTCCCTTTGAGCTTTTGTATGGTTTGTAGTCAAGGCTACCTATAAATAATCTAATTCTAGTTTATCAGTTTATTCAACATAAGGAGTTAGAGGTCATAGAGCCAATGCATCATAGAATTATGTAGCTGACTGAGTTAGATGAACAAAGAAAAGAGAGTCAAAAGAGTAATATCAAGTTGCAACGGAAGGTGAAGTACTTATTTGACAAAAGAATAACTACTTGAAAATTCAAGGTTGATGATTTGGTACTTCAGTGGAATGTGAGGGTAGAAGATAAAGGGAAGCCTTAGAAATTTGAATCACTATGGCTTAGTCCTTTTGTGATTCATGATGATTTCGGGAAGGATTCCTACTTGCTGAAGAACATGGATGGTGAAGTTTTTGAATTTCCAGTGCATGGGAAATTCTTGAAGCCCTTCTTCAGTTAAGTTTTTGATTATCATGCATGTGTAAATATTTTGTAAATTCTGTATAGGTTTGTTTCCTTTCAGGTTGTGTGTTTCTTTCCCTGTTTTAGGTTAGTGTGGTTTTTGGTCTACATCCCAGAGTCCTATGGTTCTTGTTGAAACTTGCATTTCAACATCCTTAGATAGAGCCACTAGTGGCACCTACAAATTTTCATGCCCCTCTCATTTTTCTTCTGGTCTTTGTAGCTTGTTTTTCCCTATTTTCTGGCTAAAACCCTTGTTTGAAATTCAAAAATCTAGCTGTTGCATATATAAACCCTAAGTTTTCCCTAGCCCTATTCTAATTTCATGTTACTTTTTAGGCCACTTAAAATTTTATGAAGGCATGTGCGTTAAATGTTTATTCCCTAGTGGACTTTATTTTCCTACGTTTTCATGTGCCCGACAAAAATAATGTCCCTAAGTCCTTCGGTGTTAATTTTTCCCAAGTCTGCCGCTTTATTTTTTCTAATGTTTGACCCTTTTGAAATATGTGGTTGTCATTAATTCACAAGACTGTTTGGTGTCAGTGGTCTCTGATATGCGAATTCATGACTGTGCACCATCTGTCCTAGGGGGGCCTGTCTTCCTTCCCTATTGACTTCATTAACGAGCGACCAAGATCAATAATCGTCACTATACCGCTAAGGGAAGATGTGTGGGTGTTAATGTAACACCTTAATGACAACTATCTGATGCGATGGTAGATAGACTGTGCATCCTAAATGACACGTATCTACAAATGGAAATCTATGATTGGTCCATGTGTTAATGAGGTGGAGGTTGTCAGTGGGACCTGGTTTTCAGCATGTCAAAGGGACCTAACACTGTTAGTTGATCAATGAATAGCATATGTTCTTATTGAATGTGTCAAAGGCTTGAGATAATGTGTCAGCCATTGATCTTCTTGATCTGGGCCCAGTACATTTGTCAGTCCTTTTGGCGGTTCTAAAAAATGTTCATTTTGTTCACTGGTTCATGGGATGTTTTGGTGGAAGGTCTTTTGACTTGGTGATTTGGCGAGTAGTGTTCATGTAATAGCCAAATAATTTAGTGGTGCCCTTAAAGTTCTTAGGACTGGGAGAGGGTTCCTTTGGTTGTGTATTCGCCAGATGGATTGAAGGTTAAAGGTTAGCCGAGGACGGTGGGACCATTCGCCATGTGGCACTAAGGTGTTAGTTTTTGATTGGCTGAGCTAGAGGGTGATGAGGAATACTATAGAGTGGGGCCATTGTTAGAAGGATCAGTGACGGGGACAAAATCTATAGTTGGTGTAAGTTTTCATCGATTGTGTCAGAGCCATTAGATCTTGCACCTACCATCCAATTTCAAAGGCTTACTGAATGTGGGTCCTTGTCAGAGATGACTGAGTTTGAGCAACAAATAATGTGGTGACACATGGCGTGAAGAGGGCCTAGGTGGGGTCTAAGGTCTTAGCGGTCTAGACAAAAGCATTTGGCAGACTAATGAATTCTAGTGCTTTTCACTCATTCACGAGATGAGATGGAGGTTTTCTAAATTGGCTAGCGATTCAGTGAGTGTGTATTCACGTAATCACTAGACTACTTGGCAGGTAGATAAAGTTCTTTGTGAACGGACAAAAGCCTTTTGTCACCAGTTCACCAGATGTAACCAGGGCAAGTTTTTTTTCCTTTGGCTACCAAGTCACTGAGTTAAGCGGTGAGTTAAGTTTTTATCTCTTGAATGAAATGGCCTTGGTTGCGTGGTTGCTAAATGTAAACTAGGATTCCCATTAAAGTTAAAATCATAAAGCCTGTGAAACATGAAGATCTGACGGTTATGATATAAAGTTGACTTAAATTTAAATTTTGGCTGCTGATTTGTTGCTTGAGCCATGAAATAGCCATTGAAATTCAATTTGAAATTTTCTGAGGGTTTTTTCAGTGACAGAAAGGACCAGAATTTATGGTTTTAACGACAGGATTCGATGAAGTTGTTGTGCCGACTGCTGTAAGGTGGTCCAAAGGATTTAATGCTTGTTTGCAGATGCTAGTACCATCATAAAATGGACATAGGTGAGGCTCGAGGCATGTTGCAGGTGTACAAACAGACTAAATGGGCATGGTTTTTGTGTGATCTTTGGTACAAATCAGAGGATTTTCATTGATGAAAATTAGTTTTGGGTCTGCTCGTCTAGGTTTCTTGGTTTTCTCCCCTGGAATTAATTACTGATTTGTATTGGTGGGTTTAGTGGGTGAAGCCCTAATCCTAGCTATCCAAATCTTGTTTCATCCTAACCTATTTGAGGATTCCAAGATAGCTAGTGGTATAAGTAGTAAAAGTCCTAATTTTGTAATGGTTCTGAAAACTTTTTGGGTCTCCTAGCTTTCTAGTTTTCCCATCTTTTGGTTCCTAGTTCTAGTCTTTGGCAATCCAAGGGCTTCTATTCTCTGGTTCCATATTCTTGATGGTTGAATGCGGAATATACAAGCTTTACAGAGCAGATTGTTGATCCTCTGATTCTGAGTAAAGAGTTTACTTGTATGTATTGATACACTTCCATGAAATACAATACAATTTCTAGCTTGGTTCTATTATTATCTCTTTTCTTTGTGTTTATTCTTGTAAGTCTATATTTTTAAGGCATTTGGAACATACTAGTTGTAAGGCAGCTATCTAATTGTTGTATGAGTTTCTTTCAAGGGAAGAATTAAATCCTTATGTGCAATTTCAGAGAATAAATACATTTGTGGAAGATCTTGATGGTAGCAAACCTAGATTGAGAAGATAATTTGTAAGGCATTCTATCCAAATTGTATGTGGTTTGTAAGGCGTATCACTGTATTTCCCATAAATTCCTTGATTGATTTTAGTTAGACTCTTTGCCCAAAGGATTAGGCACTAATCTAATTTCTTTCATTCAAACACCTTTCAGTCATCAAACACAAATCTGTCACTATCAACACCATTTCATTACATGTACATGGACCTAAAAAATAGGATAGTCCCTAATGTTTTACAGTCTTTAGTTACTGATTCCTTGAAGAGTGAATCAAAGGTTAGCCTTCGTTGAGTGTTACTCATAAAAAGAAGGACTCATCACCCTTATGACATTGTTCATGTCATCATCCTTGGAGTTTCATTAGTCATATCTTGTAATAGGTTGTTCTCAGCTGTCTTCAGGATTATCTTCCATAAAGGTACCTTTAATAAAATCAATAGCATGACAATGAAGACCTAATCCACCAATCCATAGTTTACTTGAAAGATAGTAAACTATTTGTAGGCAATACCCACCTGAGTCCTATGGAGCTCAAAGCAAAAGGAGGATCTTAACCAATACTAATCAATTAGGCTTTTCTTTCAAACTTGGAAACTTACTTACTGAGAATCAAGCCAATGTCCTTGCTAAGTTTGACACACAAGAAAAATCCCTAATAGACTGGTGACTCTACTGGCAAGTTGTAAAAATTATTTTGCCAAAGTTGTAGGGTTTAGTTAAGCCAGGGCTCCTACCCTATAAAATCTAGCTAATTACCATTGGTGCCTATATTTTAAAGAAGAATTCCCAAGTTTTGGGTGGTGACTCTAACAACCTTTGTAGTAGTACTGGTTAGTAATCATTCACAAGATGAGTTTGAGAGGTACTAGGTCTCAGAGAAATAAGCTTCATAAGGACAGATTGGGAGAAGGTATCCCAAGTACTTCTAGCCCTAATCAGACAAAGAGAGGAAGAAGAAATAGAAATATGTTTCATGCTTAGAAACATAGAGAAGATACTAGGTAAGAGGAACAAATCCAGTCTATTCAAATGAATCAAGAAGGAAATACCTCTAAATATGAGGAGGCTGTTGATTTGGGTTTGAACCACTATGAAGATGAGGTTCAAGTAGGAGATATTGAGTCCAAGACTACTCTCCTTGAGTCAGAAGAAATTTTTGAAGAGGTCTATGAGTTGGAAAGGAGAGTCCAAGAATAGATCCATCTAAGATAGAAAAGAGACAAGGAAAAAGAGGAAAAGATCAGACATGCTATGATTAGAGTTGGGAAATTGAAGAGACAGTTGTTGGATCTTGAGGCCATGATTCAGGATCATGTGATAGAAAAAGAAGAAGATCAGCCTATTGTCCATAAGACCTATGAGACAATAGATCCTAGGGATAAAGGTAAATAAAAGGTTGTAGGAGTTCCAATAAATGAAATAAATCATGCAAAGAAGTCCATGGATCAAGGGGCATGATTAGAGGCTGACTTGGAAGAAGCAAAAAGAAAATAAGAATTGTTGACCAAAGAGTTAGAAAAGGCATAGCTTAAAGCTACTACTACTAAAATGAAGAGAAAGATTGACTTCCTTAGGAATTCTTCTGGACATGCGAATACCCTTTCCACTTTTCAAGCACAAGGAGAAAATGTGTCAAACACTGCCAACACTTCAGGTATGCCTAAGACTCCTAATGTTTCTAATACTCAAACATTTACATCTTTAGGTGGTGGCCCATCTCAAGTAGGTCCCATTCATGAGAGACATAAGCAATTGGTTTTTGTTGGAATTCCTGGTTATCCAAATCCCATCCTTGATGAAATTAGGAAGAAGCTCCCAAAATTCACTGGAAGTAATGCAGTTACTTGTGAGGAGCATTTGAAAGGTTTCATTGATGTGATAGATGATTACAACATTGAGCCTGATGATGTGATCATGAAGATTTTTGTTTAGTCTCTGACTGAAGATGCTAGAGATTGGTTTAGAAATTTACCTCATGCCAGCATATGTTCATGGAATCAGTTTAGGCAATCTTTCAAGGAACAGTATGGTGATAAAACCAATGAAGGCTTCATGCATAATGAGTTTAACAAAATCATGAAAAATTCAAATTAGGGTCTTGTTGAATTCAATGTTAGATTTTATAAGGCCATGGATAAATTGTTGCAAGTTATTAGATTGGATGATAGGGTGTGTTTTGTTACATACCTAAATGCTTTTGATTCAAAGATGGGATATCTTTTGAGGGATAAGAATCCTATGAATCTCGCAAAAGCTTATAAATTGGCTATTAATATAGAGAGCAATAGAAGGATATCAGGGAAATTGGGAAGGAGAGAAGATTGTCGGCCATCAATCTCAAACAGAAGAGAGCTAGGGAAACCTAATGCAAAGCCCAAAGATGATGATAGTTTGAAACAAATCTTGAAAGCAATAAAGGATTTCAAGCCTGGTGAAGCAAGAAATTTTAGAGTGCAAGGAAATGATAGGCCATCTTTCAATAATTTTAATAAGTTGCTAAGAATGTAGAACTATCCCTATAATACTCAATGGAAGGATGGAAAGCAAGTGCTTCCTAAAAGAAAGGATAAACCAAATGACAAGACCCCTAACCCTTTGCATAGAAATACAATGAATATGAATGATGATGTTCCATGGTGTATTATTTTCCAATCACCTCATGATCCATATTACTGTGCTATTGCTCAAAGTATTTCTACAGATGAAGATCAAGGCAACAACAATGATGATACTTATCATGATCAAGGGTGTGGTATGACTTCTTCATACATATACGATGAGCTAGATTCTGCAAATGAAGATGAAAACCAAGATGCTAATAGTTCCCAAATCAGGAATGAGGTTTACCATTAGCAAGTGTTTTCTAAGAAAGAAGATAATCACCTTGATGTTGTTCAGTGTTATCCTTTGAGAAGTGATGAGTCAGTAATGTTGAGAAGACCTTCTAATGAAGAAATTGCACAAATCATAGCAGACATGGTGTCCTAAGTTAAAAGCAACTATAATTTGAGAAATAGGGTGGTAGGTGGTCAAAGTGGCAGGCCTATTGGAATTTTCATCAAGAAAATAGAAAGGGATGAAAAGCAAGCCCAAAATAAGCAAAAGGTTACTCAAATTGCTGACAAGACCAAGTTGAAGAAAAATGTTAACTTTACAAAGCCAATTGTGGCCTACAAGGTAAAAGCTAAACCTCTTGTGAGTACTATTTCTCCTTTGCAAGAGAAAGAAAAGGGTTAGAGAAAAGATAATCCCAATGTGGTTACACATGAAGAAGACAAAGAGGTCACTGCCACTAGGCAAGATGTAGTTGACCCCAAGTATGTTCCCATTGACATGAGAAAATTGTTGTCACCAATCACTATCAAGGTCCCCTTATTGGAAATGATGAGGATAGAGAAGCATAAAGTTAAGGCTTTGAGCTGGGTAAAGGGAGCCTTCTCTTCTGATAGCCAAAGTTCCCCCAAGGTTGATGGAATGGATGCTGTAGCAAGTGATTCAATTGAGAACCATTGTGGGGAGATCATCTCTGAGATCCCTCAGATTTATTTGGATGCTAATGCTACAAATGTTGTCTCAGGAACAGTTGATCCTTTCTTTTTGTCCTGAATAGTGAATGGAAAGTTGTTAAGAAATTTCATGATTGATTCAGGAGCCTCTAATACTATTATGCCTATAAAAATAATGAGATCCTTGGGTTTGAAAGTAGATACACCTCATGGTAGATGTCAGGCTATGGATTCAAGAGAGGTCCCTATTATTTGTACTATAAAGGAACTTCCTTATAGGTTGATAGCTTTCCCTGAAAAGCTACTAACAATGAGTGTTCTAGTGGTAGATATTCCCCCTCATTATGGGATGTTGTTGTCAAGGAAGTGGAGTGCTCAGATGGGAGGTAGTATCCAGTGTCATTTGTCCTTTACAACTTTCAATATAGATGGTGACAATGTGAAAGTATCTAGAGAAGGTAGAACTCCACATATGATTGAAATAAATGATGATCATTTAAATTGTTGTGTGGATGTTGACATGGAGAATTTCAAATTAGAGGAGATTATCCCACCAATAGAAGAGATAGATCCACTAGTTGTAGAATAAAAGAAACAACAAGATGGGTTGTGGCAGATGTATTTTGATGGAGCATGCTCAAAAGAAGGCTCAGGAGCTAGGGTTTTATTCACATCTCCATCAGGTACCACTTTTAAGTATTCATTCTCATTGAATTTTCAATGCACAAACAATATTGCTGAATATGAAGCATTGTCTTTGGGATTGAATATTGCTATCAAACATGGGATAAAATGCTTAAAGGTTTTTGGTGATTCTGAGCTTGTGGTGGCACAAGTTTGATCCAAGTATGCTATCAAGAATGATAGATTGAAATTGTATAAACATGTAATATGGGATCAGATTGAAATGTTTGATGCTTTGAATATATCTTGGGTAGAAAGATTAAGTAACATAGTGGCTGATTTTTTGGCCAATGTTGCTCTAAAAGGGGATGATTCAACTTTATTTGGAGTGTCAATTCTTGAAGTAAAATGTAGACTAGTTGTTGTAGATAACATTTACAATTGGTAGGTTTTTGATGATGATTATGACATCTTGAGATTTATTCAATGTCTTGATATATATGAAGATGAACCTATAGACTGCAATACTTTGGTTGAGGAAATTGAAGGCAAGGACATGGTCATGGGAAGTGAGGTGATGCAGTTGAACTCAAATAGCATTCATAAGGGCTTAACTAAGATAAAAGCATTGTATAGAAGTCAAAATGATCATATGTCAAAAAATAAGTAATGCTAATGTAGAAGATCTAGAGGAAGTGAATTTGGGGTCGCATGGTGCCCCTCAAATGGTCTCTAATGGAAAAGGATTAACCCCTCATTTTAAAGATAATTTGATAAAGTTATTGAGGGGATACAAGCATGTGTTTGCATGGTCTTATGATGACCTAAAAGCCTATAAAGAAGACCTTTTCCAACATGAAATCCCATTAAAGCAGGATGTCAAACCGTTCAGACAAAAGCAAAGGCCCATTAACCCATTGTTGGCTCCTAAGATGTAGTAGGAGCTAGTCAAGTTGAGTGATGTAGAAATAATTCAACCTATAAGGCATTTAACTTGGGTGTCTAATTTAGTCCCAGTTAGAAAGAAGAATGGTGACATTAGGTTGTGTGTAGACTTCAGGAATCTAAATGTTGCATCATTGAAAGACAACTATTCACTGCCTAACATGGAGGCAATGTTGCACAAGGTCACTAGTTGTGAGTTATTGTCTATGATGGATGGCTTCTGTGGATATAACCATGTGTTGGTGAAAGAATTTGAACAATTCAAAATTTCATTCACAACACCTTGGGGAACATATGTGTATGTCAGAATGCCATTTGGTCTCAGAAATGCTAGGGAAACTTTCCAAAGAGCCATGGATGTTGCTTTTGAAGAGTACATAGACTTGTTTATGGTTGTCTATCAAGATGAACTAACTACTTACTCCAAGAAGGCTCATGATCATTGTTCACACCTGGAGAAGATTTTTGTTAAAGCTCTGGAGTATGGTGTGTCCCTGAATCCCAAAAAATGTAACTTTGCAGTCAAAGAGGGAAAGCTTCTAGGACACATTGTATCAAAAGATGGAATATGAATTGATCCAAAAAGGGTTGAAGTAATCAGGAAAGTGTCTGCACCAAAAAATCTCAAAGGGGTGCAATCCTTTCTAAGGAAGATCAATTTTGTTAGGAGATTCATTGCAAATTTTGCTGAAATTGTCAAGCCTATAGTGAAGTTGTTAAAAAGGGATTTCAATTTTCAATGCACTATAGAGGCTTAGGCTGCATTTGAGAAAATTAAGGATGTGATCCAACAAGCACCTGTGCTTAGGTCTCCTGACTATACCAAGCCTTTTTCATTGTTTTCTTTCTCATCATTTCACACCATTGTTGTTGTTTTGTTGGAAAAGGACAATGAAGGTTTTGAGCATCCAATTGCATTTTTTAGCAAATCCTTACAGGCTGTTGAGTTGAATAATGAGATGATGGAGAAGTAGGCATATGCATTGGTAAAGGTAGTCAAATCTTTCAGGCCTTATCTGGTGTGTGAAAAGGTTGTTGCATATGTCCCACATTCAACAGTAAAGGATGTTCTTACTCAATCTAAAGTGACTGGTAAGAGATGCAAGTGGATTACTAGAATTCAAGAAATCAATTTGGAAATTCATATCACTAAGCTTGTGAGAGGACAAGGTCTAGAAAAATTGATGACTAAAGATAATATGGACTTAGTTCAAGTAAATAATGAAGGAACTACAGATAAGACAGTCACAAGTATTGAATTGCAAGAAGAGTATGCTGATATTGTTTATTTCATAAAGAATGCTAGATGCCCAGACTATATGATGGATAATCAAAAGAGGTCCTTGAAATTACAAGCTCAGAAATATACATTGCTACAAGGGGACTTGTATTGGAAAAATAGAGATGGAATCTTGTTGTTTTGTCTTGACAGATATCAGGCAGAGAAGGTTTTAAATGAAATGCACGCTGGTGTCTGTGGAGGTCATTTTTCAGTAAGGACTACTGCTCACAAGGTTTTAAGGGTAGGTTATTTTTGGCCTACATTGTTTAAAGATTCATTTCAATATGTTAGGAAATGTGAAGCTTGTCAGAGGTTTTCTTCAAAATTAAAATACTCAGGGGCATTGTCATTAAACCCAATAGTTGCTGAAGCACCATTTACCATGTGGGGCTTGGATTTCATAGGTGAATTTGCTGAGAAATCTAGTGGAGGACATAGTTATATACTTGTTGCAACTAAGTATTTCACAAAATGGATAGAGTCTATTCCTACAAAGGGGGAAACAAGTAAGGTGGTGATTAATTTCTTACTTGACAATATTTTGACTAGATTTGGTGTCCCTATGAAGTTGATTACAGATAATGCAATGTGTTTCAGATCTGATGAGTTTAAGGAGTTTTGCAAAGATAATGGAATCATGACTTCCTATTCATCTCCTTATCATCCTCAAGCAAATGGACAGGCTGAGTCTAGCAATAAAAGTATCCTAACATTCTTGAAGAAGACAGTTGAAAAGAATAAGAGGGCTTGGCATTCCAAGTTGAAATTGGCTTTATGGGCAGACATGATTATAATGAAAAGAGCCACTAGGAAGTCTCCCTTTGAGCTTGTGTATGGTTTGCAGTCAAGGCTACCTATAAATAATCTAATTTTAGTTTATCAGTTTATTCAGGATGAGGAGTTGGAGGTCATAGAGCCAATGCAGAATAGAATTATGTAGCTGACTGAGTTAGATGAACAAAGAAAAGAGAGTCAAAAGAGTAATATCAAGTTGCAATGGAAGGTGAAGTACTTATTTGACAAAAGAATAACTACCAAAAATTTCAAGGTTGATGATTTGGTACTTCAGTGGAATGTGAGGGTAGAAGATAAAGGGAAGCATAAGAAATTTGAATCACTATGGCTTTGTCCTTTTGTGATTCATGATGGTTTTGGGAAGGATTCCTACTTGCTGAAGAACATGGATGGTGAAGTTTTTGAATTGCTAGTGCATGGGAAATTGTTGAAGCCCTTCTTCAGTTAAGTTTTTTATTATCATGCAAGTGTAAATATTTTGTAAATTATGTATAGGTTTGTTTTCTTTTAGGTTGTGTGTTTCTTTCCCTATTTTAGGTTAGTGTGGTTTTTGGTTTGCATCCTAGAGTCCTACGGTTCTTGTTAAAACTTGTGTTTCAACATCCTCAAATAGAGCCACTATTGGCACCTGCAAATTTTCATGCCCCTCCCTTTTTTCTTCTGGTCTCTACAGCTTGTTTTTCCCTGTTTTCTTGCTAAAACCCTTGTTTGAAATTCAAAAATCTAGCCATTGCATATTGAAACCCTAAGTGTGCTCTAGCCCTATTCTAATTTCATGTTACTTTCTGGGCCACTTAAAATTTTATGAAGGCATGTGCGTTAAATTTTTATTCCCTAGAAGCCTTTATTTTCCTAAGTTTTCATGTCCCAGTGGAAATAATGTCCCTAAATCTTTCGGTGTTAATTTTTCCTAAGTCTGTCCCTTTATTTTTTCCAATGTTTCACCCTTTTGAAATATGTGGTTGTCATTAATTCACAAGACTATTTGGTGTCAGAGGTCTCTGACATGCAAATTCGTGATTGTGCGCCATCTTTCCTAGCGGACCCTATCTTCCTTTCCTATTGACTTGGTTAACGAGTGAGCAAGATCAATGATCATCACTATACCACCAAGGGAAGATGCGTGGGTGTTAATGTAACACCTTAATGAAAACCATCTGATGTGATGGTAGATAGACTGTGGGTCCTAAATGACACATATGCACAAATGGTAAGCTATGATTGGTCCATGTGTTAATGAGGTGGAGGTTGTCAGTGGGACCTATTTTTCGGTGTGTCAGAGGGACCTGACACTGTCAGTCAATTGATGAATGGTGTATGCTCTTATCGAATGTGTTAGAGGCTTGAGATTATGCACTGGCCATTGATCTTCTTGATTTGGGCCTAGTAAGTTTGTGAATCCTTTTGGCAGTTCTGAAAAATGTCTGCTTTGTTCGTTGGTTCGCAGGATGTTTTGGCAGAAGGTCTTTTGACTTGGTGATTTGGCAAGAAGTGTTCACGTAATAGCCAAATAATTTAGTGGTGCCCTCAAAGTTCTTATGACTAGGTGAGGGTTCCTTTGGTTGTGTATTTGCTAGATGGATTGAAGGTTAAAGGTTAGCTGAGGACAGTGGGCCAATTTACTGTGTGGCGTTGAGGTGTCAGTTTCTGGTTGGCTGAGCTGGAGGGTGATGAGGAATACTGTAGAGTGGGGCCATTGTTAGAAGGATCAGTGATGGGGACAAAATCTACAGTTCATGTAAGTTCTCATTGATTGTGTTAGATCCATTAGATCTTGCACCTATCATTTGATTTCAAAGGCTTACTGAATGTGGGTCCTTGTTAGAGATGACTGAGCTTGAGCAATAAATAACGTGGTGACACATGGCATGAAAAGGGCCCAAGTGGGGTCTAAGATCTTAACAGTCCAGACAAAAGAGTTTGGTAGATTGATAAATTTTAGTGCTTTTCACTCATTCATGAGATGAGATGATAGTTTTGTAAATTGGCTGGCAATTCAGCGAGTGTATTTGCGGAATCACTAGACTACTTGGCAGATAGAAAAAGTTCTTTGTGAATTGATGAAAGCCTTTTGTCACCAGTTCACCAGATGTAACCGAGGCAAGTTTGTTTTCCTTCGGCTGCCAAGTCACTGAGTTAAGCAGTGAGTTAAGTTTTTATCTCGCAAATGAAATGGCTTTGGTTGTGTGGTCGCTAAATGTAAACCAGGATTCCTATTAAAGTTAAAATCATAAAGCCCACAAAACATGAAGATCTGACAGTCACGATATAAAGTTGACTCAAATTTAAATTTTGGCCGTCGATTTGCTACTTGAGCCATGAAATAGCCATTGAAATTCAATTTCAAATTTTCTAAGGGTTTTTTTAGTGACAGAAAGGACCAGAATTTATGGTTTTAAGGACAAGATTTGATGAAGTTGTTGTGTCGACTACTGCAGGGTGGTCTAGAGGATTTGATGATTGTTTGCAGACACCTGTACCATCATAAAATGGACATGGGTGAGGCTCGAGGCATGTTTCATGTGTACAAACAGACTAAATGGGCATGGTATTAGTGTGATCTTCGGTACAAATCAGAGGATTTTCATTGATGAAGATCAGTTTTGGGTCTGCTTGTCCAGGTTGCTTAGTTTTCTCCCCTGGAATTAATTATTGATTGATATTGGTGGGTTTAGTGGGTGAAGCCCTAATGCTAGCTATCTGAAGCTTGTTGCATCCTAACCTATTTGAGGATTCCAAGATAGCTAGTGGTATAAGTAGTAAAAGTCCTAATTTTGTAATGGTTCCAAACACCTTTTGGGTCTCCTAGCTTTCTGGTTTTCCCATCTTTTGGTTCTTGGTTCTAGTCTTTGGCAATCCAAGGGATTCTATTCTCTAGCTCCATATTCTTGATGGTTGAATGTAGAATATACAAGCTTTGTAGTGCAGATTATTGATCCTATGATTCTGAGTAAAGAGTTTACTTGTATGTATTGATACAGTTCCATGAAATACAATACAATTTCTAGCTTGGTTATGTTATTGTCTCTTTGCTTTGTGTTTATTCTTGTAAGTCTCTATATGAAAGGCATTTGGAACATACTAGTTGTAAGGTATCTATCTAATGGTTGCATGAGTTTCTTTCAAGGGAAGAATTAAATCCTTATGTGCAATTTCAGAGAATAAATACATCTATGGAAGATCTTGATGGTAGTAAACCTAGATTGAGAAGATAATTTGTGAGGCATTCTATCCAAATTGTATGTGGTTTGTAAGGTGTATCATTGTATTTCCTAGAAATTCCTCTATTGATTTATGTTAGACTCTTTTCCCAAAGGATTAGGCACTGATCTGATTTCTGTCATTCAAACACCTTTTAGTCATCAAAAATAAATCCCTCACTATCAACACCATTTCATTACATGTTCATGTACCTAAAAAATATGACTGTCCCTGATGTTTTACAGTCTTTAGTTGCTGATTCCTTGAAGAGTGAATCAAAGGTTAGCCTTCCTTAAGTTTTACTCATAAAAAGAAGGACTCATCACCCTTATGACATTGTTCATGTTATCATCCTTGGAGTTTCATTAGTCATATCCTACAATAGGTTGTTCTCGGCTATCTTCAAGATTATCTTCCATAAAGGTACCTCTAATAAACTCAATAGTATGACAATGAAGACCTAATCCACCAATCCATAGTTTACTTGAAGGATAGTAAACTATTTGTAGGCAATACCCACCTGAGTCTTGTGGAGCTCAAAGCAGAAGGAGGATCTTATCCAATCCTCATCAATTAGGATTTTCTTACAAACTTGGAAACTTATTGAGAATCAAGCCAATGTCCTTGCCAAGTTTCACCCATAAGAAAAATCCCTAACAGGGGCATAGACTTTTTTTAGCCAGACAATGGACATAGTGAGGGAGAGAGATGGTGATTCATTATTAGTCCAATTTTAGAGTATCAAACTATCTTGGGACCATGATGATGCTAGTTATGTGGCGTCTGATAGGAATTTTTCCTCTAGGCTAAGATCATTATTTTTTTTGGAGAACTCTAGAATTCTTATGTAGTTATTAATATTAATTAGGAAAATGGAGTATGCTAAGGACATCATGATAATTCATAACTTTGGTGACATTATTTTGTATCTAGTATCCATAGTTTTCATGGTATATGGATACAGGGGAACCCCCTATGTGTTACCATACCAAGTTTCCTTGAAGGTAGGGTTTGCAGAGATTTTAAGATAGATTGGTGAGTTGCAAGAACTATCCTTGATTGGAAAGGATAGGGGAACTCTCTTTCCAAGTATCACAATCATTCATCGACTAATTATTATCGAAGGTGCTTGGGTTCACTTGAATAAATTTTTGGAACCCTATATGATGGCTACTGTTGTATCTAGATGTTTTGACAATGAGGGTTTTATAAGTGGAATATTTAAGTAGAGGACAAGGTGTGTTAGTATGAAACACCAATTCAATTTTCCAGAGGATGTTGTTAGGAATGAGTTTGAACTTCAAGAGTAGGAAGTTAAAAATGTGAAGTGGTTAATTTACAAGAAAACATTGGATTTTATCCAAATATTTGATAAGACATATGACCCACTGAAGGAATTTCAGCCTTGGGCAAGGAAAGTTGAAACCCTAATGGTGCACTTTGAAGGAATCATGCAAGCAGTGAATGAGAAAAAAATATTATAATTGAAACTGATCCAGGTAGGGTGAGAAGAATCCTCAATTAGCCTGGATATGCAAAATTGGTCTCTCATGGAATGTATACCATTCATAAAAGGAAAGATTACAATATTGTTTTTCCTGTTCAATAAAGCACTACATGTATTCCATCCTCTTCGAAGGGTAAGAGACCAATGAATGATCCTATTGATATGGAGGCTTTTTCAAAGAGGCAAAGATAGGAAGAGGTGACTCAATGACATGAAGAAATGTATTCTCCATCCTAAACCACATTGCATTTAGATGAACATGGACTTTCTTAGGAATTGATACAGATGAGAAATCATGGAAATTTTTTTGTTACAAATGAAGAGATACGGGATGGAGTGTCAGAGGAACCAAAAAGAGTTGAAATGGATCTTACTGTATCAAATTTTTTTAGAAAGGAATTGAACCCAATTGTCAAAAATGGCAGTGATAATTTCTTTTCTGAATACAGTTTTGTCAAATCTAGGGCATTTCTTCAGTTTTTGTGGAGAATGCAAGGGAAATTTTTGAAAAGAAAAAGGAGGAATTACCTTCTAGGGATATTACTGATATTGAGAATGAGATCAAAGGGGAATTGATGAGAAAAATTGAGAATATGACTCTAGATGAAGGGGGGGCATTGGTTCATACTACGGGTGTATTAATTCTTCCCAAGTGGGATATTCCAGATGTAGTGGTCTTTGATGCTATAAGAAAGAGTACAACTATTGTTCATTCTACTATAAAAAATGCACAAGAGGATATTAAGGGAGTGGTTTTTTTAGATGACCATGTTGCTCTAGTAATGTGGTCCCTTAAAAGGGATGAAAATAAAAAAAGGAATGAAGCATATCCCTTAGACTATTTAGGAAACTTGTTAGTACAGAGGGTGGGGGATACTTCAAATGTTTAGGCCTCAAATATTGTTCTAGAAATAGATAAGTTCAACTTGAAGGTTGCAGAAAGGGAGGCCCATGAGAAAGAGGAAGAGAGAATAAAGTTTGGAACTATTCTCAAGGCTTATAATGAACTGAAGGTTGTGGTCATTGAAAAGGAAAAAATAATTTTACAATTAAGGGGACCATAGGAACATAGGTCTCCTCAATTGTTGATTTCTCAACAGCTTGTAATTGCTTCCTCTTCCAGCCCTATTGTTAAATTCACTCCATATCCCTTCCTCGAAATAAATATAGAGGTTAGAAGTAGTTGGGAAAAGTAGCAGATAATGAAAGAAAAAGAGAGATTGAAGGAGAGTAGGGAAAGCCTGACTAAAGAAAGAGATGAGTAGATAAGATCCAAATGCATTTTTGAGAAGAAATATGAAGAAAAGGTTAAGGAAGCAGTGATGCAATTTGTTACTAGTCTTGATCTCACAATTTTGTATGATCATGCAAAAAGATTGGTTACTCTATTAAATTCTTTGAAATAAGAGAAGGCTGAATTGCATCCAATTTTTGACAGATGGGTGGAGAGGATCCCAAATATGAAATTATTTTATCAACTCTCTAAAACTCAAGTTGATCTTGATCCATTAATAAAGCCAACACATAAGTTTCTGAAAAGTTTGGTAGAGTATAAAATAATTATGGATGATTTTGAGAGAAAATCCAATGTATTAAAGAAAGAATTAACAGTTGCCAGTTGCGAGTTAATTCCAGAGGTGTTGAAAAGAAGTGGTGAACTCAAGGAGTTGGTTAAGTGGACAGAAAAATTAGACAAGGATTTGTCTATCAGAATGACCATCATTTGGACTTTAGAAAATACTCTTTTCTTTATTCACACCATTGAAATGTTAATAATTGCTAAATCCAGGTTTGAATTTATAAAGAAAGAAATAAAAAAGATGGAAAATAAGTGGCTACAACTATTTGAAAGAAAGACTAAAATCATTAGTTTCCCATTCCCAAGTGAAGACACATTTAATGCTTGGAGATATCAGTATATATCCGATGTGGAGAAAAAGGATGATCCATCTACTTCTTGAAGCAAGTGAGAGTATTTATAATTCAAGGTTTTTGTTAAATTCATTGTTTGCATATATACAAATACATCACTTTTTTGTAGTGACTAAGGTGATGTGCATTTCGTACATATGTATATCAAACTAATATTATTGTGTTGAATGTTTCATGTTGTGTAATTGTCTTTAACTTTATAAATGACTTGTAGATCTATTTTACATGAAAATAGATAAGTCTTTAATGTTCCATAAATGTGATATGATGTGAAAATAAGTGTTTTTTTCTATCATTTATTCATATTTAGTATGATATTATTTATTAATTGGTTTTTCAATCGTACCTTGAAATATAAATCATTTTGCTAGTCATGCTTGATACAATTAAAATATATTTAAGAATATCAAAAAAAATGTAATGGCTATTGAAATAGCTATTTTTGATTGAAAACACTGAAATCCATATCCACATTTATAAAAAGACTTAGATTCTATATAGAAAATTGAAAATGTTAAATACATATTTTTTTACAATATGATTTACACAAAAAAGACATAAACCATATCTTTTCACTAGTAGGTAGTTTTCTACAATTTTAAAGAACTTTCCATATAAAATTGAAAATCTATTGTCCAACTTATGTTTTTTCCAAAAGTATATGCTTTAAGGTACCTGAAGAAAAACATTTAGAAAAACTAATCAAAAACACTGAAAATAGTGTTATGAATTTTTATGTTTAATAAAAAACACTGTTATGATGAAAAATTGGAATTGAATTTAAATTTACAATTGGTATATTGAGGTATTTGAAATTTGTTAAAAATATTTATTATTATATGACATCGGAAAATTAGTTTATGATATTCTATAATTAAAATTAAAATTTAGGTTATATATGATTTTATCTATAAATCGATAAAATTAATTTATACTATGGAAAAGATAAATATGATAGTAAATACCTTATTTTTTTTTAGGTTGCAAAATTCTAAACTATGTTTCATCTTTGTTGACGTAAAGTGTGACGCTGTTTGTGATAGATGATTGGCATCCTTAATTGAAGTTAATTTCATGTACAAGCTTGATGATTCCAAAGTTTCCTTTTTATTTGTACAAAGATAGAACGTTGCCGTTGTGGAAAAGCAAATGGAAATAATGACGTGGCTTGAATTTTTTGATATTGCTTGATTTCTTTACATAGAATTACCCATTGATTTTTTATATCTTTTTGTAAGCTTGTTTGTCAATTCACATGGGCCATCGCAAAAAATGAAGAATTCCTATTTTTTTACCATCTTCTTCATTCACAAAATAGTTACTGTAGTCAAATCCTTGACCAGGATGTGCGTATTATAGCAACAAATTTAGTCCAATAATTAAATCTTTGGGGAAAAGAGAGATCATGAAAAAATGAACACTCTAAATATTTTCTCCAATTTCTAAACCCCAAGCCATTAACATAGCGGCAATATCAGCATTTACCTTCCATCGATGAGTGGCATTGTGAAATTCTTCACCTAATGTGCATTGAACTGCTTGCACAATAGAGTTAGTCTTGTAGAGTAATAAGTTTTTTAAATATATATGGTCGACTCTCCCAAAGAAAGCTATTTGTTGTGCACTGGTTTGAAAGAAAATGTAGCTTCCATTTGTAATTGTTGATTTGCAGTAAGCGTTATTATGTGTTGTAATGAACTTTGCAAGGAATTCATTTTGTTGTTGATCCTTTTATAGTTAGATTAGCTTTTACAAATAAATGACTTTGTATAAAATTTCAAAGAGTATTAATTAATGAAATCTTTATTAGATTTGCTATGGCTGTTCTTTAAATGTTCCGAATCTTGTGAGTTAATTTGATGTATAATATTGATGTTATCTTATGTGAAATTTGACATAGTTAACTTATGTTATATGTGGCACACTTAAGAAATTAATAACATAATTATAAATTTTCAATATAGTTTAAAATTAAATATTGAAATAGAATATATTTTATTGAATATTGATGTAAGACATTGTAAAATTTGAAAAGCAATTCGTATGGATTTTGTAACATTTTCAAATTTTGTATGATTGAAAAATAGATATATAAATTTACAATATTATTAGGAATTCTTAGTAATGTACTCAATTTTAAATTATAAATTTACCAAATTATTTGGATATTTTTATTAAACTATTCAATTAAATGAAGTATACTTTTGAATTTCCGGGTGTTGATGTAAGATGGCGATAAATCAGAAAAGGGGTTCTTATGATATTTGCATCATTTTTCTACTTTATACAATTGCAAATATTCTAATTGAATGAAATGATTTAGAAAATCAGATTTAGATGTACCAAACTACTAAATCTGAAATCCTTTAGTTTTTGTGTTCGCCTTGATTGTATTTGTTTTAGGTTATATCGGGTATTTAATGTGTAAATGATTCTGTATAGGTTTTCAAAGAGTATTAATTAAAGTAATCTTTATTCGATTTGGTTTGTAGGAGCTTTAAATGTTCTGATTGTTGTGAGTGAATTTTTTGTATTATATTAATGTTATCTTATGTGAAATCTGACACAGTAAAGTTATGGTATAAGAGGGATAGTTAACAAATTAATAACATAATTAGAAATTTTCAATATTGTTTGAAATTAAATATTGAAATAGAATTTATTTTATTGTTCATATTCATGTAACATGCAAAATTTGAAAAGTAAATCGTATGGATTATGCAATGTTTTTTAATTTTATATATACTAAAAATTAAATTTATTACAATAAAATTGTAATTATTATTTAAAATTTAATTACAAATAAAATTTACAACTACAAATAAAATATAAATATAATTTTTAAAAGTTATTAGAATTATTTAGCATAATACTAATGTAAAGAAAGTAAATGAAATACATGCTTGTTCTAGCCATCCAAATCATAGATTGATTGGATTAGGTTGAGAATGTAACACAGTCAATAATTTATCGATTATTTGATGAAGGGCCATCCACATGTCATTCCACAATATCCAAAACTTTGGCCCCACCCATTTTGGGGTGTCTAGAATGGTTTTTGCATCATTTGTGTACTTTATATGATTGCAAATATTTTAATTGAGTGGAATGTTTGGGATTATCGGATTTAGATGTTAGTGACTACTAAATCCAAAAAGGGTTTGCTATGGTTGTTGCCTCATTTTTGAACTTTATATGATTGCAAATATTGTAATTCAATGGAATGTTTTCGATTATCGGATTTAGATGTTAGTGACTACTAAATCTGAGATTGTTTACTTTTTGTGTTTGCCTTGATTGTATTTGTTTTAGGGTATATCATTTTGTCTATTTTAGGAAATTATAATGTTAAAGAGTTGAATATTATGTTTGGAACTATTTGATTTTGAAATCCAAATGTATTTTATCCATTTTTTTTTGTTTGTGCTGGTTTTTTTTTATGTTGTGTTGTATTATACTTTAATTTTTCTGACTAATTCAATTTTGAAATACAGATAATTCTGAAAGAGAGATAATAATAATTTAATAGTAGTTTATATTTTTAATTATTAACATGAAATTATATTTCATATCATATTATAATCTTACTATATTATAACTATTTATACTAAATATAATATATTTGATAATATGAATATTTTATTTATATTTTACTAACTATGCTTTCCAAAAAGTAATTCGTATGCATTTGGTAAAGTTTTCGAGTTTTCTATGATTGATAAATATATATAGAAATTTACAATATATTATTAGTAATTCTTACTAATGTATTCAATTTTTTATTATAAATTTATAATATTATTAGAATATTTTATTAATCTATTCAGTTATATATAAATCATAATATTGAATTTGTGGGTGTTGATGTAAGATGGCGATAAATCCAAAAAGGGTTGCCTATGGTTTTTGCATCATTTTTGTACTTTATATGATTGCAAATATTATAATTGAGTGGAATTTTTGCGATTATCAGATTTAGATTTAATAAACTACTTAATCTGAAATCATTTACTTTTTGTATTCTCCTTGATTGTATTTTTTAATAAATTAACAATATTATTAGTTATTATTACTCTTGATCGATGGTGGTCTTTGAATCTTATGATAGATTGTGTAGTTAGTGATATATCCATCGAACCAACAATAATGGTTATCTCTTATTTGCTTGATTTTGGGGGTTAGCATGAAAGTATTCTGCGATCAAGAAAATAGTGTGTTCACTTAATCTCTAGGTCTGGTAGTTAAGATAAGAATGTCTAGCGATTTAGCAACAAAGGTTGACAAAAAGATAAGGTTTCTTTAGTTGCGTGATCTATGGATGTAAAGTGTAGCTAAGGCTTAAGTTATCTAGTGACTTAGCGAATGTGGTGTTCACTCATTTTGTTGATTAAATGGTCAAGCCCTAATGCATTTGATGATTTAGTGATAGCTTTGGATGGATTTGAAGATCAAAGGATGGCATTTAATCTCATGATTGAATCCAAGATAAGAGAAATATCAAGCATATAGGAGACTAAAGGTATTCGTTGAATCTCATGATAGAACTAGGGTTAGTTAAGGCATTCAGAGAAAATGAGAATGTATTCATCATTGAATATCATGATAAACCAACAATTAAATGAAACATTTAGACATTAAGAGATGCATTTGTCGATTATTCTCTGAATAAAGACTTTGGTCAAGTTAGAATTTCTTAGGTTGGAAAAAGAGCTTTCATTCTTCGAATCACTAGATGAATGTCAAGTTAAGGAAAGGGTTACGAGATCAAGAGAAGTCTTCTATCTCTTATTCTCAAAGGGTAACTATGGTTGTTGTATGTTTCTCAAGACTTAAAGAATGCATTTGGTCGTGTGTTCTACTGATAAGAGTTGGGTTACGGTAAATATTTAAGCACATAGTAGTGATCGTTGCTGCATTCCATGATCAGATGGTGGTTGCTTGATCTCTTGATAAAACCATGAGTTAAAGAAAGCTTCAGAGATCATGAGATAGGCTTTGTCGCTTGATCTCCAAACTTAACCCAGGGTAAGTAAGTTGGTTTTTATCAATAATTGAGGGTTTTAAAGCCTAATACTATGATCATTGTTTTTTCTTTCTTTCCAAGTTTTTAAATAAAACCTGTTAAAATCTCACATTATAGATAGGCTTGATTAGAATTTGGTATTATGTAGAATTGAATGCCAAAGTGACTGGGAGTAGGTTTTCTACAATCTTGGCAATTTTACGCATTCAATGATAATTGTATATAGATAGGACATCCTTGCATTTGACACTTAAACAATTTTTTGAAAGGAATTGAGAATTTCAAAGTTTTAGCAGTGAGTCTTTGAGCAAAGATAATTTGCAAAATTTAGAGGTGTCCAAAATTGCAAGATGAGCCAACCAGAGTGAAATCGAGCTTCATGCAGTGGGGAGGCCATGGAAGAAGGTGGCGAGGATAAGGGGAAGCCCAATTTCTCAGAGGAATTTTTCAAATTGCTCCCAGGATTAAATCAAAATAGAAAGGTTAGTGATGAGGTTTTTATTGATTATATGGCTGATTGAAGGGATCCTATTACTCTATCATGTTCTGGTTACACATTATTTAGTTATTTCTATAATAACAGAAGAAAATCTATCCCTATTTGCAATGCATGGGTCTTAGGTATGGCCAAGTTAATTATCCTTGATGTCTTTTTGGATGTCGACCTCATAATTGAATTATCTAGGCTCTATGATCCCATATAAAAAGCCATCAGGAAAGTTGACCAGTCAGCCTTAGTGACTCTAGATAGGGGATCTTTTATGAAAGCCTTTTATTTCTATGTTTTGTCCTCCATAGAGATTGACATGAAGAAAGAAAGGGAGAAGTATACAAGTCAAGTAGGACTTGTGAAGAGTCAAATGCCCAGGCATATCCCTAAGAATGGTGTTAGCATGTGCAAAACATTTTATGGCTTCATTGTCTTTCCCCTGGTCTTTGTATCATTTTTCATATCTCTGGCTAAAGCCCTAAGTAGAATATTCAAAAACTAGCCGTTACATTAAAAAACCCTTTATTTTAACCCTGGACTTGTTATAATTTCATGTTACTTTATTGGGTCACTTAAGGTTCTAATATGCATGTGCATATTTCTTTCTTGGCTTGTTGCTTGTTCTTGTCTTGCCTAGCGGTCACATCTTTTCATTTTGCGAACTGGCAATCACTTGTTTGCCACTAGTTCACTTGGTTTCCTGGCAGTTTATCTTTTCTTTCCACAATTTAGTGAGCATGTCGATCACACATTCTTTAAGTTCCCTGGTGGTTTTCTCTTTCTTTCAGCGATCACGTGAACATAGTGTTTGTGTAATCTCTTATTATCAGGTGGTTATCTCTTAACAGTTTGTGACTTAGCATGGTGGTTTCATGTTCTTTACTCGTGTATTCACGTGGTTTCCTAGGCCTGATCTTCTGACAACATCTAAATCTACGGTGGGCATTTATTCTCATGAGACGTGTCAAAGCTATGCACTTTTACGCTGATCATTGATCTTTCCTGATGACATAGCCTTTCTTTCCAAGCGGGTCCACATGTCAGGTGTGCTTAGTCAGCACTTTCTCATTGGTCCATGTTGTATGACTAGATTTTCTATCAGTGGGGCCAAGTCTTTTGAGGTTCAGTTGTTCTAACAGTGATAGAAAATTGACAAATGATGTATGTTCTTATGGGTTTTGTTAGAGGCTTTAGATCTTGCGATGGCCATTGATCTTCTTATGTAGGCCCAGGAGATTTCTTTGCCTTTTTGGTGGTTCTAAAAAATGTTTTCTTGGTTCACTGGTTTGTGTGGTGATTTGGTAGGGGCTCTTAAGACTTAGCGATTTGGCATATAGTGTTCATGAAATCTCTAAATTTTCTAGGAGTGCCCTCAAAGTTTTCACAAATGGGCGAGGGTCCCTTTGGTCGTGTATTCGCCAAATGGATAAAAGGGTTAAAGACATGTTGAGGGAAGTGGGACCATCTAATGATTCATTGTTGAGGTGTCATGTTCTTATTCACTGAGCTAGAGGATGATAAGGATATTGTCAATGGGGCCTACAGAGAAGGTTTTTTGATCAACGGTCGGCACATGATCTTAAGGAATATTCCTACCCCATGAGATCATGCGCCATTTGTTGATCTCACATCTTACTTGGACAAGTGGTGACTAGGCAGAGATAGAAAATGATGTGGTTACATGTGGCAATTTGCAGGTGGGCCAGGTGGGGTCTGACAGTCTTGATAAAGTTTTTAGCGACCGATAAATTTTAAAGGTTTTTCTCATTCGCAAGAAGAAACGGTGATATTCTAATTTGAATGGCAATTCAACAAGTGTGTATTCACATAATTGCTAAAGTATTTGGTGGTAGCATAAATTTTTCCATGAATGGCCGACTATCCTTCAGTTGCTAGTTCGCTAGAAGAGACCAAGGTTAAATTTTTTCCTTTGTTCGCTGATTCGCTGGAGTTAAAGATGGGTTAGGTTTCCACTTTGTGAATAAAGAATTGCATTGTTGCATAGTCCCTAAATGTAAACCAGGATTCCTATATAGGGTAAGTCTTAAAAGATAGCAAAAGGGAGAAATTGGACAATCAGGACTTAAAGTTGTTTCAAATTCAAACGTGGACCGTTGATTCATTGCAAGCACCATTGGGTGACCATTGTTTTTCAAATTCAAATTTTTGAAGGATTTCCTATGACTGGAAGGACTAAAATTGAATGCAGAAGCAACTGGAATTGGTAAGAGATGATCTGATTACCATTGCAGTGTGGTCTAGGGTGTGCTGTGTTCATTTATAGGGTCTGTACTGTGTAGTTTTGTGCTCAAGGTGTGTTATAGGTGGCCAAAAGGGGTTGAAAATTTTGAATTTTTCATGATTTTTAGTACTTTCCTAGAGATCTATCATAAGTGCAAATCTTTCTTAGGCATGGTCGACTGGTTTTCTTCCCCTACAATTAATTTATGACCATTTTCAATTGGTTGAGTAGTTGAAACCCTAACCCTAAGTCATTCATACCTTGTTGCATTCTCTTTGAAGATTCCAAGATGACTAGGGTATATATTGTAGGATTTTTGACTTAGTGTGGGTTCCAAAAACTTTCTTTGGTCCCTAGTTGTTAATGGTGTTATACTGAGTAAAGAGAGTTTGATTTTGGGTCTTTTCCTTTGGTAGTTTGTTGCTTAGTAATGTATTGATTTCTAAAAATTAATGAGAATACACCTGAATTCCTATCTCAAATATCTAATTGTGGATTCATATATGTTAAGGTCACAAAGTGGATTAGCATATGGTAAACAAAGAGTATTGTGAGATCAACTTGGAGTTCCTAACAAAGTTGGGATTAAAGCCTTTAGGGTGATTTTAGTGAGTTCATTGTTAGAGTGGAATTTGATGATCATGTTTCAGAGTGAGGGGAGTTATAGGCAAAGCACTTACTCTGATTTCATATGTATTTGAGTTAAGGTTTTAGGGAGATATATGTTATTTAGTGACTCTTTTCCCTAGGATAAGGAACTGGTCCATTCTCTAGATGCAATCCATCATCATCAATCACACACAAATTAAATGATAAAATCCTTAAATCAGTTAGTAAAAAATATATTGGTATAATATTTTGAGACTCCTTTGGAGAAGTGAGTCAAGGGTAGACTTGCCTGAGCATTAAGGCTCAAAGTGTAGGAGGATCTCTTTTGATCCTTGTTAATTGGCCCTCTTTCTTGTAGACTTTAGAGTGGTGATAGTGTCAAAGTATTATTTAAATTGTCCATCAAAGTATAAATCTACAAGTAAAGATCAAAGGGAACTCCCAAAAATTAGAAAGTATATTTCCCCTCTCCTAGCACATATGAATGCTCCTTATGAGTATAAATCCCCCAATTTCTATATTAAATTTCTAGCCTATGGGTTGTGTAGAGTTTTAGGGATGGATGGAAATGCAGAAATGTTGCTAGCAGATCTCTTGATGATTATCCTAGACATACAGAATTCCCATGCTGATATATATTATGATTACATTCAAGATGTAATAGACAAAATGCATGAGGGCTTGATTTTAGTCAATGACAAAAACATGAAGCTGGTAAGGTTCATGCATTATTGCCTTTTCATGCATTTAATTTTTTACTTCAATGTCAATAGCTTGAATGGGCATATGCTAAGGCATAGGATAATGTTTGAGGACCAACCCAATATAGTATAGTATTGGCTGAGGGTGTGGAATTATACCTCAAATGAGTGTGACTTTTCTTCTTTCCAAAATTGGATAGTTTTTCCTGTTAGGAATAGTCCCAAGAGATAACTAAGAGGGGGTGGGGGGGGGTGAATTAGTTATCTACCAATTTAATTCTTTATCCAATTAAGTATACTTAAACATAAAGCATAAACATAATGAAAGAACACATGAACACAACAGGTCAATATTTTGGTTATAGGGAAACCCAAATAGGTAAAAACCCTGGTGGGACTTAGTACGCACTAATATTCTATACTTGTGTATAATGATCCTTGTTAGAAGATCATTTACCCTGTTAGGAGTAGCTTTACAATATATGAAGCATAGTAGACCTAGTTAAGGGTTGGACCCTATTAGGAGTCTTTTAAAAATTTCCTTGTTAGGGGAGAGGACGCACTGTCTGAGAGCTCACTGCTCAAATGGGTGAAGGCTACAACCTTCTGAATAACAGATACACACTATATCTAGATCTTGCTAAACTACGCTTTGACTTGTTGTCTAGATCAATTCCAATGAATAGCACACATACTCTACTTGGTGACATAGACCTTCTTCTGATGGTTCAACACTTCATACACTCTTCTCTACTCTACTTAATCAACCATGAACCACACTTCAACAATCACAAATGACTGCCTATAAATATCTTTCCTCTAAATGATATGATTAGGTCAACCTATTAGAACCAACTTGAAATCATAGTAGACAAACCATAATAAACTCCAACAAACATTTGTTGGCTCTATTATGCATGTAACTCATTCTAGGACCTGTCTAATAAAATAATTGTAGACACACACCACACACTATTGGCTCTACCAAAACAACTAGAACTTTCTCTATAAGCTGAATTAACTTATGTGCTCTTAACTGAACACCAATAAAACTTATCCAAGCTTAACTCCAAGGGAGCATATCCTCAAGATAGGCGCAACTCAAGAAACAATAAAATCTTTGGCGGCTCTTCTGAACAAACATAGGAAACTACTACTAGTGAATAGCGACTACATAAATTCACTTGCATTCATCATTAGACTATGCATTCATAACTAAAAAATCACTAACATGTCTTCAACATATATCCTAGGGCACATGCCCATAAGACAACTATACAGACAACCATACACAGAAGACTGCCTATAACTCTGTTAGGAACACTGCTGACACAAGATGCTATATAACAATTTTACTTATAGTTAACCTCTACGCCCATGATATCATGTTGATATCATGTCCATGCATCATATACTGAAGGCTTACTACATAAGACTTCCACACATGCTACTTTCGATATGTTGTCCTCAATGAAAAACATACAGTCAGTACTGGCCTGCTAGAAAATCTCCAACAATCTCCCCCTTTGGCATTGATGGTAACATGTGGAATGAAAAACCACCATAAACCCAAATGAACATTTATTTTATAACATTCTCCATTTTCTCTTCAAAAATTTTCCAAAGATGAAACCTCCATCTACTTCAATATATTCCAACATTCTCCATTTCCTCAACCGAACGACTGTCACAACTGAATACTATTCCCCTAAGTACATTAATCCTTTTGTTTTTGATGACTCTGTATACTACTCCCCCTTTGACATCAATGGCAAAGGGTGCCACTCATTTTAAGCACCGGTACTACTCTTGAGGTAGAGTAGTCAACCTTCCATTAGTCCTAGAGAAATGATTCCATTCCTGCTTCCTTCTAAGTAGAATTAGGGAAGGGAATTACTCCCAACTTCCCCCTAAGATACTCAAAAGTATCCTTAGGCAAGGGCTTTGTGAATATATTTTCCAGCTGTTCTTTGGTACTCACATAGTCCAACTTGACTTCTTTCTCTACCACTTTCTCTCTTAGGAAGTGATACTTGATCTCAATGTGTTTTTTCTTTGCATGCATCATAGGGTTCTTTGACATATTGATAGTGCTAGTGTTATCACAATGAATAACAAAAGGATAATCAATCTAAATTCCAAAGTCTTTTATCATCTTCTTGATCCAAATAATTGTAGAACAATTCAAGGCTACTGCAACATACTCCACTTCTACTGTTAACTAAGAAATACATTTTTGTTCTTGCTTGTCCAAGTGACAAGTCTATCACCAAGAAACACTGCTCCACCTAAAGTACTTTTTCTATCATAAACACATCCTGCCCAATCTGCGTTCATGTACACGTGAAGCTCAACATTTTCTGAATTAGGATACCATAGAATATAATCTATAGTGTCCTGCAAGTATCTGAATATTCTCTTTACTACCATGAGGTGACTTTGTTTAGGTTATGTTGCAAATCTTCCAACTATGCCAACTGCATTTGAAATATCAGGTCTAGTCTATGTAAGATAAATATATTTACCAATCATAGACTTATATAATGTTATATCAACTACTGGTGAGTCATCTTCCTTGGTAAGCTTGCATCCAGTAATCATAGGGGTTCCTACTGGCTTGCAATCATCCATCTTGAATTTCCTTAGTATCTCTTTCACATACTTTGATTGATTAATGAAAATCTCTTTTTCTGTCTGGTGCACATTTAATCCCAAAAAGTATTTGATAGGACCAATCATACTCATCTCAAACTAATTCTTCATTTCTTTGGTAAATTCAGCACTAAGTTTGTCATTACCTCCAAAGATAATGTCATCAACAAATATAGCTACAAGTAATAAACCTTCATATGTCTCTCTAATGAATAGATTACAATTTGTTGCTCGTTTCTTGAATCCAATCTTTGTTAAGCATCCATCTAGTCTCTCATACCATGCTCTAGGGACTTGCTTAAGTCCATAGAGGGCCTTATTCAATCTATATACCATATCAGGTTTGTCTGATAAGGTGAATCCTTGAGGCTATTCAATGTATACTTCTTCTTTTAGATCTCCATTCAAGAATGCTGACTTGACATCCATCTGATACACTTTGAAGTTTTTAACTATAGCATAAGCTAGAAACAACTTGATAGCTTCTAATCTACTCACAGGTGCAAATGTGTCTGAATAATCAATGCCTTCTCTTTGTGCATAACCTTTACATACTAATCTTGTTTTGTTCCTTACTACTATACCATCTTCATTCATCTTATTTCTGAATATCCACTTAGTACCAATCACATTCTTATCACTAGGCCTCAGGACTAGTTCCCAAGTGTCATTCTTAATGATCTAATCAAGTCCTTCTTTCATAGCATCATGTCAATCTGAATCTTTATATGCATCCTCAACACTTAAGGGTTCAATCTAAGATAATAAACATATCACATCATTTCTAGCTGAGTTCTTTGCTTGTGGTCTTATCAAGACTTTGCCACTCTGATCTCCAATGATGTCTTTCTTGGAATGATTTCTTGATGTAAACTTTGGAACTATAGGTGATGCTAACTCATTAGCTTTAGGAGTATCTTCCTCACTTGTCTCAGGGTCATTGAAAAACACATCAATGCTATCAAACATTTCCTCAATAACTATCTCACTAGTGGAGGGTCTAGGTTCTTCTTCAATCATGGGTGAATAATCATGATATCTTTCTTGAATCATAAACTTTTCATCAATCTTTACATGAGAACTTTCAATGATCTTTTTCAATCTTAAATTGAAACATCTATAAGCTTTACTTTTAGTAGAGTAACCAAGAAAAAATACCTTCATCACTTCTTGCATCAAACTTGCCTACTGCTTCATCCCTCTTGATTTAGCACTTGCTTCCAAAGATTCTAAATTATTTTACTATAGGAAAATTAGCAAACCAAAGCTCATAAGGTATTTTGTTAGTGCCAGGCCTTAATTGAATTCTATTGATTGTATAGACTGTTGTATTGACCGCATCTCTCCAATAGGTGTGTGCAACTTTTCCTTCTATCATAATGGTGTGCATTATATCAAGAATGATCCTATTCCTTCTCTCTACAATTCCATTCTACTAAGGTGTTCTAGGTGCACTTAACTATCTCTTTATGCCATGTTCTTCATAGTACTCATAGAATCTGTTAGAGGTGAATTCTCCTCCTCTATCCAATCTCAAACATTTTATCTTTAATTCAGATTTATTCTCAACTTTAGCTTTCAATATTTTGAACTTCTCAAAAGCTTCTAACTTATCTTTTAAGAATGTAACCCACATCATCCTTTTATAATCATCAACAAACAAAATAAAATACCTTTCATCATAGTATGATCTTGTTTGACTTGGTCCATATAGGTCTATATGAATCAGATCCAACTTGTTCTCTGTTGAATTCTGCTTACACCTGAATGAATTTCTCACATGCTTCCACATCACAAATTCCCTGCATATAGTATCAACTAGCTTTGCTATGCTAGGTGGATCTCTTACTACTTTAACATTGCTTATCTTTACTATGTTATCAAAATTGATATGACATAGTCTTTTATGCCACAACCAACTGTCATCAACTTTAGCAACAAAACAACTTGCTTCTTAATTGAGTTGAAAAACATTACCTCTTGTCTTTGTGCCTGATGCAATCATAGCACCATCTTTGTTGTTAATGATGCATTTGTCATCTTTGAACTCCAACTGATATCCTTTTCCAAGTAACTATCCAACACTTAGAAGGTTATGTTTCAAACCATCAACATATAGAGCATCATCAGTACTATTCTTTCCATCTAGATTGATGGCTCCTCTACCAACTATTGGCATAGGAATGTTATCTCCAAATCTAACCATACCACCATTGTATTTGTCTAGATGAACAAATTTCCTTTTATCACCTGTCATGTGCTGTGAACAACCACTATCTATAATCCAGTCTGTTCTTATGTCTAATTGGGAAATCGTTGCTAGCTCTTGATTCACTTTCTCATCTTTAGGAACTGACTTACTATTCATTTTGTCTACAATAGCAATGAATCCAATTTCTTCTTCACCTAATTCATCATCTGAAACTCCATCTCCAACAAAGTAACATTCCTTAGAGTACTTAGGCTTGTAATCCTTTTTGAACTTTCTAACTCTAGTAGGACACTTAGATGCAAAGTCACCTATCTTATTACATGAAAAGAACTTAAATGGTAATTGACCTTCATATTTTCCTTTTCCTTTCTTTTCTCTTTTAGCAACCATAGCAATAAAATCATCTAAATTTCTTTCATCATCATCATCATCATCAAAATTACCAGAAGTGTTTGCAGACTTCTTACCATGAACTATTGCTTTGAAGGCTGTCTCACTTTTAGGTTTTGTCTTCAATCTTGAAATCTCAAAAGCTGAGATTTTTCTGATCAAGGTATCTCTCTTGAAATTAGGTGTAAGCTGCATGGTCTCATCAAGGATGTTGATCTTTCTCTCATATTCTAGAGTAAGAGTAGTCATCAACTTGTCCATAATATCTTCTTCTGAGATCTCTCCACCATTGTTCCTAATTCCAGCAACTGCTTCATTGACCCTTTGATTATAAGCTCTGATGTTTTCTTCAAGCAACATCTCTAATGCATTGAATATTTTCTTCCACATCTTTCTATGCACATCCTTTTCTTTCTTGTCTCCTTCAAATATGTCTGCAAGGTACTTCCATATCTTGTAGGTGGTGTCTACCTTTTTTATCTCTGAAAACTCACTATCAGATAGTGCACTGAAAAGGGCTTCTTTAGCTATAGAATTATGATGAAACAATTCCTTTTGAGTGTCATTAGCATCATCCTATTCAAGGTTTTCTAAAGTAGGAATCTTGGCTACTTTGATAGTTACATTGAAAACTTTATAAGAAATATACTGCAAATGAGTCATCATCTTGTTCTTCCAATCAAGATAATTTTCTCCATCAAACTTAGGACTCTCTTTCCTAAAGTATGCCATCTGATCAACCTCAAGCTGTTAAACTTCTCTCTGAGGCACTTGGCTCTAATACCAATTGTTAGGAATAGTCCCAAGAGATAACTAAGAGGGGGGGGGGGGGGGGGGTGAATCAGTTATCTACAAGTTTCAATTCTTTATCCAATTAAGTATACTTAAACATAAAGTATAAACATAATGAAATTTAACAAATGAATGCAACACCAATATTTTGGTTACGGGGAAACCCAAATAGGTAAAAACCCTAGTGGGACTTGATACCCACTAATATTTTGTAGTAGTGTATAATGATCCTTGTTAGAAGATTCTTTACCCTATTAGGAGTAGCTTTAAAATATATGAAGTATAGTAGACCTAGTTAAGGGTCAGACTATGTTAGGAGTCTTTTACAATTGTCCCTATTAGGGGAGAGGACACACTATCTGAGAGCTCACTGCTCAAATGGGCGAAGGCTACAAACTTCTAAATAACAAATACACACTATATCTGGATCTTGGTGAACTACGCTTTGACCTACTATATGGATTAGTTCCAATGAATAGCACACATACTCTACTTGGTCACATAGACCTTCTTCTGATGGTTCAACACTTTGCACACTCTGCCCTCCTCTACTTAATCAACCATGAACCACACTTCAACAATCACAAATGACTGCCTATAAATATCTTTCCTCTAAATGATATGATCAGGTTGGCCTATTAGAACCAACTTGAAATCATAATAGATAAACCATAATAAACTCCAAAAAACATTTTTCAGCTCTATTATGCATGCAACACATTCTTGGACCTGTCTAATGAAATAATTGTAGATGCACACCACACATTGTCAGCTGTACCAAAACAACTAGAACTTTCTCTGTAAGGTGAATTAACTTACACGCCCTTAACCAAAAACCAATAACACTTCTCCAAGCTTAACTCCAAGGGCACATATCCTCAAGATAGGCACAACTCAAGAAACAATAAAATCTCTGTTGGCTCTTCTAAACAAACACAGGAAACTGCTACTGGTGAATATCGACTGCATAACTTCACTTGCATTCATCATTAGACTATTTTTTCATAACTAAAACACCACTAACATGTCTTCAACATATATCTTAGGGTGCATGCCCATAAGACAACTTTACGGACAACCATACATGTAACACTTCCTGTAACTCTATCAAGAACACTACTAACACAAGCCGCTATATAACTATATGTACTTATAGTTAACCTCCGCACCCATGATATGATGCTAATATCATGTCCATGCATCATATACTAAAGGCTTACTATATAAGACTTCTATGCATTCTACTTTCCATATGTTGTCATCAATGACAAACATATAGTCAATACTAGCCTGCTAGCAAATCTCCAACATTGCCAATTTTGAATTTTCTAGGGACCAATATAACAAGGCTACCAATTAGGGTATTAAGGCTCCTTGGGCCCCAAGAGTATGTTGATAAATGGAAAGAAAAAAATAATTGGGGTGAATTTTACTTGGGTGAGAACTTAAAAATGATCAAAGTATATGGATGACCACAACCACCACATATCCTCCCAAAGTATGTGCCTCCAAGAATTTCTCAATTAGAATTCATTTGGAAATTGATATGAACTGATACAGAGCATCTGACACCCTAAAGAAAGGGCACTTTCATTCCATGATAGTTTAGGGTTGGTAATTTCCTGATTGGTAAAGGCCATTTCCACAACTCAGTTCATAGTTGAATCATTTCAAGATGGTTTCTTGTATTTTTAGGTATGCGGATCCTAAGAATTTTATCAAGAATGATAGAATGACATTAATCCCTAGTATTGGTACAATAAGGGAACATGAGGGCCATGATGAGGAGGATGCAATAAGAAATATTTTTAATGAAGATGAGATTGGTAAGAGGATTACCAAATTCTATGCCCTTTTGAAATTAGAGGCTCAAGTCAAAAGGCTAAAATTGCTTTTGGAGGTTTTTTTCTTGACCTTCCCTACTTGAAGAGAATTGATAGAATGGTAGAAATACATGGTACATTTTTTAGTCAATTAGAGGGACAACTTGAAGAGAATTTGGAAGTAGAAAAGGAGTATTATTCATCTGACTATGAAGAGTAGATTGATGGATCATAAAAAGGTGACAGTCCATGTCAAGCAAGTGAGCCAATCATTGATCTCAGTCAGGATTCACCTAAGGTAGAGGATTCATCTAAAAAATCACATAAAAGGAAGAGACTTGAGGATGGTGAGCCCTCAAAGGAAAAGAAACAGAGAAAAGTAATAGATAAAGCTTCAGCTTTAGTGCTCAGTGATAAAGCCTACTATCACCACATAAGAAAAACCATGAGGGAAAGAAATTGGCCTCATAGGAGGAAGAAGAATTTCCCTTGCTACTTGGCAAGGATGAGAGAGAAATCTATCAGAAGAAATTTCTTAGTGATGATCAATTCATCAGGTCTTGGCTATGTAGGGGCCAAAATGCACTTGTTTAGGTAATTTATTTACATTTATTAAAGAAATTAAAATTCACAAAAACATTTTATTTTGAAATTTTTAAGTTAATTAATAAATGAAAATAAACTACCTAAATAGGTGCATTTTGGCCCCTACATAGACAATGCCAATTCATCAAAGGTGAGGAGTTGAAGAATTTCCTCATATGGAAAAAACAACAGCAGATTGCCAAGGGATTACCTTAGGGTGCTCGACTTGATGATGAGAATTTAAAGGCCTTAGCTGCATATGACCATCAATCAGAGAACATCTCTATTGAAGAGGTGAGGGAGATGGTAAAATCCAGTGGAATTCTCTTAGTACCTAGATGGGATTTGACATCTACATTTATAATAGATCAGATTAGAAAGTAGCCTGACAAAAATTTATCTTATGAAGCCCATATTAGAGACATGATCAGGGGAAGTGGTTATGACCCCAAATCTCAATCTTTGGCAATGTGGTCTATTGCACCACAAACTTAGAATCCTTCCCTAGTGAGCATAGAGGAGAAGTTGGAGGGGGAGAAGATCATCTAGACTATGTAAAACATCAGTGATCTCAAGGTGTTGAAAGATGTGACACATTTTGCTCATTTAAATGAAGCTAAGATAGCTCAACTGTCAAATAGATATGCAAAGTTATTTGAAAGTTTAGTAACCATTGCAAAGGAAAAAGACAAAGGGTTGATGAAGATCAAATTCTTTGAGGATGAATTGGAGGAATTGAAAGATAAGGTTGAAGAAGCTTCTAAGGTAGTACCCCCTCCAATTCCACAAATTGAGGCTAGAGAGCAAGTAGTGGCAAAGGTTTCAGATTAGACAATCGATGGGTCAGAGAAGAACAAACTTGACATAGCTTTAAAGGCCATGTATGATATTATAAAAAATATATGTGAAAAGATCAAAGGAAATATGGATTCGGTCCATAATTCATGCATTATGTTGCAAAAGACCAATGAAAATGTAAATGATGTAGTGGCTAGTTTAGAGCCACTTTTTAATATGTGGTCTAGTAGGAGTGCCCTATTTGAGAAGCTTCAAGTATTTCAACCACATCGACCAGACCCCTTAGAGATAGTTTTTGAGGTGGGAGAAAAGATAGAGCTGATAGGTGCCACTTGGAGTTTCTTCAAGGGTAAAAAATACCAGATAAAAGCCAAGATGGACATGTTTGGCCAAGGCTACAGTAAATATCTACCTCTGATTTATGGGGATAATGGTAACATCGCAAGTCTAGAATAGTGGAAGTTAGGCATGGGTTAGTTGGTAATCAAGCAAGAGGCCTTTCTTAGTAATGATGGCTGCTCAGACATGGATAGTTGCAACAACACTTTGGATGACATGATCAAAGTTGAAAATGAGTTCATCAAGTTTTTTGCTGACACAAGCCATCACTGACTCTAGGTGGGATAAACAAGTCAAGCTATTGCAGTACCTAAAGGGGTACACATGGCCATCAGAAGATGATGTTGTAGCTTTAGCCAGGAGCACTAAACCAAAGAAGAAGAAGCCAGCTACCCTCAAATTAGAAGTGGAAGAAGAGGAGTGAATCACACATGGCACCTGATCCTTAAATTCAAGGAGTGTAACTATCATACAGAGAATGATGTAGGTTATCTTGAAATGGCAGTCATCATTCATGTAAAAACCTTATGCAGTTAGTCAAAAATATCTTCAGACAAAGGTGGTACTTGTGAAGATTTAGTATGATGAGGAATCCAAGATAGCCAGTGATATAAATAGCATGTTTTCCTTCTTTGTAAGGGTCATGAATATTATTGGTAAATAGAGTTCTGATATTGGTACTTTTTGTCTAAAATTTCTGTGTCAAGAATGTATTGATGCATAAAGATATAAATAAAATATAGTGGGACTCCTTTGCATATACTGATTGTCTTCATGGATGGATGTTGAATTCTTTTATGTATTAAATTTTTAAGGCATTTTAAGACATTATTTACAAGGTAAATAGTGGGGTTGAGCTTAAGTTTCTTCTAAGGGAAGGGTAAATCTTAAGGGAAATCTCTGGGAATTCATAGTTTATGTAAGAATTTGATGATAGGATGAGAAAATGGAAGGATGATGTGTAAGGCACTTCATTTGGGTTTTGAGATATTTGATTTGAAGGGTTTTTCGATTGATGTATGTTTTCTGACTCTGATTCCCTAGGATTTGGTATTGGTCTTAGCTTTGTTTGCATTCTTTCACCATCAAAAATTTAAATAACCATTTCATTTTAAGTTTTTTGTTGTATAATCTGAATGTATGTTATTTGTGTCAAGGACATGAATAATTGTTATAATGCTTTGAAAAAGAAAATCTGAAAGGTAAACCCACATGGGCTTTGAAGCTCAAAGAGAAGAAGGTTTTTAAACCATAGTACCTTAGTGTTTGATTTTGTTAGATGCATATGCTGGGAGTATTAGAGTTGTACATCACAGGTTTCTAATTCATGTTTTCATCTACAAGTATACATCAAACTATAGCATATGACAATTTGATGATGCAATAGTAACATATGGGAATTTTGGGTTGGGAAAACAAGTGTACTTGGTGTTTTCATGGATACAAATTTTGTCTTGGAAGTACCAATATCCTATCATCTAATATCAATAGTGGTTAGAAATTATTTGAGGGTAGGACGTTGGGGGGATTTTTTTTGGTAATGCTGCTAGTCTATGTATTTTGAATTGTCTATTAGAGGAAATGGACATTAAAATAATATGTAATGGTGAATAAGGTAAAAAAAATTTACTAATATATTTCATTTACATTATATTATATTCAGAATAACATATTTTACTATATTTAATAATTTTTAATACAAGTGTAATAAATAAAGTTTTGCATATCAAAGTATATCTAGTTCATTTAAATCTATATTTATGTCTGGATATAGTCCACATAAAACTTGACATTGATCTGGTATACTATCTTGCATTGTATCTACATTTGCTGAATGATTTGTAGGATCAGCTGCTTCTTCTGCCTATGAATTATACTACATAAGGAAAAGGTAACATAGATTCTACATTTTTTCAATTGGTATGTATCGATTATCTTTGGTTTTAGACTTAATTGCAAATGTAGAGTTAAGGAAACATGATCTACTTGTAAACTTTTAATTTGTTTGGTATATAAATAAGGTAAACATAAATTTACTAGTTTATTTCATTTACTTTATATTATATACAAAATAACATATTTTACTATATTTAATATTTTTTTAATATATATGTAATAAATAAATTTTTTAATATCCAAGCATATCTAGTTCATTTAAATCTATAGTTATGCCTAGATATAATCCACATAAAACTTTCCATTCATTTGGTATACTATCTTGCATTATATCTACATTTGTTGAAGGGTTTGTAGGATCATCTCCTTCTTCTCCCTCTGAATTATACTACATAAGAATAAGGTAGCATAGATTCTATATTTTTTCAATTGATATGTTTGGATTATCTTTGGTTTAAGACTTAGTTGCAAATGTAGAGTTAAGGAAATTGTTGGCAAGTTGGCTATACTAATGTATATGACTTGATATAGTGTTTTCAATATGGCACCAAAGTCATATAGCAATTTGGAGTCAACGCACTTGATGAGAAGATCAGAAATTGGTTAAGTGTTGAAGACTAGATAGTGTATAGAGTTCCTGTAGCTCAGAGCATTAGCGCACGTGTGTACAGAAGAAAAATGGTATGCGCCCTAGAAGTTAAGTTGATTAGACTATATTCATGCTTATTCTATGAGCGCATGATTAGATGTGCAAGTATGAGAAAGTTACAGTCAGTTGAAGTTGCACAACTAGTGAGTGCGAAAGAAGAACAAAGCATGAAGTTGACAGTTAGTATTTTGGTTTGAAAATATAATGTAATGTTGTAAAGGCTATGCACCTATTGTATTTAGGTTTCTAAAATTTATACTTGTTTTTTTGTAAGCATGCTTAAGCCAATTCATTTGGAAGAGTTATATGTAATAGGTCTAAGGACCAACCTAGTTGTTTATTTTGTATGAGCATATAAATATAAGATGTGCCCATTGTATTCGGTATGGAAGTTGATAGAGAGTTGTGATAAGTAGAGTAGAACTGTGTGAAGACACTATAAGATGTATTAGAGATTTTCAAGAGGTCAAAGCATTAGTGCATCAAAGGAATTGATTTGACAAGAAGTGTCATAGTGACAGTTCATCCTGCAAATATAGTGTCTATCTAAGATCAGAAGGTTGTAGCCTTCACCACTTGAGAATTGAGCTCTTGGATAGTGCATCCTCTCCCCTAACAGGGACTATTGTAAAAGAATCCTAATAGGGTATGACCCTTAACAAGGTCTACTATATTTAAAGCATTGTAAAGCAACTCCTAACAGGGTTAAGGATCTTCTAACAAGGATCACAAAACACTAGTGCAGAATATTAGTGGGTGTCAATTCCCACTAGAGTTTTTACCTATTTGGATTTCCTGGTAACCATATTGGTTTCATGTGTTGATTTCATGTTTCATGTTTATGTGAATGCTTAATTCATTACTTAAGTAATTAAGTTTAGTATAAAGATTAAAGTGAAAAGTTAAAATACAGTGAACACTGATTCACTACCCCCCCCCCCCCTCTCAGTGTTCCCATTGCTAACAATTATTATCAGAGCTCTGGTCCTTAACATAGAATTTTAACCACTTGAGGAGATCATGGACAAAGAAAAAATGAAACATCTGAAAAGAAATCTTGAAGCTTCTATTGAAGACCTGGACAAATCAGAAAGAGAAATTGAAGAACTAAAGGAAAAGTCAATGATGCACAATTGATTATCAAAAGGCTAAGAAAGGATTTGAAAGAATGTTCTACTAGTGATCTAGGAGCAAACTTTAAGAAGATGAATGAAGAAAATGCATCTAAGAAAGAATTACTTAAATAATTTGATGATAAGTCGATCAACAATCAGGAAGTCTACAATGAACAAGTCAAAGAGAACCTTCAACTCAATGAAGAACTAAGGCAAGAAAACATGGAAATCTTGGAGCTAAGGAATAGAAAAGAAAGCTTGGAATCTGAATTGAAAGAAGCAAAGAATCATATGGACAAACTACACACTAGTTCTAATTTGATAGAATCTTAGTTGTATGCAAGGAGAGCCAAAGGAGACACCAGCTGTATTGGATACAATGAAGCAAAAAATCAAATTGACAACATGCGAGCAAGAAAGGATTCATAGAAGGACTCTACTGATGCTAAGGAGATTGAAGATGAAACCAAAGATAATGGTGGACCACCTAAGAATGAGCACAAGAAAGTAGAATGCACTTTTTTTTCACGTAACAAACATGGACACATTGCAAGGAACTGCACAGAGGTAGGACCTTTCAATGGTTACCATTATTCATGTAATAAGTTTGGTCATAGAGCTATGAATTGCATGACTAGTAAGAAGAACAAGATTCAACATGATTAGAGAAATTGGAATTAGACAAACACAAGAAGCACTCAGAATGTTACATGTCAGATATGTAACTATAATGGTCACTCAGTGAGATAATGCATATTGGTGACTCATGTCAATGTGCTGAGGAATATAAGACCTCTAGTCATTTGTCACTCTTGTAACAAGGCTGGACATATCTCAAGGTTCTATAGATCAAGGATGTAAGGTCAGGGAAGCCCTAAAAAGGCTGAAGAACTAGTCTTTACCTTGAAGGTGAAGTCATGTTTGTGAAATCCTTAGAGGATGTGAGCTTGATTTGGTCAAAAGGAAAGAAGGACAAAGTTGATGAGAATGTATTGGATGCATCTGCAGTGGACACACCCTCTACATCTGGATGAATGACCCTCAGGGTCATAGGGGGAGCTAATTTAGATCTAGACCCCTACGTGGCTAGTATACTCACTCTCAAAGTATGCACCTTTGGACTTAAGCTTTTGGAGTATAAAGAAACCTTTGTGCAAGAGCACACATCCTGATTGTTAATAGAACAAAAGTTGGAAATGTTTAAGTGACAACCTGGTTTACACGACAAGCATTAATGGAAGAATTCTTACTTTAAGTACACATAAAGTTCTTTGATTACTCATTACATTCATATTCAAAGTGATAGGAGAGAAGAAAGAGATTTAGAAGTTATTGTGAAGACTTGTAGATTGATCTATCAATGATTTGCAGTGCATTTGGTCAGTTGCAGAAACCCTAGTTCGATGCACTGATTTAGAAGTCTTCAGATCATCTTTGAGTACAGTTGGAAAGTGATTAAACAAGTAATTCATGGCCACTCCCATAGTTTTTGATGTTGCAGAGAAGAAGAGATATGTATTTAAGAAACATCCATTTAAATCAACCCTAGATGATTTAGAGGGAGCATTCTCCTACATGCCTATGGACGTCATGCATGTGGAAGACATTAGGGCTTACATCTACTGCAAGAAAGAACCAGTAAGGTTGGATAGGTTAAGGGTACACATGGATACAATTTTGAAACTAGATAAAACATTTATGGATGAATATGTTAAGGGGAATGATCACCCAATAGTAGAGTATGCTATGAAATATGAATTTATGAGACTGAATGGATTAATATACTATTGAGCAGAATTCATGATGACCTATTTTGGATAGGTGATGTGTTGGTTAGAATAACCAGTGACCTAATACATGAGATGATAGGCCTTTCTAGGATAGGCGCCATCCTTCCTATGGGCAAGGATGTTAAGAAAATTGTTGAGAAAACATGTAAGTCAAGGATTGATAGGCGCGGGATGACTATTGAGCCTATTGAGCAAGCTGACATCAAATTGATGTCTATGATACTTGGATATAGGTTTCATCACACTAGGAGGTTGAATAGTGTGTCTACAGGCACTATTTTAGCAACCATTAGACTTGTGAAGGAAGATGCAAAGTTCAACTTGTGTGAGATCTTGCGTGCACAGTTAATTGATAACATCAAGGCAATCAAGCATGACAAAACCAAGATATTTAGGTTTGGGTCTTTGATAATTTACATGTACCTTCATATAGTTCAGAGAGTATCAGATTTGTATTTGGATAAGTCTATTCCAACCATGCCACAAATATCTAACAAGGCATCCACAAAGAGTACATTGAGAGATTATGTAACATTGGGATTGAAGACCTTCAAGGTTAAGATGCAAATGAGGTATAGAATTCTAGAAAACATTGTAGAAAAGTATAAGGATACTATTTTCTTTATGGTAGAGATAGACACAACTTGTATGGAAGCTATTGAGCCAAGAACTAAGTGGATTCATCCACTTGGATATGAGGTAGAGGAACAAGTCCTTGAAGCATATGTATAGGTTCTACTATCAGCCACCAAAGACCCTAATGAACCTAGGTGGGGAACTTATGAGGAGAAGACAAGAGAAGTAGATGCTAAACTAAATAGTGTAACAACTAATAGGAAAGCCTCTAAGATTACATCTGAAATACTCAGAATTCATGGAGTAACACAAACAGACCTAGAAAAAGAAAGGGAAGAAAAGATTGCTTTGGAAATTGAGAGTGTGTCCATAGTGGAAGATAAGTCTGATGATCCTAAGATGAAAAAGGTAAAAATTTAGAAGATTGATGATACAAAGAATAAACAGGCTAAAATTGATGATATCAGTCCAGTGCCCACTGCTAAATTTGATATTGAAGCCATAGATGCATCTCCAAAGATGCCCAAGAGGAGAAAACAAACCGCCCCAAACCACCCTTTAGCTATAAGGGTAGCCACAAGAAGCAAATTGAAAAATGTGTAGTCACCTCTAGAAGTAGGATTCATACCTAGTCTTCAAGTGTTAATGAATAGAGTTGTAGAAGAAGGAAGGCTAGATCAGATAGCCAAATTCTATGACAAATATCATGAAATTGACAAGTCAGAGATTCATGAGATGTTGATCAAACACATGATAAAGTTCAAGAAGACAGTTCTTGAATTGAAGACAGCTATCCTAGATAAGGTATGGGAAATTATGGATACCTTGACAAGACAAGCCACTGAAGAAGACTTTAGAATAAGGGAAAAAACACTTGATTCCACTCTTCAAGTATGTTTTATTGAAGGAAAATCATTTTTATTGAATTTGGTGAAGCCGCACTTAAGGACAAAGATGAGAACACTACACCTCATGAACAAAGACTATGAGCTGATATCTAAGGAAACAAAGAAGGCCTTTGAGAAGGTATTCTTAGAGAAGCACATGAAACCTAAGTCTGCGCCCATCACTCAAGCACCTAGTAAGCAAGAAAAAGTAGGAGTGACCATCAAGATACAATCTATAGGTCCTCAGGATTCAGCACCTATAGTGGAAGCACAAACAGAGTTAGATAAGTCTATGCCCATGACAAACTCACTCAAGGCCAGCACCATTATCATTGATAATATTGAGATTGCAATGGCGGCCACAGACAATGACTTGGATAAGTTTGAAGAAGCTTTTGTGAGAACACAAGAAGCTAAAATGTTATGTCGCAACACATCTACCACTCAACAAAAAGGGGTATTGATTGAAAATATAACCGATGAGAAAGAAGAATAAAAGATGGAAGAAAAAGAAAAAATAGAAAAAGAACAAGAAAAGAAAGAACAAGAAAAAGAAATAGAAAAAGAGGAAGAAAAGAAAGAAGAAGAAAAGATAAAAGAAAGTGAGAAAAAGGATGAAATGTCAATAAAGCAAGAAGTGTTTGACATCACTCCCATCACTCCTTTAGCAACATTTTTCTCAAGTTTGACACATGACACATCTAGTTTGGCCTCATGGAGAGAAGAAGACTTGATTAAGTTTAGCATCTTAGCTATGGAGAAAGCCAAAGAAAAGAAAGTAATGAGGAATCCCCTCCTAGTAGAATCAGTAAACATTTTGAACAATCTATTGCTAGAGGATAAGAAAGTGTCAAAGATACACTCAGTTGATGATGTGAGTATAGTCATCTCACATTTCAAAAGCAATTTCTCAAGCCTTGAATAATCTGCATCCCTAGTTGTAGAAGAAAAGTATCTGAAGAAAAGGTTGAATGAATTGGTGAACAACTTTGCACTTGACCTTAGCTCAGTTAAGACTGGTCAAGCATCCTTGAAAGAATTTCCAGATCAAGGAAGAACAATCATTGTAGAATGCATGGATCAAGACAAGCTTACTGATGCTCATTTCAAGAAAATAAAAGAGGCAGAAGCTATGCTTGAGCAGGTGAAGAGCTCAGTGAAAGACAAATCCATAGATGTGAACATGTGCAACAATGTCTACCAAAGTCATATAGACAAAAATTGACAAGGTAGAAAAGGAGATGACAAAGTTAAGGGCTAGACAGACTTGGTTGAGGAATGCTCCTGCACCCTCACTAGACATTCTAAATCAGAATGTCAAGGAGATTTATGCCACCATGATAACCTATGATCAAGGTCCTTCCATAGATTTGAAGAAGATGGAGAAGCTTCAATATTCATTATGCACCCATCTCCAGATAGCAAACTCTTTGATCTCATTTTGGAAGAAGGAGATCCAGAACCTAAAGATTGCATATCTGAATGTTTTTCCTCAGTGAGTATGTATAGATACATGTTTTGTAACACCTTTTTCATTAATTTCAAAGGGGGAGTTGTGTATAGAATATGGATCATAATATGTATTGGGAGATATAAGCATATATATAGATGACAAAAAGTTTTTTGTATTAAGGATAGTTAGCAACTTGGCCATATTCCTTTGTTGCCATCAATGAAAAAGGTAGAAATTGTTGGAAAGTTTTCTATAATAGTGTATATGACTTGATATAGTGTTTTCATTATGGAAAAAAAGTCATATAGTAGTTTGGAGTCAGTCTAGTTGATGAGAAGATTAGAAATCAGTTAAGTGTTGAAGACTGGATAGTGTACAGAGTTCCTATAGCTCAGAGCATCAACGTACATGCATATAGAAGAATTATGGTATGCGCTCTAGAATTTAAGTTGATTAGACTATATTCATGCTTGGTCTATGAGTGCATGATTAGATGTGAAAGTATGAGAAAGTTACAGTCAGTTGAAGTTGCACAACTAGTGAGTGGCAGAGAAGAACAAAGCATGAAACTGACAGTTAGTATTTTGGTTTGTGGATATAATGTAATTTTGAAAAGGCTATGCACCTATTTTATTTAGGTTTCCAAAATGTATACTTGTTTTTTTTTAAGCATGCTTAAGCCAATTCATTTGGAAGTCTTATATGTAATAGGTCTAAGGGCCGACCTAGTTGTTTATTTTGTATGAGCGTATAAATATAAGATGCGCCCATTGTATTTGGTATGGAAGTTCATAGAGAGTTGTGATAAGTAGAGCATAAGTGTGAAAAGAAACTATAAGATGTATTAGAGCTTTGCAAGACGTCAAAGCATCAATGCATCAAAGGAACTAATCTAAGAAGCAGTGTCACAGTGACAATTCATCCTGCAAATATAGTGTGTATCTGAGATCAGAAGGTTGTAGCCTTCACCACTTGAGAAGTGAGATCTTGGATAGTGAATCCTCTCCCCTAACAAGGACTATTGTAAAAGACTCCTAACAAGGTCTGACCCTTAACAAGGTCTACTATACTTAAAGCATTGTAAAGCAACTCCTAACAGGGTTAAGGATCTTCTAACAAGGATCACAAAACACTAGTGCAGAATATTAGTGGGTGTCAATTCCCACTGGGGTTTTTACCTATTTGGATTTCCCTATAACCATATTGGTGTCATGTGTTGATTTCATGTTTCATGTTTATGGGAATGTTTAATTCAATACTTAAGCATTTAAGTTCAGTATAAAGTTTAAAGTGAAAAGTTAAAATACAGTGAACACTGATTCACACCCCCCCTCTCAGTGTTCCCATTCCTAATAGAAATGTGATCTACTTGTAAACATTTAATTTATTTGGTATATAAACAATAGGTAGAATACATAATTTTATTCCATGACAACTATACATGAAGTAGATTGGTAATTTTCAACATTCAACAAAACAAAACCAAAGTATACAAACATTTGGGTTTTCTTTACATATATTGATAATGAAATTTGGTTGAGATCTACATAATTATACTCTTTTAATCAAAGAGTATCATACTAAATTGTATTACAATTTTGTTAATGCATTTAAGCATGTTTCATCTTCTTTCCATGTTTTAACATGTGGGCTTAGTTGCATGTGTGAATATCTTTCAAAACTAAAATTTGGATGGCTGTGAAGTCCTAAGAGTTCATGAACTGTTGAAAGAGCTATAAAGGTTAATCCTTGTCATTCTATGCTTCCAATGTCAATTGTTTCCTTTTCAAGCAGGAGACCCTATGATTTTTGTATTGTTAATGCCCATGACATTCATAGAGGTATTTGACGGTGTCAACCCCTATTAATTGGTGTGATAGGAATATTCTCTAGATTAGTCTCATCCCAAGCTAGACCAATGCAATTAATAAATTGAACCACAACTATCAAGGGTAGTTGCAGAGGATTTTCACCATCATTATATACAATTTCTTTGGCTTCTCCTATAGAACCATTAACAAGCCCTATCTTGACCCATAGATTAGTACATAGCATAACTTGTTTCCCTATACATAAGAGAATTTTTCTTCATCTACATTCGAGCTCTCAAAATATTTTTGTTGTTCTATTATCGAAAGAGCCATAGGTTATTGTAGAGAAAATAACATACATTTATTATGGAGGGATAGCATTTCATTAGTTGCAAATATGTGTACTTTAGAATGGAAATATTCTTGTTCCTCTTTGCTAAGAGTGGTACTTGTCTGTAACATGAGAAAATTCCAATCTACAATTGTTGGCTCTGCATTTGTTAGATTTGGGAATGCTTCTCTCAATCTCATATCAATTATCTCAAATAATTTAGGACCAATAAAACTCATTTCATCTATAATAATATACTCAACATAATATAGATTTTCCTGTAACATTGCCAGTGATTCACCTTGTAGTTGTACCATGTCTTTGATTGGAATGCATAGAGCGAAATGAATTGTAGATTCCTTGATGTTAAATGCTTCAACTCCTGTTGGTGCAAGAAGTAGAATAGGTGATTATCCATTGGTTGTTGATTATGTTCGAGTAGCTTTGATTTGAGCAATCATATGAGATTTTCTAGTGCCAACAGTGCCTTGTATAACTAGTTTAATGGTTGTTGTATAGTACTTGTATGTCTATGTGATATAATTATCTCATATTCATTTTTTTGTTGGGTAGACAATTTATAATGAGATCGCTCATGCATAACTAGATTCTATTGAAAGATTTGTTGATTTTATTGAATGAAATTTGTAGCTATTTCTTTTTGTGAAGGAGTAATTTTAATTTCCATCCAATTATTTACTAAATCAAATTCTCAATATCCAAGCATATCTAAATCATTTAAATGTTTAGGTATGCCTGGATATAATCCAGCTAAAATTTTCCATTCATCTGATATACTATCTTGCATTGTATATGTATTTGTTGAAGGGCTTCTAGGATCATCTGCTTCTTCTACCTTTGAATGTGTTCTTTTTATATGTCATGCCTGATATGATCTCAAAAAATATTCCCATTGTTCTATTATTCCTTCATCTAATGTTGCAAAATCTACTTTGATTTTGCAGAATGGTTTGTATAAGAAAAGTTCACTCTAGCAAAATATTGGATAAGAAATGTCCTCTTTGGAAGGGATATTGATGAATCTAGCTGAGTCTCTAACTATAGAAGGTGATCTTCTTTCTTTCCATTTGTACTGCATTCGATTAGGTCTAAATGTCCATCTTTTGGGTATGTCAATAAGAGAAAAGAATTCTAAATTTGGTGGACGTGCCATATAAGATTCAATTTGGTTATGGCATAAACTTGTTGGCATATCTAATATATCTAGACATTGAAGATTTTTTTGGTTCACATTCAAAGATACAAATTTTCTACTACATAAGTATAAGGGAAGCTTTTGTAGTAGATGACAAGTTTCTTGGGCACCTATATCATGGTCAACAAGATTTTCAAGAAGCATTCTTTGAAGTGCAACTGGAGCGGGCATCGTAGAATTGAAAGTTGATAATATTCTACATAATATTACATGATATGTTTCTAATTTTGTCTTTGCTTTTTCTGCATATTTTTCTATGTACCTAATAACTGCATCAATTGAAAGAATAGGTTGACAATCTATATTTCCTCCCCAAATGTAAAGCATATGGATGTTATGTAAGTTTAGTTGATCATTATTATGAGCTATTGTATGTTTAGGTTTTCCCTTATCTGTATGTGTTAATTGTGATGTTTTTTCTGTGGTCCATGGAGCTTTATAACGACATGCAACAACATCACCTTTCCTTCTTAGACATGTCTACAGAGAACATTTTGTGTGACATTGAACATAATTAACCAAATTATAGTAATCAGAAGCCACATCTATTGCATATATCATTTGAGTATTCATCAGGCAAGGATCTTGAAGAGAATTGCAATGGATGCCTTGATTTCTTTGTTGTATAGTTTGTGGATTCTATGCAGATACATATTGGTCTATGTAATCTAATTCATTTTGCATTGAAAGATCATTATCTCATTCTAAATTTTGAATCATCTGGTAACCAGATGAACCCATGAATATGAGGAGAACTTCTATTTTTCCATTCAAACCTGATATATATTTAATTTAGTAAATATAAGATGAAATTGTATACAAATGAATAACATTTGAAGTAGATTGTTTACTTGTACCAATAGTCAGTTGCACCAAGCACTTGCTTCAAAACTTCCTCTTGAAATACAATGAATCTATGATGCATATAGACAACTATCAGATGAGGATTTTGAATAATATTTTGTATTTTCCATCTAGTAGCCATAGATGGATTTTTTGGTGTAATGGATGGCATGACATTATGTAAATTAGGCTATTTGGTATCTGCATCACTTAGGGTAAAGAAAAGTATCAGACAACCAACTTGAATAACCATGTCTATCACTTCTACTCTTCGTTAATTCCAAAAAGATCTAGTTCCATGTACAGAAGACCCAAATCTCATTAGGTGATCTGCCAATTTATCATCAGGTACATCTTGTAACCTTTGACGAAGATCTACAATTGTTACAGTTAAAGATCCATCCAATTGTTTGTGAACAAAAATAGATGTTGTGGTCTGGCTTTGATGACACATGATAATATTCAATATAAAGTAGTGGAATCTTGAATTTTTCCCAAATTTGTTATCATAGTACCATAAAAGGTGAAGAGCATAATCATGGAGTTTGACCTCTTTGACAAGTGGTTGTTTGATTGTAGCCATTCCTTTGGGAAACAAAGTTGGGAATGCCATTACAAATAAACCTTCAGTTGTGTATTCATTTATAGGAGAAGGTGAGATGGGAAGCCATGCAATAGAATTTTTTGTTCGACCTTCACGTAAATGCAATAAAGAGCATATTTCTTCCATTTTTCTACGTGGTGTAGGTAGATTGCAAACAAATGAGCTGTTAAATTCTACACTATCATCAAATGCATTTTCTTCTATCACATCTAACATGGATGAGTTGTCTTCAATTAGATGAGTTTTTTCCACTGCATTAAGGGTATGTGCAGGATCATGAGGGCCCAAAAAGTGGCGATGTCAGTTCAAAACTTTGACAATGTAGCTAACAACTTTTTTTTCACCCAAATTTGATAAAATGAAAAGGGTATCTTAAGGAGATTATTAGCTTTCTATCGATATAATTGCTGTTAAATTTTAAATTCGGTAAGTAATTATTAGTTATTTTCTAATTGAGCTACCTCTAAAGTGCTGATTTATATACTGATTGAAAAATGACTATAAATTTCAGATGGTATAACATTTTTGAAATCCAAAAAATGCGTCACATTCTATGCTTCATCTAATATAAGGAAAAATAAATAAAACTTGAATTTTGTAAAGTTTTGAATGAGTTAAGGTGCTCAGACACAGGAGCTTTTTTATTCTAAAAATGTTGTAAAAAAAAAATCATAATTAATTATTTTTCTAGAATAAAATTACAAAAAAATATGCATCACATCTGAGCATGAGTCTACTACTTATATATAAAATCTTATAATAAAATATTATCATTTGATTATGATTAAGGTGGTCAGACATACACCTACTTCTTATTTTTTTCCTAAAATATTTGTACTACTGCATTGAAATCTATACTTTTCACCAATCATACTAACTTTTTCTCAAAAAAGGCCTAGTAGTTTAGAAACTACATTCAATTTTCTATATATTCTATTCTTACAACTTTTTGATATTAGGTTCATAGCTAGTTGAAATTTTCACGTCAAGTTGACTAACCCTGACTTGCTGATTTTTCATTGCCACTTAAGAGCATAGTTTGGCCCCTCATGATCTTGCACATACCCTTAAAAAGAAGGTCTAAAATATTAGTATATTGTAAGTGAAATGATGCTAGAGCATTTTCATCTAATTATACATCCCTATAGTATGGTTCATTGAAGGTTTTATATTTAAATGCTTCATAAACATGAAATCTACTAATATAAAAACTATATTTTTTATTACCTATACTCTCTTTTTTAACAATGATTATACCCAATGCATCTATATGTCTAGGCAACAATGTTGTGATAGTGGAGACATCTTGAGGAAAACAAATAGTGTGATTGCTATATTTTAGTTGACCACCTTTTGCATATGTAACTTGCAAGATAGGACTTATTCTGGCTATCAGCATCTCTTCAATTTGTGTTAATATTTTCAAACACAATGGTTGTTCACCTGGATCCATATTGTTCCATTTTGAGAACTGATGGCCATCTTTTTCAAAATTGCATCTATAGCATATAAAATTTTCATCTGACATTCACATTTTAATTCCAAGACATCTTTCCATCTAAAAAGAACACTTTCTATAGTTTTAAATAGCATATATCTTTGTAAGGAATTCTTTTCTACCATTGTAATAATTTTGACAGAAAGGTGAACTAACAATATGGTTAACTGTATTCATGGATGTTGTATGTTCTTCATTGCAATCAGGCATTTCAATCTGTAATATGGAAGGATTTGCAAGAATAGAATTTGTTAGGGGAAATGAATTTGGAACCTGAACTATTTGTAATTGAGGTGATGTGTGTCATGCCCCTGATAGTCTCAAGCTTTACTTTTCTATGTTATGTTAGACTTCTATGAGTTTGAACTCTGACTTCGTTCATTTGAACTTTGTTATTTGGATTAAATATGTTTATCTCTATAATTCTGCCAGACACTAAGAGAATTATGTCTATTTTTGTAGCTTAATGAGTCTTTTTCTAATGACAGAATTGGTTTAGACTGAATTTTGAATATTGGTTTGATTATGAAAATAAGGACAATTTAATGGTTAGTCAATTGTCAGATTATTGGTTCATTATTATTATTATTATGGTTAATTGTATCTTGATGATAATAGATAGTTTATAGAGATTATTGTTACTTAATGTTAATCAAATTTTGAAATTCAAAATAAATAAACTTGTATGTATGTATTTTTATACATATAATTATGAGCAATTGTTTTAGTAATTATGTTGTTAATCTTTTACTAAAACTATATGAATTATCTAAGTTAGTATATCCTATTTTGTATGTTAGTAGGAGGTTAGTTTGATGAAGTGTTAGTAATTTTGCATTGTTAATGCACTGTTATCTTTGATGCTTAAGTTAGTAAAATCGACTAATGTTATTTAACATAGATATCTATCCTTAAGTCTTCTTATTATAATCTGGCTCGAACACATGACTTATCGGCAGGGTTTTAATGCACTATCATCGCATTGTGGTGTTAGCGGGGTTTAGGCTATTTTCAGGTTATGGGAATTGTACTTGGATGGACATTTGGCAGGAAATGTGTTGTGTTTACTACAAGAGATAAGTTCGCATTGAATGAACTTATCGATGAAATTCATTTTTGTGTTTGATGTCCGCCATTAGCTCTGGTTAAAGAGTTGCAGTTGGATTATGACTCCATTTTTCACCATGTTATTCTACGAGAGTTTGGATAAACAGTTAGTAATGGACTTGTTTTCCTGTTGTATCTTACATGATAAGTGGCTTGGAATGGAAAGGGGTTTTCACGGCAAGTTAAACCCTTCTGTTCATGGTCATTTAGGAAGTTGGGTGTTTCATACTGTTATCTCTGCATTCTGGGCTCTCTTGCACGACACTTTGGCAGTCTGTGAAGCTCACCAGGCAGGAGCTAGCTTTGGCATTTCAGTTTTGGATATCTTCCCACATGAATACCAGGCAGGAGCTAGCTTTGGCATTTCAGTTTTGGATATCTCCCCACACGAATACCAGGCAGGGGCATTCTCTCACCTTATCCTCTGTTTCCATTTTATGAATCTGCAAATGAATTATTAGGATGTTAATTACTACTATTTGTTAGTCGATGAATGTGAGGTTTGTGATGGAAAACTCTGTGAGTTTCAGTCATGAACCGGTGTTTCTTCTTGGTTGGATTAAGTAGCTTATTTAGTTTATGGTGGTTATGTTTAGTAGAAGAATTTGAAATACATGTTTTTTTTTAATATGCTATTTTCGAGCATAATGTGTTGATGGGTTTTCATTGAGTCGAGGTATGAAGTTGGCAGTGTTTTTCTTTATGTCTGTGTCGAACTATGGGAGTATGTTTGTTGCAAGTTGAATATGGTTATTCTATAGTGCGATTTGTGTCGATGTTTTCTTGTTTTGGTCAGTGTTAAGGGAGTTAGCCGGGTTTGAGAATTGACATATTAATATAGTTTGAAACCAGAATGAGTTTTTGTTTGTAGCTTCTTTAAGGGTTTTCTCACACTGTTCCTATTGTTAGGAACTCTGTAGCAACAAAAAGGTTTTCAATATGTGAGAGTCTTGGTTATAAAGTGAAATTGGGTTTTTCAACCAGTGTTTTAAACCAAACCTGGTATCGATGTTTTCTTTTGAGCTGTATTGTGGACATAGGGATTAGTGGTAATTCAAAGTGTTATCTGTTACCTGTCGTATTGTGTATTTACACACTCGCAACACAGGTGTGGATTAAAGTATTTTTGGGTGTACTCCTTTAGTTCTCTGGTGTTGATGTTTTATCAAATGGGTGTTTTTCACTGTATGTATCAGTCAATAGAGGAATGTGGATATCTTTGGTTATATCAAACCTTGACTGTGAGTTTTATGATTCTTCAGTAATTATCACCACTGTGAATAATAGTTTGTATCGACATTAGGAAATGTTAGGAATTCTTAGGAACGTCAATTACTATCTTGTTCAGACAGTAAGGAAAACCAGTTTGGTATCTTTTTTAGAGGTAGAAGTCGGTTATTATTATTATTATTATTATTATTATTATTATTATTATTCTGTCATTATTTTATGTATTCAGTATATTCAATAGTATATTAAGGTAGATGTATTCTATGACAGAACTGAGATGATTAGTATGTTTCTTTTTCGATTGTATATTGATGGACTTAAACTATTAATTACAAGTCTATGCAATTATATATATATATATATATATATATATATATATATATATATATATATATATATATATATACCTACTAGGATATGTATATGTATACATAAGTCATGGTGTATACATGTACATATGCCAACATGTATATAATAGATGCTATGATTATCATTCTGAACTATTAATTACAAGCTTATATAATTATATATATACCTGCTGGGATATATATATGTATACACAAGCCATGGTGTATACATGTACATACACCAACATGTATATAAAGGTATAAACTTGTAATTAATAGAGCAGGATGTATGACCAATTAGTTTATAATAAATCGGTTATCGCAAGCTTGTATGTTTATTAAAAGCGATGGGTGTTGTGTTGATTCAGTTGATATATAATTATGTTAGTTCTTTTCTATTCAATGGAATCATGAATTCTATATGGACATTTTATTGTACAGTTTCAGATTTAATGTTAAGTTAATGTGGAGATTACTATTTGATTGGATTTGTGATGGAGAAAGAATTGTGATCTTTTCATCTTTTGAGGAACATCATGTTTATGAATGTATGTTAAGGAATATGGAAACATGGTTTTATAATGAATCTCTGATTGCTCTTTCAATTTTGTAAATTGATGCAATAGAAACAGAGTGTTAGTGAAATTGTGTAATGTAGTTCATTTCACTACTTTCATTAATTGCTAGATCAAGTGTTTTTGAGATGATGCAACTATGATCCTTAGATTGGGGGCTGACACTAGTCTAGTACCTTGTGGTGATAGAATTTCTGTCAGTTGTGACTAACACTAGTCTATATCCTTATGGGAAAGAATTTCTGTCAGTTGTTTAATTAAGTGATAATTATAAATTCAAGGGTTATGGGTTTCAATTAACAAAGATAAAACATTATGGTTTCATCAGACATAATGGATTTCTACAAGGTTTCCTTATGGATACATAGCGTAGGTCCTTATGTGGACACCCATGAACTATTGGATCATTACTTTGTGATTTTCTTTGCGAGTTTATTTCTGTTAGAAAGAGATATAGTGGTTGATGATTTTGGTGTAAAAGAATGGAATTATGTTATTTAGTTTTCAATTACATCTGTATTTAATTTGCATAAATGTTATATTATACTGACTTTTATGGTTGCAAATATTTGGAGATGATTCATTTTCTTTATCATTGTGACTAAGCCCTGTTTGCTGTTTGCGTTTGTGTTGATTTTGATTTTCAAGTTTTAGATGGATAAATCAATGAGTATGGAACAGTGGATAGCAGTTGTTAAGATTTATGGGAAACAGATCATTTCTTGGTTTTTAGTTATCAGAACTATTCGTAGAATGTAAAGGATTGGTTAAGAAGGAAATTTTGTTTTGAGACTAAGTCTTTGAATAAAGAGTATTCTTATTACTCTGATGTAATTCAGTTGAAAACTATAAAGCTCTTAGAAGCAGTTGTTATATTTATATGTTCAGTTTGTAATTATAAATTTTTTTTTACTATGGTTCTATATGGTTTTGTTTATGGTTGTATCTTCTTTAGTATCATCTTTTATCTTTAAGTATAAAGTGATGGGTGTTACATTTGGTTTCAGAGCCTGAGTTTAAACACTCAGGGCTCAAGGGTTTTATCATTATGCTTCCATTAGTGATTTTATTGAACTTTTCTATAGGATTTCAAGCATGCCTCCTATTACATGAGGAGCACAAAGACATGGTGACCCAGTTGATGCTGATTTTGGTAGAGGTAGGGGTGGACGATGCGGTCGTGGTCGTGGCCAAGGTAGAGGATGAGGTCACCAAGGAATACTTGGTGATGAACAAGTTGATCCTTTAATAGGAATGGATTAGGAAGATCAAGAGGTACCTCAGGTTGACATTCTTCAACAGATCCTTGATAGGTTGGATAACATTGAAGCAAGGAACAATGTTCCAGATGGTGTAGCAAATGCTCATGTTATACGAGTCCCAGTAGCAGAAGATCCTGTTATCAGGACTCAATTAAAAGATCTTTCTAAGCTCAAAGGACCATATTTCAATGGAACAGAGGGTGGTGCTGAAGCTGAAGCATGGCTCTTGAACATCGAAAGGTGTTTTATTCTCCATGATTATCATGGTAATGTGAAGGTTCGTTGGACCGTAATGCAGCTAAGATCCTTTACTTCCATATGGTGGAATATGGAACTAGAGCAACTTGGAATTCTTATCTCTCAGGTTACATGGGATCTTTTCATAAAAAGATTCTGTGAGAGATTCATGTTAGATTATTGGCAGCAAACTAGATCTGAAGAATTCTTCAGTATTTCTCAAGGCAACTCAATAGTGGAAATGTATGAAAGGAGGTTTTTCCAACTAAAGAAATATTTTAGTTGGTTAGAGAATGATAAGCCTCTGGTACAACACTTCATTAGGGGTTTGAACCCTAAAATTGGAGAAGAAGTGAGAACTTTCAAACCTAAGACAGTGAAAGAAGCTATTGATCAAGCCAAACTCACAGAATTGAAGTCAGGATTTTCAGCCAAAGGATCAATGAATCCATCGGCTCAAAGCAGTGGGAAGAATCAAAAACCTTATCAAGATAATTTTAAGGCATTTTCTAGTGGATCAAGTGGTAAATTTTAGAAGAGGAAGTTTGAAAAGTTTTCCAAATCAAACAAGAGTTTCAAGGTTCTTGAGCAACCTAAGTCCTTTAAACCAACTCAGAGTGTACAACAGAGTTATGAATCACCTCCAATGAACTCATCATAGGATAAAAGTACCAAGAGAGGAGCAGAATATTGGCAATGTGAGAAATTGGGGCATTTGCAATGGAATTGTCCCCTTCGAGGCAATAGTCAGGTCAGGTCTAAAGCCATAGGTTCTGAGGCTACTATTGGTGATTTTGGAAGGAATCATCGTATCTTTGCTACTATGGATCAAAAACAAGCGGATCATCAGAACACTATGATTGAAGCTAGACGTAATTACCAAGGTAAGAAGATCTTTATTTTATTTGACTCCGGTGCCACTGGCTCTTTTATTTCTTCCAATTTGGTTAAGCAATGTGGAATTCCTATGAGTAAAGCTGAATTGGCATGGCAAGTCGAGTTAGCATCAGGGACAAAGGTTGAATTAGGGTTTATAGCTGAAAATTGTAAGGTTCAATTTAAGGCTTTTACTACTACAGTTAACCTTAGGGTTATTCCTTTAGGTTCTTATGACATTATTCTGTGTATGGATTGGTTAGATCAACACCAAGCTATCATCGATTGTACAGAGAAGATCATTAGGTGTATCGATGATTATAGAACCATCAAGATTATTTCAGGTGTTAAAAGGCCTATGTCAGTCAGAACTATTTCTGCTAAGCAACTTCAGAGATGTTTTCAAAAGGGATGCAAATTGTTTGCTATTTCTATCAATGATTTTTATGAACCAGTCGCTTGGAACACCAGCTTAGATCATCCAATTTTGAAGGAATTCTCAGATGTATTTATTACGGAGAGTCCGGGAATCCCACCTAAAAGAGAAATTGATTTTAGGATTGATCTTTTGCTGGGAACCGAACCAATTTCCAAGACTCCGTACCATATGACCGCTCTAGAATTAGTGGAACTCAAGGTTCAACTTGAAGAACTCCTTGAGAAGGGACTTATTAGACCTAGTGTTTCACCTTGGGGAGCACCTGTTATCTTTGTCAAGAAGAAGGATGGATCTTTGAGGCTTTGTATCGACTATAGACAACTGAACAAAGCTACCATCAAAAATAGATATCCTTTGCCTCGCATCGATGATTTGTTTGATCAAGTGAAGGGAGCCAAGGTGTTTTCCAAGATTGATCTCAAATTTGGATACCATCAGTTAAGGATTCAAGAAGCTGACATTCATAAAATAGCTTTTCGCACAAGGTATGGGCATTATGAATTCATGGTAGTGCCATTTGGGTTGACTAATGCACCATCAGTATTCATGTGTTTGATGCAGGGAGTATTCAGGACTTTCTTAGACAATTTTGTGGTAGTGTTCCTTGATGACATTTTGGTATATTCTAACTCCTTGGAGGAGCATGAGTAGCATTTGAGGCAAGTCTTTGAATGTCTCTGTAGGAACAAGCTATATGCCAATCCTAAAAAATGTGAATTTTTCAAAACTGAAATAAGTTATTTGGGTCACATCATTACAGGAGATGGAATAGCTATTGATTCTGCTAAGATCGGGGCAATTGTAGAGTGGCCAACTCCAACCAATGTGTCTGAAGTATGAAGTTTTATGGGTCTGGCTAGCTACTACAGAAGATTTGTGGCTAATTTTTCAAAGATAGCCCATCCCATTACTTCTCTCTAGAGAAAGGGCAAGAAATTCATCTGGTCAGATAAATGTGAAGAAGCATTCCAACATCTAAAGGAACGTTTGACTAGTGCACCAATTTTAGTGGTACCTGATCCTTCTAAGGAATTTGTTGTGTGCACCGATGCCCCATTGGATGGTTTAGGGGTTGTCTTGATGCAAGACGGCAGGGTCATTGCTTATGAATCCAGGAAACTAAAGGATCATGAAATTAATTATCCTACTCATGATTTAGAACTCACAGCAGTGATTCATGCTTTGACCAAATGGCGGCATTTTCTTCTTGGTCAACATTTTGAGCTTCATACCGATCATAGAAGTCTACAATATTTGTTCATGCAACCCAATCTTAATGCATGTCAGCACAGATGGATGGAGTTTTTGTGTGAGTATGACTTTGAAATGAAGTATATTCAGGGTAAAGAGAACAAAGTAGCAGATGCTCTTAGCAGAAGGCGTCATGAACTCTCTTCTTTGACCCTCACAATTGACTTGAAAGAGAGAATACTTCTAAATTTGGCTACTGATCCTTGGTATTTAGATTTCAAAGCAGTGATTGATAGTGGTAGTGTATTAGAAGGCAGATTTGAGGGTTACTCTATTAGCACTGAAGGATTGATGACTTACCGAGGCAACATATATGTGCCAGAAGTCGAGGATCTTCAGAACCTATGTATGATTGAAGCACATAAGGCACCTTATTCAGCACATCTTGGTGTGAAGAAGATGCATGCTGATCTTAAGCAGCATCACTACTGGTCGGGTATGAAGAGGGATATTACTAATTTTGTGGCTAGATCCTTGGAGTGTCAGAGAGTAAAAGTTGAACATCAACATCCAGCTGGTTTACTTCAATCTCACAGCGTGCCTGAATGGAAATGGGATACCATATCCATAGATTTCATAGTGGGGTTACCATTTTTAGCTAGGCAACATGATGCCATTATGGTTGTTGTTGACCGGTTAACCAAAGTTGCCCATTTTATTCCCATAAGATCCACTTATAATGCTGCATCTGTGGCACAGATTTATATGGAATAGGTTGTTAAGCTGCATAGGATTCCTAAGAAGATCATATCTAATAGGGATTCAATTTTTACTTCATCTCTGTGGAGGTCTTTGCAGCGTTAATTAGGTACTTAGCTGAACTTTAGTTCAGCATATCATCCCGAAACTGACGGACAGACTGAGCGTGTCAATCAGATTTTGGAAGACATGCTTAGGATGTATGTGATGGATAGGCAAAATAGATGGGAAGAGTACTTACATCTAGTTGATTTTGGTTACAACAATGGATACCATAGTTCTATAGGTATGGCTCCTTTCCAGGCTTTGTATGGAAGATCGTGTAGAACACCTTTAAGCTGGGAAAATCTTGAAGATAGAATTCTTTTAGGTCCCAAGATGCTTCAGCATTTAGAACAGTAGGTTAAGCGCATCAGAGAACACCTATCTACAACTCAGGACAGGCATAAAAAGTATGCAGACCTACATAGGATTGAACATCAATTTGAAGTTGGGAAGAAGGTATTTCTTCGAGTTAGACCCCGAAAAAGTCCTATTAAGTATGGTAAAGGGTCAAAATTGTCTCCAAGGTTTGTGGGACCATTTGAAATCCTAGAACGAGTGGGTCCAGTTGCCTACAGACTTGCTTTGCCTCCCAGTCTTTCACAAATTCATGATGTATTTCATATTTCCATCTTAAGGAAATATATACCTGACATTGCACACATGTTTAATTGGAAAAATTTATAGGTGGTAGATGGTCAACTGATGCTGGAACCAGTACAGATCATCCAGCAAAGAGAGCTAAATCTTAGAGGATGCAAGGTGGAGCAGGTAAAGGTGTTATGGGATCTTGATGATGTAGCTTCTGCAACTTGGGAAGATACAGGGGCTATGAGAGCTGCACATCCTCATTTGTTTACAGGCTTCCAAGAGAAAGCCTAGTCTGGTGGGGAAGGGTGTCATGCCCCTGATAGTCTCAGGCTTTACTTTTCTATGTTATGTTATGTTATGTTAGACTTCTATGAGTTTGAACTCTGACTTCGTTCATTTGAACTTTGTTATTTGGATTAAATATGTTTATCTCTATAATTCTGCCAGACACTTAGAGAATTATGTCTATTTCTGTAGCTTAATGAGTTTTTTTTCTGATGATAGAATTGGTTTAGACTGAATTTTGAATATTGGTTTGATTATGAAAATAAGGACAATTTAATCGTTAGTCCATTGTCAGATTATTGGTTCATTATTATTATTATGGTTCATTGTATCTTGATGATAATAGATAGTTTATAGAGATTATTGTTACTTAATGTTAATCAAATTTTGAAATTCAAAATAAATAAACTTGTATGTATGTATTTTTATACATATAATTATGAGCAATTGTTTTAGTAATTATGTTGTTAATCTTTTACTAAAACTATATGAATTATCTAAGTTAGTATATCCTATTTTGTATGTTAGTAGGAGGTTAGTTTGATGAAGTGTTAGTAATTTTGCATTGTTAATGCGCTGTTATCCTTGATGCTTAAGTTAGTAAAATCGACTAATGTTATTTAACATAGATATCTATCCTTAAGTCTTCTTATTATAATCTGGCTCGAAGACATGACTTATCGGTAGGGTTTTAATGAACTATCATTGCATTGTGGTGTTAGTGGGGTTTAAGCTATTTTTGGGTTATGAGAATTGTACTTGGATGGACATTTGGCAGGAAATGTGTTGTGTTTACTACAAGAGATAAGTTCGCATTGAATGAACTTATTGATGAAATTCATTTTTGTGTTTGATGTCCGCCATTAGCTCTGGTTAAAGAGTTGCAGTTGGATTATGACTCCATTTTTCACCATGTTATTCTGCAAGAGTTTGGGTAAACAGTTAGTAATGGACTTGTTTTCCTGTTGTATCTTCCATGATAAGTGGCTTGGAATGGAAAGGGGTTTTCACAGCAAGTTAAACCCTTCTATTCATGGTCATTTAGGAAGTTGGGTGTTTCATACTATTATCTCTGCATTTTGGGCTCTCTTCCATGACACTTTGGCAGTCTGTGAAGCTCACCAGGCAGGGGCTAGCTCTGGCATTTCGGTTTTGGATATCTCCCCACACGAATACTAGGCAGGGGCATTCTCTCACCTTATCCTTTGTTTCCATTTTATGAATCTGAAATGAATTATTAGGATGTTAATTACTACTGTTTGTTAGTCGATGAATGTGAGGTTTGTGATTGAAAACTCTATGAGTTTCGGTCATGAACCGGTGTTAAGTAGCTTATTTAGTTTATGGTGGTTATGTTTAGTAGAAGAATTTGAAATACATGTTTTTTTTTAATATGTTGTTTTCGAGCATAATGTGTTGATGGGTTTTCATTGAGTCGGGGTATGAAGTTGGCAGTGTTTTTCTTTATGTCTGTGTCGAACTATGGGAGTATGTTTGTTGCAAGTTGAATATGGTTATTCTATAGTGTGATTTGTGTCGATGTTTACTTGTTTTGGTCAGTGTTAAGGGAGTTAGCCGGGTTTGAGAATCAACATATTAATACAGTTTGAAACCAGAATGAGTTTTTTGTTTGTAGCTTCTTTAAGGGTTTTCTCGCACTGTTCCTATTGTTAGGAACTTTTTAGAAACAAAAAGGTTTTCAATATGTGAGAGTCTTGGTTATAAAGTGAAATCAAGTTTTTCAACCACTGTTTTAAACCGAATCTGGTATCGATGTTTTCTTTTGAGCTGTATTGTGGAAATAGGGATTAGTGGTAATTCAAAGTGTTATTTTTTACCTGTCGTATTGTGTATTTACACACTCACAACATAGGTGTGGATTAAAGTATTTTTGGGTGTACTCCTTTAGTTATCTGGTGTCGATGTTTTGTCAAATGGGTGTTTCTCACTGTATGTATTAGTCAATAGAGGAATGTGGATATCTTTGGTTATATCAAACCTTGACTGCGAGTTTTATGATTCTTCAGTAATTTTCACTAGTGTGAATAATAGTTTGTATCGACATTAGGAAATGTTAGGAATTCTTAGGAAATTCAATTACTATCTTGTTTAGACAGTAAGGAAAACCATTTTGGTATCTTGTTTAGAGGTAGAAGTCAATTATTATTATTATTCTGTCATTATTTTATGTATTCGGCAGATTCAGTAGTATATTAAGGTAGATGTATTCTGTGACAGAACTGAGATGATTAGTATGTTTCTTTTTCTATTGTATATTGATGGACTTAAACTATTAATTACAAGTCTATGCAATTAGATATATATATATATATATATATATATATATATATATATATATATATATATATATATATATATATATATATATATATATATACCTGCTGGGATATGTATATGTATACACAAGCCATGGTGTATACATGTACATACGCCAACATGTATATAATAGATGCTATGATTATCATTCTAAACTATTAATTACAAGCTTATATAATTATATATATACATATATATATATATATACCTGCTGGGATATGTATATGTATACACAAGCCGTGGTGTATACATGTACATACGCCAACATGTATATAAATGTATAAACTTGTAATTAATAGAGCAGGATGTATGGCCAATTAGTTTATAATAAATCGGTTATGGCAAGCTTGTATGTTCGTTAAAAGTGATGGGTGTTGTGTTGATTCAGTTGATATATGATTATGTTAGTTCTTTTCTATTCAATGGAATCATGAATTCAATATGGACATTTTATTGTACAATTTCAGATTTAATGTTAAGTTAATGTGGAGATTACTATTTGATTGGATTTGTGATGGAGAAAGAATTGTGATCTTTTCATCTTTTGAGGAACATCATGTTTATGAATGTATGTTAAGGAATATGGAAACATGGTTTTATAATGGATCTCTGATTGCTATTTCAATTTTGTAAATTGATGCAATAGAAACGGAGTGTTAGTGAAATTGTGTAATGTAGTTCATTTCACTACTTTCATTAATTGCTAGATCAAGTGTTTTTGAGATAATGCAAGTATGATCCTTAGATTGGGGGCTGACACTAGTCTAGTACCTTGTGGTGATAGAATTTCTGTTAGTTGTGACTGACACTAGTCTATATCCTTATGGGAAAGAATTTCTGTCAGTTGTTTAATTAAGTGATAATTATAAATTCAAGGGTTATGGGTTTCAATTAACAAAGATAAAACATTATGGTTTCATCAGACATAATGGATTTCTATGAGGTCTCCTTACAGATACATAGCGTAGGTCCTTATGTGGACACCCATGAACTATTGGATCATTACTTTGTCATTTTCTTTGCGAGTTTATTTCTGTTAGAAAGAGATATAGTGCTTGATGATTTTGGTGTAAAAGAATGGAATTATGTTACTTAGTTTTCAATTACATCTGTATTTAATCTGCATAAATGTTATATTATACTGACTTTTATGGTTGCAGATATTTGGAGATGATTCATTTTCTTTATCATTGTGACTGAGCCCTATTTGCTGTTTGTGTTTGTGTTCATTTTGATTTTCAGGTTTTAGATGGATAAATCAATGAGTATGGAACAGTGGATAGCAGTTGTTAAGATTTATGGGAAACAGATCATTTCTTGGTTTTTAGTTATCAGAACTATTCATAGAATGTAAAGGATTGGTTAAGAAGGAAATTTTGTTTTGAGACTAAGTCTTTGAATAAAGAGTATTCTTATTACTCTGATGTAATTCAGTTGAAAACTATAAAGCTCTTAGAAGCAGTTGTTATATTTATATGTTCAGTTTGTAATTATAAATTTTTTTTTTACTATGGTTCTATATGGTTTTGTTTATGGTTGTATCTTCTTTAGTATCATCTTTTATCTTTAAGTAAAAAGTGATGGGTTTTACAATGTGTTGGAACAAAGTACATTGGATGCAGATAATGCAAGTTTAATATTTTGAGAGGCCTCTCATCTTTTTTTGTTAATAACTATTTTTTTTGCATGAATATCTTGCTCTTTGCATCTCATTTCTATGATTGTGCTAAGCTTCTCTTTGATTATTTGCATCATCCATGACTGCATATTTAACCATCTCTATATATCTAAGATATTTAAAAATTGTAAAGGTAAAAAAAATATTGAGATATGGAAACGTAATCTAAAAACTGTCATGGTAAATTTGGAAATATTGATTGCTTATACTCTTTATGCATTATGTATTGACATAAAGTAAATAGAGAATTATTACACAATATATAACATAAATATAAAATCATAACATATAGTAATATTAAACAAAATAATGTATATATTAAAATAAATTTAGTATACATGTACTATATTCTTTCAATAGATATGAAAACATTTATGTATTGCATAGTACGAATATGACACATTATATTCTCGAATATACATATATATGAAAACATGTGAATACATATGTTCAATATTACAGGTAAAGTATGCTCTTAAGAAAGCTTCAAAGCCAAAACAACTATGCTTTGAGTTTCTTGACCACCAAAAAAAGATGTTTTGATACTTAGATCGGATACAAATTGGGATTCATAAATATTATCCAAAAATTATTTAACTGCACCAGGTTCAATAAGTAGTTGAAAATCTTCTGCAAGAACACTTAACAAAACATTTGTTGGGCCTTGAAAGGCAGTAACATTGTGAAGTTCCCTTGATGGGTCTTACAAATCTATATTAAGCATGTAGGTGAAATCACATACTAGGATATGAACACAAAATTTTGGACATTCATATGTGCCTGTATGATTATGAGTAACCTTTTTTTTACATTTTTTTGTATCCACCATTCATGGACATGAAAGATAATAAAAGTTATCCAAATCAAGTCTATATATTTTTGTTGTTACACAAAAAAGAATCATGGAATGAAAGTCTTTTTTACAAATGGAAGACATTTTCTATGGATTTGTAAATCTTGGAACTACTTTTGGCTCTTTAGTCAGAGAAATCAAAGATTGATCTTATCCTATTTTTGTACACCATGTCAGAAGAGCAGGAGCCTCAGTTAAATTTGGATTGACAACAACACTAGTTGAGAAAACAATATCCAAGGACTTACCAGACCATGAAAGAAAACATGCAGATTTAATTAAAACAATAGTTGAACTGAATAAATTAAGGATTTTTTTTCCTTCATTTTCAAAATGATGACCCCATAGAGTCACATTAATAGAGTAGCCAGACATATCTTTGATTCTTGTATTACATTTTTTATATTTCAATACCATTTTTTTTCCTAATGGTACTTGCAGGATGATAAAAGCAATAATTTCGATCACATCTATAAGGGAATCAACAGGAAAAGTTTCAAGAGATTCAATGCTTTTGACATGGTAATCATGTTCAGGAATTATAGATTGGACACATGTTAAAGGTATGATTCTAAAGAACTATGAAGAACTCTTTCATAGGGATTGGTAGAACTACTAAATTTGGTGTTTGCAACTTTTACAAATCCATTAAAAATCAAGTAAAGATTATTTAATTTAATAACATCATAGAAATTATCAACCAATTCATTGAGGTAGGTTACATGTATTCCAGATCCTTCTTTGTCTATAAAGTTGAAACTGAATACTTTACCCTCTTTAGACACTTTTTGGAAACAATGGATAGGTGTTTTTTGTAAGGCTCGACCCTCAATAGACCAAAACTTGTGGTATGGGGTGAGTAGTTTAATGGGAATTATGTTACACAAAGAAGCATCTAAAATAATACAAGTTCTAGACAATGCTATCTACCTAGCTCCTTGTAGTATAGGTACTGGAGACCCAATAATGTCTCCATTATTTGAGACTACATGCAAATTATCGATTATGATAGCCCTGGAAGTATAAATAAAATACATATTTAGTAAGGTTTTATAATGGGATTTTCATAAGTACAATTAAATATAGCAAGATAATTGGCATACATGAAGTTGTGGAGTAGCTTGAAAGAGTATTCTTTGATGCAAACAAGAGAACCTTTAACTAAGGCCTCTTCCACTACAAGTGTGTTAAATTGTTCCGGTAGGAGGGTGAAGTGTGTGTGCACACCATCAAAAAGTTTGATATGATATTTTGTACTTGCACAATGTTGTTTAATACAATGTATTGATAGAATTTGAAAACATGGTTCCATGATAGATATACCATCCATTATCTGACTAATTACTCCTGTTGTTAGTAAGGCCATTTTTGTTACCTATTTAATGGCAGATGCTCTGATGTCAATAATCAAAAGTATAGCATAAATATTAACACTATATTTTTTAATCTACACAACCTTGAAAGAAATGTGTACAGATCATTTTCTGAGACAAATAACCTCTCCAATGTTCAAATCATACAAATTACTTATTTAACGTTCACTTTCAAATTTGTCATTTTGTAAAATAATATCTAGATTTTAATCAAATCTGAAACATTTTTGGAAATATATGCAAAATCAAATAATGTAAATTGACAAAATATAAGAATCGTAGAAAATGCATAAGTATAAAAAAAGTAATTAAAAGAACCTATGTTAACAATGCCTTCATAATGAAGAAGTTGAAATGTCTTGATGGTCATGGAAATGTATAAATTGAAATCTATATAAATGCTTATGTAAAATATGTTGTTGGTTCAATAAACTATTTGTAGAGAAATTCTTATATAGGCTATGATGGTGGTCAAATAAGGTGCTCATGACGAAGAGAAAAAGAATAAACTTTTACCAATGAAAACATCTAACATTGAATGCAATTTAATGCATTTTCAACAACTATTAGGTATACAAGGCAAAAATGCAAAAAGAGTGAGGATGAGTATTAATTGATATGCAATAAATGCTCATTGTGAATCATTGAAGTGCTACTTATGTCGATACCCAAAAGACATTCATATTTAAACATAAAAAATGCTGGCGTACATATCTATAAAATTAATTACCTAGAGATACCAAAACTATCTAATATTTATTAGTTGTTAGATCATGCCAAAAATGTAATCAGAATCATTTTATACAAAAACATTTAAAAGTCATTAAAATATCAACTGAATCATTTTACCATGTATCATCTCTACCTAAAATACCATCTCATTCATTTTCAAATTTTCCATTTGCATTATAAAACGTAATGGGATAGTAGGGTCAGAAATACATCGTAATGGGATAGTACAATTGCATATAACCTGACGGTAGGCGTGAAAGCTTAAATGGAAATTATGAGCACTTTATTCAAGAAGGGATTATGTGTTTGCACAACGTGGCTTTCAAATCTATCAAATGTTAATATTACAATATGATTAGGAACTTTATTAGGAAGTTTATATTAATCTATTCATTTTTTAACTTTATATGATTGCAAATATTGTAATTCAATGGAATGTTTTGGATTATCAGATTTAGATGTTAGTGACTACTAAATCCAAAATTCTTTACTTTTTGTCCTTGGTAGGGTTCTTGTTCTTGAAAATGTCTTAGCACCACGTGGCTTTCAAATCTATCAAATGTTAATATTACAATATGATTAGGAACTTTATATTAATCTATTCATTTTTGAACTTTATATGGTTGCAAATATTGTAATTCAATGGAATGTATTGGATTATCAGATTTAGATGTTAGTGACTACTAAATCTGAAATTGTTTACTTTTTGTCCTCAGTAGGGCTCTTGTTCTTGAAAATATCTCAAGTGTGCCCTAGATCCTTATGTTTTCATATTACTTTATGAGCCACTTAATTTTTCATGTTTGCACGTGGTCTTTTATCTTTCCTAGTGTTCGCTGAATCTTGGGATGTATTTGTTAAGTCACTTTTCATTCAGCGAACAAGCGATTGTGTTTGGATCTCTGTCTTGTTCCTTTTACTCACATGATCTCCAGGTATGGATTGGTAGTTAGTGTTTCTTTCAGCGATCAAGAGACTATGTATTCTCCTATTCTCATGATCCTTAGCGGTTTTTGTCAAACATTCAGTGACATAGCGAATGCAGTGGTCGTTCATTTGCTTCATTAAATGGTTAATTCATTGGGTATATGGCAATCAAGTCAGGTCCATTGATGTATTTCTTGATCGATGGTGGTCTTTAAATTTCATGATAGATTTTTGTTATCTCTTATTCTCTTGATTTTGGTGGTTAGCATGAAAGTATTATGTGATCAAGCAAATAGTGTGCTTGCTTAATCTTGAGGTATGCTAGTTTGAATGTAGTGTTCACTCATTCTCTTGATTAAATAGTTGATCCCTAATGCATTTGATGATTCAAGAATAGCCTTGGATGGCTTTGAAGATCAACAACTGATATTTAATTTCATGATTGAACACAAGATAATAGAAATATAAAGTGAATAGGAGAATAAAGGTATTCATCAAATCTCATGATAGAACCGAGGTTAGTTAATGCATTCAAAGAATACAAGAATGTATTGGTCACTGAATCATACATGATAAACTCAAATGGTGATTGGCTCATGATACATTACAATAGTTAATAGAGACATCATTACACGCATCTAACAGTAGGCATGAAACCGTAGTCGTAACATACAAAATGTTTACTCTTCATGAGATGACGCCTTTACACCATGTGTCTATCGATGATGTCACATGGTAGGCGTAAAGCGGTGAGCTAAAAGTGGTTGGAAGACAGGATGCACAGAATCATGTTATCTTGACAACTGTTGTGACTGATGAAAACTCAAAATTAATCTTGGTTTGATTATATGGCTAAATGGAACATTATCTTCAACACATTTATTGCTAAATAAACTGGGGTTTGAACCCAAGATTTCATAAACAATCCTTGATTTTTTAAAGCCTTAACCATAGCTACTTTTGTGGGTCTTATCACCAAAACAATGTTTACAAAAATTTAAAAATATTTAAATCTGATTATATATATTTATGAAAAAACTTTTAATGTAAATATCAAGGGCACCAAACTATTCAATCATCTTGCACGCCTATCCATTAATAACAACCACTAATCTAATTAGCCCAGGAGGATGCATTTCATATAAGAAATGCCTTCGGCATAAATATCTCTCTCTCCATCCATCCACTAAACTCCTAAAAGTATACAAACAAATAACCTATCCTAACATTAAAGCAATTGAGAATGAGTGTATAAAATATGCAAAAAATGTAAGGAAACCCCCTCAATTGGATTTCGATGTCCTTTCTTGATTTTACAATTGAATTGATGTAGCTTCCATGATGAATCTATGCACTAAATGAAAGAAAAATGACTATAGTAGTAAGAATATTTGAAAGATAGTCGTTAGGAAATAAAGAGAGACAGATCAAAATTTATAAATTTTGAGGGAAATTCTCTAAATTGGCAAATTGAGTCACAATCGGGAAAATGTCATAATGCTAGGGCTCCTAGAGCTAAAAGTGAGAGGAGAAGATTCTTTTTTCCCATATAAAATTAGGGCTCCTAGAGCCAAAAATCACCATTAGAAAAGGAGTTTTGACAAAGGGAGAAGCAAGAAGATGTGTGGAATCTAACAAATACTCATTGACATCATCAACCATTGTGATATTGCTATTAGGATTCAACTGTGTCATGATTTTTGAAAAAGAAACTCAAATGTATGTGTTAAATTCTCTCCTTTCTTGCCATTTTTGTTTGCAAGCAACTATTGGTAGCATAACCAGAAGCAAAGTGCAGCGAAGGTAATCACAGAAGGGCAAGAGAAGAGAATCGACGAGTTTCAAGAAATCTCCTTCATTTTTTTTTTCTAGTTTGAGATTTATCCATCATAGGAAAGGAAAATTAGACCTTTCCCATTGCATTTTCTTGAGATTATTTGTTAAGTATTGTAATGTCCAGTCCTAGTGTGTCGGCCTCAAAGGTCAAGTTTGTAAAAGAGAACACATTTTCTCATGTAAGTATTTTTCTTCCTAAAATGAAAAACATAACCCTTGTGGATGAAGATATAGAGGAAATTATTCATAGGTTAAAAAGTGTAGAAAATGGAACCATTACCTCCAAAATTGTAGAGAGTAGGCTATTGGAAGCAGCCGGCTTTCCTAAAGTGACTCCATGCCCAGAATTGGTGATGGAGAGAAGAAATAGATATTATAGGAGTGATAGGTTCATTTGTGTTCCTTAAGGAGAAATAATGATATCTATTAATAGGAAAATAATTATGGTAGCTGAGAGGATTCCTCTAGTGGAAACCTATAGCGATTGGAGTATTGAGAAGGCCCAACATGAATTTACCCAGAACAGGAAATATTATATAAATAACATTGATAGAGATTGGTTGTTAAACCTTGAAAAGGGTGGTTCTAGGTTACCTAAGCCATTGAAAAAGGATCATTTGATCAGAGAGGTTTGTGACATAGTTGTCATGCTAAATAGAATGAAAGGTAAACCTAATGATATCCTCTGGGAGGATTGGATGTACATCTTCATCCAAGTTGTTTTGGGTGAAGGACAATATGTCGATTGGGTAGAGATAATAGTAGAAAATCTTCATGAAGAATTATCTCAGTCTGTAGAACCATCAAGTTTCTATTTATCTTCGTAAGTTTGTTTTATGCCCTTTCCATTTGTAGAATTTGGGATGGTTTTCCACATGAGACATGGAAAGAAGATATGAAAATTTATGAATACCACCCTTTACTTTAGAAAAAGAGAAATTCAAAGGATTTCTAGAGAGTTCAGGACACATTGTTGGCTAAGATCATTTTTGAGCTAAGAGGGAAAATTAACTATAGAATATCCAAAGAAGCTATGGAATTGGTCAAAGTTTATCACAAATTTTATTTCCAATTCTTGACATTCAGCTATTTAAGAGTGGGAGGTTTCAGCGGTGAACCCTTGAAGCTTCCAAGGTATTGTCTAGATAAGTTTGTCCTATTAGAAGTTTGTAGACATCTGCTCCAAGTAGAGGTGAAATTTAAGATCAAGAGAGGTGTGGGCTATTTGTTCCCTATTGACTGAGGTCATTAACATTCTAGGTTGATGCATGCTATATTATCCCTAGATCCAGAATTAAAAATAATGAACCTCCCCTCCTTCCAAAAAAGAAGTTACTTTGATAGTAAGAAGTTTGTAGAAAATCATTTCAAGATTTATGCTACTTTTCTTCATCAACTAGAACTGGAAGACTATTGGGCCAACTATATTGATGAGATTGAAGTTGAAAGGAGACTTTACTCCATGTTCACGTTGAGCCAAATTCTATTACTACATCCCCTTTTTCAAATCAAGGGGTTAGAAGTTGAAGATGATGAAAATGTGCTAGAGTTTGGATATGTAGAATTGAATGATGATGCAGTGGCCAAGAAAATAGACTGGAAGAGAAAAGAAGAGGAAGATGTGAACGTTTTGTCTCAGGATGTGTTCAAAAGAATAGATAAATGGTTAAAAGGAATGAGTAAAAGGAAGAAGTAAGAGACCTCTAGCCCAATGACCAGAAAGAGTTCAAGGATTTCAAAACTCACAACTTCTCCTCTACATACTGACAAAATTGAAAAATTGCTTCCTACAGGTGAACTAAAATTTGGAGCATAAACCCACCTAAATGAGAAAAAGCCAATTATTGAACAACCTGTGAGAGTCATGAGAACAAGGAGCGAGATGAAGAAAAAGATAGATAAATTCCCTTGCATTGTGATAGATCTAGACATAGGTGAAGGTGATCCACAACCTAAAAGGTAATCCAGAATGGATAAAACATCGGTTAACTCATCAAGAGCTAAACTAAAAGGGGTAGGATAAGAAGACTTGATGATATTGAATAGTCATGTGACACAAACTCTTGCAGATGCTTCCACACCAAAGAACCCAACTTGGCTGGAGTTATCAATAGGTAAGAAGAGGAGCATTGTACCTATCTCAACTCCTATTGGGGATTTAGTTAGTAAATAGATGGAAAAAAACTAGAACAAAGAAGCCAAAAGTGGAGGCTATGTTGGATGTGGATTCTAAAACAAGCCACTAGATTGCAGAGATTTTCAATCTGAATTCTGAAAAAACTAGTGATGAATGACGGAGCAAGCTTTCAGCATGGAAAAAGTAGACTTGGGCATGGTTACTAGAGTTGCTAAGTTGAAGATCCTGAACTTGGAAAACAAGAAAATTAACCACCGAGTATGGAAAGATGCTAAAGATAAAATTAAACTAAAGCAGACCCTGTATGAAATGGTGAAGTACATTTAACAACTTCAAGGTCCTATCCCTCAACTCCTGTTAATGGTGCCAATTGATTTGGATGTCAAGTCTCCAAAAAAATAAAATTTCTTGGACCAGGTTCATAAGGACAGGTCAATGTCAAAGATTTTCTTCGGCTAGATAGATAAGGTTGTAAAAGAGATTGTTGCATTTACTCATGATTTTGGGGATCTAATTAGGAAGATGATGAATTGGATGAAACAGTAGAAGAGGATGTGGAAGACTGGAAAAAGGAAAAGTATCGAATGAAAGCTAAGATAGTGAACATGGAGGATGTCTATACCTATGGTATAAAGAAGTTCCTTGTAGAAATGGGAGCACCTGTGGTAGAAGAAAACTCTTGGGTATGTGTAGGATCATGGTATGCCAAAAAGTGGCGATGTGAAAAAGAAGTCCTATTTGATAGACTCTTTTAAAAAAAACTATAACTTTCAAACAATATAACATTTTTGAAATATGAAATATACATCACATTCTATGCTTCACCTAATACAATAATAATAAACAATTCTTTCAATTTGATGAAGTTTGGACTAAGTTAAGGTGGTCAGACATGATAGTTATTATATTCAGGAAAATTTGTAGCAGAAAAATCATAATTAATTAATTACTTGGAAAAAAAATACAAACAAATATACATCACATCCTTACATGATTCTACTACTTTTATCTATAATATTATAAAAAAATATTATCAATTGATTTTGTTTAATGTTGTTCAACATACACCTACTTGTTATCTTTCTAGTCCTAATTGATAGACTTATTGAAAAATAACTATGACTTTCAAACTATATAAATTTTTTGAAATCCAAAACATGTGTCACATTCTATGCTTTTCCTATTACAAGAAAAATAAAAAAAAGTTTTCAATTTGATAAAGTTTAGACTAAGTTAACGTGGTTAGACATGAGAGTTTTTGTATTCTAAAAAAGTTGTAGAAGAAAAATCATAATTAATTATTTACTTGGAAAAAAATTACAAAAAAATGTGTCACATCCGAACATGAGGCTAATACTTATATCTAGAATCTTGTGAATAAAATTTATCATTTGATTGTGTTTAAGGTGGCCAGACATACACCTAATTCTTATTTGTTTCCTGAAATTTTTGAAATACTACATTGAAATTTGAAATTTTCAACATATAGAATAATTATTTTTCAGAAAAGGCCCAGTATCTTAGAAACTAAATTCAATTTTCTATAGATTTTCTTCTTAGATATTTTTGATATAATATTTATAATGTGTTCAAATTTTTATGTTAACTTTCTTAAACTTGATTTTCCAAATTTCCATTGCCACTTAAGGGCCTAGTTTGGCATACCATGATCTTGCACATACCCTCTTCTTTTGTAGCAAAGGTGAATTTAGAATGGTAAATTTCACTTTATGAACAAGCTGCTGATGAATCTTCCCAAATCATGGAAACACTGAATGGTGTTAAAGAATTCATGAATAAGCATAATGAGTGCTTGGGAAAGTTAATCGAGCCTGAGGGAGAAACTGGAATTGACATGGATAAGATACTCACATGTTTCCAGGAAAAGTAAAGAACTTGAAAATGGCCAAAAGTATATAAATTGATGACTTATTAATCTTTTATCAAGTGGATTCACTGGCAGTCCTAATGAGTGTGAATAGATAAAAGCACAGAGATAAAAACTCCAACAAGTGCAGAACTTTAGGAGCATCTGGGTACAAAAATTTGAAGTCATTGCAATACCGAAATGTGAGTTACTCATGAGATTTTTAGTGGCTTTCAAGTGGAACGTAGCACAAGAGGCCACCAAAGATGTTAAAGATGATGGAGTTGGGAATGACCAATCAGTCAATTAGTTCTTCTAGAAGACAGTTCTATTTTCACAAAGATTTTTCTTGAATTTTATGATATTCCCATGGACTATTAGTTTTTAGAACTGAATTAGCCCTGCGTGGCTATATATTTTATTTTTTATGACCAAGTGAGGGTCGGTTATCTGGTTAAAATTTTTACATTATTATCTATTTGTTTTAGTTATTTTAGTTGTAGTTATACTGTTGAACTCTGGATATGGAAATATATATTATCAGTTGGTTTTATAAAAGATTCTAGCATTTTCATTGGTCAGTTGGTCTAGTGAATGTATGATTTTAATTTTAGTTTGAGCTGAATGATTATACTACTTTAATCTATGTACATCTTGATGTTTAATCAATTATCTTTTTCAAGAATTCAGTATCTTTTGAATTGGCCATTCTTAAACAGTTTTTCTTTCACAATCTAAGTTAGTTGGCTCGAAGTATTTGAAACTTTTTCTAAAAATCAAAATCATTTTGTTATTTATTCATGATGGAATTTTGGTAAAGCCTTTCATGCTTTCTAGTTAAAAGTGTTTCTTGAATTTGATTATTTCACAAAAAGTTATTAAAGATAGATCTTTGTATAAGGTAGCTACTCCTTTGAAGCAGAGAATGTAGTTGTGAAAGACTAACTCAAATGTTAGTGTGGTTTTTCTTTCTTCTTTGTGATATAAGAGTCATTTATTAATTTACTACCACAGAAGGAAAATCTGTTCACTAACAGATTTTTGGTGACTCCGCTGGAGAGTCTTATACAATTAGACTAGAGCTTGAGATTTTTTTTAAATGATTAATCATGGTATTGCATGTTGATGTGATAACGGGTCAACAATAAATTCCCCCAATTTTACAACTTGATCTATATTTCTTAGATACTCAGGAAGACATTATCATGGATCTCAACATTGTAGCCTAGAATTTAAGAACAAGAAATCATCTATACTAGAAAGTTTGGCTAGTAATTGAAGAAGAGGAGGAGATTGGTGAATGGTTAAGAGGCCTACCTATAGCTCAAGAAGTTATTATGGTAGACAGGGTGGTCCAAAGACCTTAAGACAAAATTCTAATCTCAATACCTTGAGTTATCACCAACTAGTAAGCTGGTTGAGAGAAGATGCACAAGGGGAGATAGAGCTAAAGGTTTGATTGATGAAGATTTTGAGGCTTTAAGACAACAAATTTACCCCTAATATCCCTATGAGAAGGAGAGTTCAGACTACAAGTAGACCTTCTTTTCCTACCAAGTTATCACCATATACAGCTACGTTTTAAGCCCTCACTCTATCTAGCACATTAATGCCATCCCATTTTTATGCCCAACCTCTAAATATCATTCTACCCAACATGGCTCAAAATGAACCATGGGGAACCCAATTTGGACCCCTTGACTTGACCAATTTTAACCTACAAGTATTCCTTAAGGACCTAGAGAGGTCCTTCCTAAATTTAGTGAGGATGGAAAGGTCTCTCTAAATGATCACCTTAATGCATTTAACATTGCATGTGGGGTTATCACCATGGTGATTGAAGATGTGGTCATTCATTTGTTTGTTCAGACATTGACTATGGTTGGTGCAGATTGGTTCCATCATATTCCTAATGGTTCTATCAGAACTTGGAATTTTATGACAACATCCTTTGAAGCTCACTTCAATGTAGTTTATGATGAGCACTCTATTGGTGCTCGAAAACACTGATCATTTTGAGGCCAACTAACAGGCACAATAGATGCCTCTATAATTCTAGTTTGATTGAACCAAGGCTATTAGGCCTAAGTTGAATATACTATCTAACTGCACAAATAATGTGCATAAACAACAAAATTTCTTCCAAAGAGGTTACTGATCATTGGAAGATAAAGTAACTAAATATACTAATTGGCAGATAGCTAGATATTTAGACTAATGCTATGAACTAATGCTAAACCTAATTTAATGCTTGATAAATAAGATAGAAGATTAGAAAAGTACTCCACAGAGAGAAATAAATGACAAAATCAAATGAATGAATAGACCAGTGCTTGATGCCAAATTGAAAATAGAGTCGACATTCAATGCTATATGTAACTGGAGACAGTTTTAGGATAACTTGTTTCTACAGAACGAGACCATCAACCTACAAGATTATATTTGAAACAAAATTTATAACAATTAATACAACAGGTCCTATGGTTTTTAACTCAACTAAAGAGCCTGAAAGGAAACGACAACAAGTTCCTAGACCATGCTATCATTATTCAAATTGTATAAATTGATCATAAATAAATGCATAAAATAGAAAGCATAATAGGATACCCTGGTTAGAGAGTAATCCAAGAAACTAATTGAACATACAAACTATATAATCAATAGGGTATAAGCACTTATCAGATATCCGTGCATGAGATCTTGGGACATTAAATTCCAGTCTATGAGAAGTAGCCTTTTTGTCATGATAGAATTGTCTCTCCCTTGTTTACAATTGTTCATAAATATAAACCCCAATGGTTCCCTCTGAAAGGACATGCCCTTTCACAGGACCTAATCCCAACAACTAACCTAAAAATTTACATTTTAAACCATATAATAGGCTTTTAGGGAAACGTATTTCTCGTGCAACAAACTAAATCTGTTACAATCTTTAGGTATGTGCATAATAATCCAATGTTTAACTCCTGCACATAAACACCCAACATTAGATAGTTCTTTAAAAAATGAAAATGATTATATTAATAATGTTTGAAGTTTTCAATATGATCCTTATAAAATTATCAATTTATTAATCAATAATTTATTTAAATAAATTCATGCCATAATCTTATAAATATATTTGATGATAAAAATGGAGAATAAAAGATTAAGTACTTAATTTCATGTCATCCTCATAAATTATCAAAACAAAACTAGTTACTTTAATTGATAAATTATAAAGAATTAGATTAATGAGACAATATTCAAAATTAATAAATAAAATGACATTATACTTTTAGCATTTTATTTTTATTTCTCTAAAATAAAACATAATGCATTTATATTTATATCTTTATTTCATGAACATAATATAATAGAAATATTTTTTAAAACTTTAGGGTAGAGAGTTTTATAATTCACCCCTAAAAGGAGGCATTTACCCTAAATTTATAATAACTTCACATAGGGCAAGTACATTATTTTTACAAAATAGCCACCCTAATATTACAAAATATTTATAATATAAAATAATGCTAAAAAAACATACATTTTAGAAATCTAAAATAATCTCACCCTCTAAATAAAAAATTCTAAAATGTACATATTAACAAATCACTTAACTTACAAGGGGAACACCCCACAATGTAGCGGTAAGTTGCGAGCCTCTCATTTGGGAGGTCTTGGGTTCAAGTCTTCTTGAGCCCCATGTTGATCTTGGCTTCGGCCTATTACCTATCAAAAAAAAAAAATCACTTAACCTACACAATAAAAAGTTAAAGACAAATTAAAGAAAAGTAAAATCCCTAAAATCTTTTCACCTTAAAAATATTAAATATAACCAAGGTGAAAATATTTAATATTTGTAGGGATATGGAAATTGGAAAGTGAAATTACATCAAAACCCTAAGAAACTTAATATCTATCAAATAATATATTTACTTCATCATATACTTTTAAATTTTAGGGTAAAGCACAAATTAGAAACAAAATAATTATTAGTAACTACAATATACAAAATTTTCTATCTAATAAACCATATTTATTTTAATAATTTATTTCAAAAAGGGATAATGATTCTTTAATTTATATATTTATTTACACACTCATTCTTGAAGAATAATGTAGAGCAAATGGTTAGGGGGTAAGAGTTGGGTAATTAAGTAGGAAAAGGAATGGGTCGAGAGGTCGAGTGTTCAAATCCCTCTCCCCATTCTTTTTCACAAAATCAGAAAGATAAATAAATATATAGACAAAGTAATAATCACATTATTTAATTTACAAAAGATAATTAGGGAAGAGGTAACTCCCTGTGTAGAAGGTTGTTTTTACTTCTCATCTGCACATAGAAATGAAGATAAATAAATATTTTCTCATAACCCTCTCGAAGAAAACAAGTAGATTAACTGGTTAAGGGATAGAAGGGTAGATAGGTAGGAGAAAGGTCAGTTTGAGAGGTTGAGTGTTCAACTCCCTCTCGTCGCCTTTTGTTCAACCTATTTTATTTTTTCAATAATTATTTATTTTTAAAATTAAATATGCATTTATGGAAATAGAATAAGATAATTAACAACCTATTAAATGAAAACACATTTGCTTTTTTATTATTTTAATTTTTCAACATAATCAAATGATATAAAACTGAAATTTACATCATACTTCCCTGACATCCTATTTATTTAGAACCTGAAAATTTTGGTGTCAACACACTCTTTGCTACTGCAACTCTGTCAATTAAAAAAAGAGATGCATTAGCTAATGAGAGAATTTGTTGCCAAGTTCAACAAAATTTTACATCAAATACCCAACGAACATCATCCCATTAATGAGAATAGAAAAGGTTTCTTTGTGAACGTCATGCCTCCTAATATCAACTTTCAATTGTGATGTGGGAGAGTTGCAGATTTAGCATTTGCCCAAGCACTGGCGATCGAACTCAAGGATGATATGATAACTACCAGAAAATGGAAAAGGGAAGCGCATATTCCTAATAGTTAGGTGTCTACTTCTAGTTCCACTAACCCTATTGTATAGAGACTAGTTAATGACATGATGCAAATGAAGAGACAATTGTCCCAACCTACAACTCCATATTAGGACATCCCTCGTAGATATCCAAATCAAAGTGGAGGCACCTTTAGTAAGAAATCAAATTTTCTCCCATAACAACAAAAACTCTTAATTGAAGGTCAGTCAAAAAATAGAGGGATATGTGTATTTTTCACTTGACTAATGACAAGAATGGTTCATTTTACCCCGAAATGGTGAGATATCCATAAATGGAGACTAATAAAGAAAACATAGTAGAGATACCTACTGATGAAGGAACCTCTAGAGGACCTGGAGACTCTGGGATTTACTACTTGGAATATGAATCAGATTCTAATAGAGGTGGTAGCATTCTTCTTACTCTTGAAGATCCTTCTTATTATATGCTTACAAGAAACCAATGCATCATTAGGACTCCATCTTAGTCTCCTGCTTCAATGACTGTTAGGAGAGAAAAGGAACTTATGAATCAAGCTAGTGTTGGCCATAAGTTTCAAGGATCCTCGACACCAAATGTAAAGATACTAAAAAGGTAAGAGCCTGAACCCTTTTTTGATATAGTTGATTTTTGCAAGTCTTCCAAAATTGAAATTTCTCTAGTTGGTTATTTAAGGCTCAATTCTAAGGGATTAGATAAGTTGGTTGATTATGTAAAAGGCTCTTCCCTAGTCAATGGAACTCAACAGTTAAATATTGTATCTTCTTCTAAAATCCCTATTGATTTAAGAGACAACATGTCCATAGATGAATCTAACCTACTTCTCATGTAGAAATCTGTCAAGTATCTTCTGCCTCTACCAAATTAGAACCTTTCTATGTTTCTTTGTTCATACACGGGTACAAACTAAATAATTATATTATAGACTCAGACACCTTAGATAACATAATGCTCCCCTCTATGGCCAAAGATTTAGACATTCCTTTGACAAAAACCTTTGGAAATTTCTATGCAATAGATTCTAAGCAGGTCCCATTGGCGGGGCAGATCAAAGATGCTCAAGTTGCTCTTCCAGCTCATCCTAATAAAAAGTTAAAAATAAAAATCCTTGTTGCTGACATCCCAGCTAGTTAGGTGATGCTCTTGAGTAGAACCTTCTATAAAGGCTTAGGAGGTGAAATTAAGTTAGATTGGTCCCAAGCTACCATTCCCATAGGTAATCAGAAGGTAGTCCTTTAGCCAGAAGCTAAGTCTAAGTATACCATGTTCCCCTTTGAAGACCCCAAATCACATATCCTATATCAATAATCATATTTTTCTAATTATTTGATTATGCCTGAGGTTGATGAATCTGATCCAGATGCATTGAAAGGAGAAGAATTGTGGACTCTCGAGTTTGACAATGGTTATTCTTCAACCGGGTCAGAAGCTGGAATAGTGTTGATATCTTCTTTTGGAGAATTTTTCCCTTTTTCTTTTAAACCAAATTTTGAAAATACTAATAACATAGTTGAATACAAAGCCTTTCTTCTTGGCATGGAAGAAGAAAAGAAGAAAGGAATCAAGTTGTTGAAAGAAAAATGTGATGCTGAATTGATTGTAAAACAAGTTAGCAACCTATTTTCTGTTAAGAATGAAAGGTTAAAGCACTACCAAATAGGGTCTGGGATGAGATGGAATGGTTTGATGCATTTTCAATTGAAGCAATACCTAGATAACTTAATTTTAGAGCTGATGCCTTAGCTGGTTCAACAACATTTTTGATTTCACACCCTGATTTTGGAATAGATAAGTATTCAATAGAACTTATTCATAGACCTAGTGTCAGATAATGCCATTTCATGGCAAGTGTTCAGTGATGATTTTCATATTATCAAATTCTTGGAAGGGGTAGAGAATTTCTCTTCCATGTACATTGAAGGTTTAGATGCAGAATGCCATGAGTTTAGTTTTGACCCTGAAGATGAAATCAGATCGAAGACCATCCAGTTAAAAGGAAACCACATTCCAAAAGGAGTAATGAACTTGGAAAGGGTTTTTGATAGAAGATAATTTTTTATGAATAAAACCACTACTCCTAACAAAAACTCATTTGATGAGTGTGAGAAGATCAAAATCAGCAATGATGATGATCCAAATTTTATTAATTTGGTCACTTTCTCTAGTGTAGAAGAGAAAGTGAGGTTTTCAAAGCTACTAAAAGAATTCAAAGATGTTTTCACCTCATCATATTAATAGATAAATGATTTTAGGCAAGGACAATTCAAGCATCACATCCCAATGAATCCTGGAGTGAGTCCTTTCAAGAAAAAACTAAGGAATTATAACCCAAAGGTTGTAGATGCAATATTCCAAGAGGTGGATAACATGAAAAAAACAAGAATAATCTATCCCATTCACAACCCAACATGGGTTGTAAATATTGTTCCAATGTGTAGAAAAAGTGGAGAAATAAGGATATGTGTAGTTTTTACAAATCTGGACCAAGCGAGTCTCAAAGATAATTTCCCCTTTCCTAACATGGATCATATTCTACAAATAGTGGCCGCCTGTTAAATGATGTCCCTACTTGATGGGTTTTCAAGTTATAATTAGATCAGTGTAGCTCTTGAAGATCAATACAAGACACCCTTCACCACTCCTTGGGGTACCTTTTTGATGCACGAGCATCTTGGGTCTGTGACTATCTTGTGTCACCAAAAACAAGTTTGAAGTTTGTGTGTTACTTGATTCCTTCTTTAACTGAGTTGGTTAGATGTTTCTCAGTTTCCTTTGTTTAACAGTGTTGGTCGGTTATCTCTTTGGCACTCGATGAATTTCCTTAGCACTCGGTGATGCTTGTCTGGCGCTTGGTTATCCTTTCTTACCAAGTTGTTTAACTAGATTTTCTATTGAGGCTGACTCTTGGATTTATATTTGGTCACAAATTTAATGATGGTATATGTCATTGGGAAGCATGTGGACCTAGATCTAGTCATTCCTTTCATTGATGGTGGATCTGAAGGTTGACTTGATTCGATAGCCTCTTTTTTAAATGTAGATGTTTGGTTAGAGTTTTGGGAGTGGATATTTAGATAGAAGATATGAGATAGAAAATTAGAGATTGTTAGAAGATCCTCGCATGTTGGAGGACTTATGTACTTGATTGTAATAACTGGCCTAAACCAAGAAGGCCTTATAGCCTCACATGTATGAATCAAATAGAAGATAATATATGAAAGTATCTGCATTCTCTCTCTCATTTTTGTGTGTTTTTGCTTCTGTATGTGATCTCTGCAAGGTAGATCTGGCTAGGATGGGCCTTTGGCCCCTCTCCCCATCTATACTTGTGTTAGGTGGTATCAAAGTTGAGGTGAGATATGGATCTAGGTTTGTGAATCTAGGTTTGAGGGTTCCTCTTTGTCAAACCCTAGTTGATTTGTTATGGGATTGAAGATTGTGATTTGATCTGCAATTGCAAAGGGTTTCAAGATGGTTCATGGGAGGCGAGATGTGGATCTAGGATTGGCAGACATGTTGAGACAACTTGTTTCTAGATTAGACGCTGTTGAAATAGCCCAAAGAAGAGGAAGACATCTTGAAGATGTTAGTAATGATTAAATTAACACTAGTAGAATTTGGCAAATAAATGACTAAGTGACTAAAAATTTTAGTCACATGACCAAAACTGATCATATTTGGCAAATAAATAACTAAATAAATGACCAATTTGGTCATCGGGTAAAATCACAACTAAAATGACTAAATAAATGACCAATTTCATCATTGGGTAGAATGACTAAATAAATGACCAATTTGGTCATTGAGTAAAATGACCAAATAAATGACTAAATAAATAGTTTGAGGGGTTTTTCCTTTTTGGTTCCATAGTTTCATTCATTTTATTGTGAGAGCATGTTTTCATCAAACAAATTTTCAGTCATGACTTACTATTTTGAATTGGTTTCTCATCTCATGTCTAAAAACAAATTTGATTTGCATCTAATATTAGATCTTCAAATCAAATTAGATTTTGGTTGCACGCGTGAAATATTTAACGCTTAAACCTGTTACCTATTTTTTGCTTTAAAGTGTGTGTGTGTGTGTCTATATATATATATATATATATATATATATATATATATATATATATAGACACCTAAAAATCCTTTAGAAAATAAAATATTTTTATTTTCTGAAAAATTCCTGATGACATCATCATTTATTAATTAATTAATTTATTTATTTTTATTCCATTAAATCCCTTTATCTTAATTAAAAATATTTAATTAAGAAATCCCTCCCAAAAATGTTTAAATCTTATTTAAACATTATTCCCCTATTTATTAATTATTTAATTAATAAATTGACCAAAAATCCCAAAATAAATAATTAATTTATTTTTTGCCCAAAACTTGGCCAATTTCCTTAAGACCACTAACCTCTTCCAGAATCTTCTAATCCTTCTTTAATTTTGATTAAAGGCTAATCCCCTCATTTCTTAACCCTAATCCCAACTCAAGAATATTTAATTAAGATTAAATATTAATCCTCAATTCCTAAATTACCCTAGGAAAACTCTAGACTCTTCTAGAACTTTCCTAATCCTTCCCTAAACCCATTTAAGGGAAATTACCTACTTTCCCTAAGCAAATCTAAGTCTCCTTTGACTCTTAGTCAAACCCTTCCCCTAATGAGCCTCAAACTCATTAAAGCCTTTGAGATAAATAAAACTTTATTTATTTCCTAAAATCCATGTTTATCCTAAGGAAATTCTAGACTCTTCTAGAAAGTCCTAATCCTAATCCTAATCCCCCCCTAACCTTGTCACATTCCCTAAACAACGTTAACCAATTCCTAAACTTAACCCAAAGTCAATAGACTTCTAGATACTTCTCTTACATGCATTAAATGCATTTAAGGCCTCCTTATCCCTCTTACATGCATTTATGGTGCATTTAAGAAGCCCCTCACCCCTTTCTTACACCCTTTGACCTTAGGCACATTTCCCAAATTGTGCACATCCCTCCCATCTTTCAACCCAATGCCCTTGTGAAACTTGTCACAAGGAGGTGGCCCTAAACTAGCACAATCTATGTGCTCCCCTTTCAATGAATCTTGGCCTCTCTTAAGGATTTTGATCCTGGCCACTCGTTCCCCCTTAGGAAATCCTATAAATACCCTCATTTCTAAGAGCAAATTCATTAGCTTAACTTTTATTCTCATGCATTGTTATCATGCCCTTTTATTTCTAGCTTTAGCATAATCATCCTAATTTAGTTTACTTTCAAGCATTTTTAGCTCATTTTAATATAGCTTTAATGGATTAACCTAGTTTCTTCCATTGTTTTGCATAAGCATAGCATCATATCACATCTCTATGTGGTTTAAAAACAATCTTAGCATAAACATCATGTAGCTTAATCTTCATTTCAGCATCATTTGATCCTTGAGGCCTTAGGGGCAAATCAGGTGTTCTATACCTATTTTGTGCCATTTTTGGGGTTTTTATGGATCTCAATCTGTCCTAAAATGCATAAGGAACATGCTCCAAGTGCTTAGAGAGCACACCCACATCCCCTTAAGCAAGAGAAAATCAAATAGTGCTTGGGTGCACCTGTTTTAGCTCAATCTGAAGTGGCTTACTTTAGAGTTTTATTTGTTTTGAATTGATTTCATGCTTAGACTAAAATCTAATCTTTGTTTGGTTTGAATCTTTTAAAATAGGTATCCTCAAAAGCCTTTGTCCACATTCTGGCATGCTCGGTGGGACTCAAACCCATAAATCAGCTTGATTAAATCATACTTTGTACTCTCATATTTGCCATTTTTCATGAATAATTTGCAGGAAATAGATGAAATGTGCCTATAAAAAGTTCAGTCATGCCTAGACACACTTCAGTCACACCTATGAGCTTTGTATCAATGCCTATTTTTTGAAGATTTCCATGCTTGATAACTTCTATTCTGTCTAAACTTCTTTTCTGTCACCTACAACAGAAATAATCACGCCTACGAGATAAACATTCACGCGTCGGCGTATAGAATTATCGCCTATAAAAATTTCATTTTTTCCTACGCCTATTTAAATGTCACCTGGGAACATTTCATTATTGCCTATGGATTTTTAAGTGTCGCCTATGCCTGATTGAGTGTCACCTAGGCATGTTTGAGTGTCACCTATGCCTATCTTGTTGTCGCCTATGTGAACTTTTGTTGTTGCCTGGTAATATTTCATTGTTTCCTAGAATCATTTCTCTATCACCTGCGCAGATTTCTCTGTCGCCTGTAAACATTCCGCTATCGCTTGAGATTTTTTCAGTGTCTCATGTGCATTTTCTAGCGTTGCATATTAGCTGGACAATGTCACTATGGACTGTGTTTTTTCCTTAAATTTTTCTCAGATTCATAAAAAGAAAAGGTCAAACAAATCTTGAATGAAACTAAGGAAAAGAACTTAGGTCCTAAGCGTCATTATCATTTTGAAAATAAAACACAATCTTGAATGATCTAAATTGGAAAGAACAAACATCTCTATTCCCTCCTTTTCAATTCAAGAAAAGCACAAATTCAATCTTGAATGCCTTAAGGATAAAACAAAGCACTTCAAAGTTCTAAATCAACACGATAATTCAATCTTGAATGCCCAAGTCAAAGCAACTGCAAATGCTTGAAAGTCTTTTGGAAAAAGAACAAATCAAAGCCTAAACACTCTTGTCTTCAATTGTTCAAATTCAAACATCACTTAATCAAATTGGGAAAAAGAACAACTTGCTTGATGTGAAATTAGGAGCTTTACTTTTTTTGTAAATCCTGTTAAAGTAAGCAACGTAGAACATTTGGACTTGGACAAGTTCACTTGTTCTACTTTTAGCGAGGCTTGTCCAGGGAGAAAAGTGCTTCCTCCTCGGAGAATGACCTCAAACTGGTATCCCCCCCAGCCGGTATATAAATAAAGTGAAGACAAAAAGTACTCACTTATATCTCCTAATCCACAGGCGTTTTGTGTAAAATACAAATGTCTGGGGACAGGTAAATATTCCTCCTCCAGCATTGTTGGCTAGGCTCTTAAGTGAGTCACAGGCGGTCAGCATAACCGGGTATGGAGACTCCATGAAACTATTAAAAACTTGATAAAATAGAGGCTACCCTATCTACATCCGAAAGTATCAAAATCCTTGTGCAAGGACCGATTCCAAGGGGTTTACTGAGTCGCCTCAAGATTACTCACTATTTGTATTCCCTTCTAGGGGGTACCAAGCTGTGGGCAAGTGATTTTGATACTCACCTTCCTTAGGTAGATCTATTTGAAGTGCTTGACAGTCAATACTCCATAAAAAAATTGTTGGAACATACACTTTCAAAGCTTTATCAGAGTCAGTTATCTTGTTTGTATCCCACAAGTTTGCTTTGTCCCTTGTGGAGATTGCTTTTCTGAAAATCTTCATTGAAATCTATCCTTTTCCATTAGGAAACATCAAAATGATCAACAAACCCAATTCAAGATACTCAGAACATTTTGCAGAGAAACCCTTGGAATCCGATATCCAAAGAACCTTTTTTCTCAAACGAAACTTATTAGAATTTCCCCAAGTTATGCCCAATTTGATCAAACATCCAAAAGCTAAGTTGCCCAAATCCAAGGATAATCAAGAGAAGAAAGTTGCAGAAAGAAACCTTAAGAGCCATCAATCCTCTATCCAAGAAACCCAAGCAGAAGAAAAATATCAAGAAAGGCTTGATAATATTGGCTATAATGCAAGAGTCAAACAGTTTGCCTACCGATTCTGAGTGAACCATCACTACGTCAACCTTGAAAGACAAGATTAGCTGGATCCATTGCATGTCCCACTCTACCTTCAGATCTTAAAAATCTTATCTTGGCAGTCCTTCATACTAGTTTCATCCTAGTTTCATCCTTGCATCATCATCAAAACCTTAGTTGCATTCTAGAGTCTTTAGTTGCATTGATCATCATCTTCCTAGCAGCATCATAGATCATCCATCTCAATTGCATCTACATCATCTTTTTAGAAAGAGCATTGATCCATTATCCTTCACTATCATTCCATTAGCAATCCACAATCAGAATCCCAAATCCTTGATCCAAATCCAGCATCCATTATCCAAAATAGAATCCACCATCCTTTATACCAAATCCAGAGATACAAATCCACAAGCACTTAGTGTTCAAAACCTTTGAGTTGTTTCCATCCCTTATCCTAAATCAGATATCATCCCCTTTTTGACAGAGCATTGTCTAAAGGAAATCCAACTTGTCCTTGCATAGCCTCATCATCTCAAGCAAGAGATTGGCTTGTATAGATAAGAATCCAGTTGACCGAAGATCATTAGTCTATCCTAGGTTGGCCAAATCCTACCACTGATCCTCCATCAGGAAAAACAATAGCTCATTGTTGACACTTAGTAATCTTCCACTAGCATCCCACCAAATCCTCCACCCAATCTTGACCCAAATCAGAGCATCCCACCAAGCCTCCATTATCACCAAGCTTTTTTACCAATCTGTCACCATCTCCCATCAATCTTCCACCATCCTTGACCCAAATCCAAGCATTCCACCAATCCTTGCATTGCATTCTAAAAATTCATCATCCTTAGAAGTTCCTTAAGCTTGCATCCATCATCCTTTAGAGTCTTTTAGGAAACATCTTGCATCCGTCTAGCATCTACATCTCCATGCCTATCGAGACAAGATCCGGATCTAGAAAAAGAAGGAACATGAATCCTTATCCAATCACCAGTTCATCTAATCCCAACATTTTTACCAGTGCAATGATAGCCTATGATCCTCAAATACAAACTGGCAATACATGGGATGATCCCAATATCCCCTCAGCTACTTTGGCAATAGAAACATTTGTGAATCATCTGGATAATCCACCAGGAGTCAATGCACTCATAGCCCAAAACCAGAAAAGCATGTTCACTAACTTTGCACAAACGTAGACTTCCATTCCACCATATCTCCATCCTCCCATTCCCATAAGTACTATCCAAATCCTAGCACAAGTATACTCTCCATTTATCAAACCGTTCCTTGATCCAACCTTGAAAACATCCCAAGAAACCTCTGCCATTCCCCTTCTTCTGCAAGGAAGCTTTGCAAATCCTGTAACACAAGCTATAACACAATCTGCTCCATTCCCTATCACAGGTACTTCATCATCCACCATGGCTCCTCAAACTCTTGCACAAATCCAACGCTTGTCCCAGAATCAACTCCCACCTCTTACACAAACCCTTGCACAAGAAGTTTCACCATCTTCCATAGGCCAAACAACACCTTTGACTCTAGGAGGGATGCAATTATCCTTCCCCTTCACTTCACAAGCTTCCACATCCACACCTTTTGTGCCAAGAGGGACACAATCATCTTTTCCATTCAATCCCCAAGCTTCAGCATCCACACCATCATTTCAGGGGTCAACGCAATCATTTCCCTCTTTCACCCAGCAAACCTCTACATCATCTACTCCAGGGGCAGCGCAATCATTCCCCTTTCAAAATCAGAAAACTTCCATGTCACCTTTCTCATGGGGAACACAAGCATCCTCTTCATTCTCCCCCCAGTAAGCATCTACCTAGGTGCAAGCCCAGCAAAAATCTTTCACCACGGGAATGCCCCCCATGGGTTTTTCCAATCCACCATTCATATCCCAAGCTCCCATCACATCTACCTTCCTGACATCCACTACAACACAATTCCCACCTCACACTGGTTCTCGTTGGGGTCTCACTCAAGAAGAAATGAAAGCCTTTGGAATACCAACTCACTCTCCCACATCTATGTTTGCAAACCAACAAGCCACCTTCTCACAAGCATCACAACAACAACCATCTCAGCCTCCACCAATTTCATCCTTCACCAGCTATCCATTCCCAACACCCAATGTTTTTCAGCAAGTTCCTCCACCTCAATAGCAAAGTTCCTCCCATTTCACAAGTTATCTTGCCCAACCACCCTTTGCTTCAAGCTTCCCTACATCAGTTCCACCCTTAAGCAATATGGGAATGCACTTGACCTATATCGGTCAACCACAGAGGCAAGTTCAGTAAGGACCATCTTATCAACAAGCTGCATCATTCCACCAGCCACCCCCACAACAACCATACTTCCAGTCACAGCAACAAACCCCCATCATTCCCTAATAGCAACAAGTTTCCTCTTATCAGTCACAACAACAAGTCTCAGTCATCCCACAACCCCAGCAAGCAGTCCCATATCCTCCACCACAATATTCCCCTATGCTACATCAACAATATCCCTAGAAAACATCACTCCAAAATCCACTCCAATCTACCTATTCCACTGGGCCATCTTCATATCCCATTCCAAAATACCCACCTCCAATGGGAGTACCCAGTCAAACACCAATCAATGCTGAGTGGGAAGCCATGAAGAATGCTCTTAAAGAGCTTCAAACCGGTACCAATAGAAAAACCTACAAGTTTGAGGAGGTGTGTCCTTATCCATTTGACCGATCCATTGCCGCTATACCTTTCCCCAAGCACTTTGAGACACCTAAATTTGATAAATATCAAGGCAAAGGAGATCTAGTCAATCATATAAAATAATTCTATATGGCATGCCAAGAAGTGGCTTATAGTGATAACTATCTCTTACACCTATTCCCCAAAAGCTCAGGAGGAACCACTGTTGAGTGGTTCTACAAAATACCATGTGGGACTATCACAACCTTTGCTGAACTTTCTGAGAAGTTCATTGCCTACTATGCCCACAATGTTGAGAATGAGTTGACCTTGTTAGATCTTTGCAACTCAAAATAGAAAGAAGGAGAAAGCCTAGCAGAATACTTGCAACGATGGCAGAACCTTACCGCTAGGTTATCATACCAGCCACCTGAAAAACATTTGACCAAAATCTTTATTGATAATCTACATCCTAAGCTATCCCACTTCATGAGGATGAATTGTCTCCAAACCTATCAAGATATCAAGAGCAAGGGGATAGGTATTGAAAAGGCCCTCCTAGATGAAGGCACAATCTGGCACTTCAAAAATGATGCCCAAAAACCCAGCAATGATAAATCTCATTACTAGAATCGTAACAAGAACATTGTTACTAATGGAGCCACTGATACCAAGCATGTCCAATTTGTCATGGCTAGTCATCCATCAACTCCTGCATATCAACAACAACAGGTGCCCATCTACCAGCAACCTCTTCCAGTCCATCAACAACCCACACAACAATATCATTCTCAGAATAATCAGCAGAATTATCAGTAGTAAGCCCATCAAGCTTATCAAGGTAATCCAAACAATCAAGTCAATGCTATTAATGTTGCTCCCAAACAACACAAGCCTAGAGCTCAAAATAATCCAAGGAAGACCTTCACACCACTGGGTGAACCTCTGGATGTTATCTTTCACCGAATGGCCAAGGCCAACTTGATCATGTTTCCACCAATCCAGCCAGTTGATGATACCACTCCCAAGCCCGATTGGTACAAAGATCACGAATACTATTATTTTCATCATGTTAAAGGACACACTACTTTGAAGTGTATGAGACTCAAAAACTATATCCAAGATCTCATTGATCAAAAATAAATTCAAGTAGATGCACCTTCTCAAGCCTCACCAAATGCCAATTTACAAATCTATCAGAATGTGTTCCCACAACACAATGTTGGGAAGAACCAAGCTAATACCAATCATCCCTAGAATCATGGTAAAGGCAAGCAAGAAGATCACACTACTGCCTACATTAATTATGATAAATTTGTTGGATGTATAACCCAAGTTGAGCCCATAGTCAATACCATCCATGTCAGAGGAGTAGATCGTCAATGTGCTGTTACTACTCGTAGAGGTCAGATCACTATTGTTGGTGCTCATCCAAGGCTAGTACATAATGCACACAATGCACAGTACAACCTCATAGAACATCTTGGGAATACACCGGCCCAAATATCCATCTTGGACCTTCTCCGCACTTCACCTCTCCATCAGGAGATCCTTGACCAAGCTCTCAAAGAAGGGCATGTTCCCACAGACATTAACACGACCCAGTTTGTGACCCTTGTAGGAAATGTATCCATAGCCTATGCTTTATCCTTCAAAACATCTGACATGCCAAACATTGCACCTAACCATACTCACCCTCTCCGAATCACCGTCATGGTCAGAGACTTTGCCATCAAATGGGTCTTAATAGATAATGGCTCAGCCCTAAACCTGTGTACCCTCAAATTCATTCAGTAGATTGGGTTCATGAAAGCTGATATATCACATGAATTAATCACTATCAAAGCCTATGATAACTTGGAGTGTACCTCTGAGGGTACTATTACTTTGCCCATTCAGCTGGGCCCAGCAACACAAGATACCATTTGCCATGTTGTTGATCTTGACCTACCATTCAATATCCTCCTAGGCTGACCATGGATTCACTCCATCAAGGCTGTACCATCTACATACCATCAGTGCATCAAATTTCTACATCAAGGCATTGAGGTTACCATCCATGCTGATCCTCAACCCTTCACATACTACCGTGTGATGGAAGCATCATTCCCTCACTCCACTCATTGTCCTAGAACTGACATTGGTACTTCTATTGCCAGCTCGTCCTGATCCCATTGCGATCCAGAAACCATTCTCACCTCCACCCTATCTTCTATCAAGATCAATAACCAAGGCTATGGTGAATATAGCCTACATGATGCATTTGCTGTAGGGGCCCTCCCGCTTGATCCACACACTTAAGGGCACCTGAATCACCAAAGTAGGCCTATTGAAGAGCATCATGAAATCAAGAGAATGGGACCTATGACTTTTGAATCCCATGGCACACTAAACATCTAAGAAATGGATCCTGACATCAATAGGTGGTTGTACAAAGATCCCCCACCACCTGACAAACAACTTCTTGGCTACTTCAAGGATAAATACCTACAATCACACAAGTACACTACTAAGCAATGGAACTACCAAGGTGGTGGTCTAGGACCACAAGAAGGTGGAAGCAAAGACCCAATTACCACATCCAAGAACCCACAACATTAGAGTCTTGGCTTTAATACCCCTCGCCTACATATACAAGGGCCCAATACCGCAACTGGGGGCACCAACATGACTAGTGTTCCCCTCTTAAATAGTCAGGATGACCTCATAGAGATCGAAGACATCCCTGAAGAGAAAGAAATCAGATCCTATGATGATATCTTTGATGATGACACCCTCCTGGGGACTTTTGTCCTCCAACAACTTGCCATCAATCTCATAGAACTTCCCCTCATTCACCCTCAACTCATAGACTGGGACCAACCAAGCATCGCACACATTGATGAGTTCTAAAGCACGGAAGCACTCCTAGAATTCATGGGGGCATCAGGCCCACACTCAGTTCTGGATTTAGAGTCAGCTCACATCTATAAGCTTGACCCAGAAGGATACTTCGAAGAGGAGGTGAGCTTTAGCTACAAAAGAGAAATAGAAAGAGTAAAACATGAATCCTTATGTGAAAACCCTTCTGGGGCACATTCTGATTCCAAAAATGTAAAAATAAAGAGCGTATATTCTAGTGAAAACTTGGCAATTCAAGTGCTAGAAGATGAAGACTTGCCTCTTCCTCCCATCAAGGATTACAGACCTGAGCAGTCACCTATCATCACAAAAGAAACCAAGCCAGTCAACTTAGGTACAGAGGAATGTCCGAGGATCACCTACATTGTAGCCAACATAACAGAAGGTGAAGAAATGGCTTTCACTGCGCTACTTCAAGAAGCTACTATGAACTTTGCATGGTCATATGCACACATGCCTAGACTTGATCCTAAACTTTTTGTTCATCATCTAGCTATAGACCCCAATGTTAAGCCAGTAAAGCAGAAGCTACGCAAAATGCATCCCAAAGTAGCTCTATTGGTAAAATCAAAACTAGAAAAGCTCCTGGATGCAAAGATTATCAAAGCTATAGATTACTCAGATTGGATCTCCAACATGGTACCTATCACAAAGCCTTCTGGTGACATCCAAATTTGTATAGATTTTAGGGACCTAAACAAGGCATGTCCTAAAGATGATTTCCCACTACCTAACATAGACATGATCATAGATCTTACAGTGGGCCATGAAATGTTGTCACTAATGGATGGTTTCTCTTGATACAATCGGATTCATATAGTAGCAGAAGACCAACACAAAACAACATTCACCACTCCATGGGGTACCTTTTGCTATAACATGATGCCCTTTGGTCAAAAGAATGCAGGAGCCACATATCGAAGAGTGATGACAACAATCTTCCATGACATGATCCACAAGATCCTAGAGGACTATGTGGATGATATTCTTGCAAAATCAAAGACACGCCATGAACACCTTGACATTCTTGAGAGTGTGTTTGATCGCCTGTAGCACTATGGGTTAAGGCTCAATCCAAAGAAATGTGTCTTTGGTGTTACATCTGGAAAGCTCCTAGGTTTCATAGTATCACGACGAGGCATAGAGATTGACCCTAAAAAGGTCAAAGCAATAACAGAAATGCCTCCACCAAGAACACTCAAGCAGCTCAGAAGCCTATAGGGAAAGCTTCAATTAGTACATCGGTTCATTTCTCAACTAGTAGACAAGTGCCAACCTTTTGCACATCTCTTACACAAAGAAACAAGCTTCAAATGGGATCCCATATGTCAGAGAAGCTTTGATAATCTCAAAGAGTATCTAGCCAATTCTCCAATCCTAGTACCACCAATTCTAGGATGCCCTCTCATACTCTACATCTAAGCAACCACTACAGCACTAGGGGCACCCCTAGCTCAGCATGATGATGAAAACAAAGAGAGAGCCATCTACTACATTAGTCGAACTCTTTTCAGCTATGAGCTTAATTACTCACCCATGCAAAAAGCATGCCTTGCAGTGGTTTTTGCCACTCAAAAGCTTAGACATTACATGCTCAGTCACACAATCAGGCTCATTTCAAAAGTGGACCCCCTCAAATATCTACTATCAAAGACAACTCTCATAGGCCGTATGGAAAAATGGGTCATGATACTCAGCGAGTTTGACATCTAGTACATAGATTGAAAAGCAATCAAAGGGCAAGTCATTGTCGATCAGCTAGCAGAAGCACCACTGGTGGATGCTTATCCACTAATCATGGAATTCCCTGATGAACACTTATGTATGATCGAAGAGCAGCCCATGTGGAAACTATACTTTGATGGCTCCTACACATCACATGGATCAGGGGCAGGAATCCTATTCGTCACACCTCAAGTTGACTACATTCCAAAATCATTCAAATTGAGATTCCCATGTACCAACAACATAGCAGAATATGAGGCACTCATCTTAGGTCTCAAAATAGCTATTCAATAGAATATCACAGAACTGCAAGTGTTTGGAGATTCACAACTGATTATCAAACAAGTCCTTGATGAATATCAGACAAAGGATGACAAGTTGCTACCCTATAAAGAGCTGGTGGATAGACTAAAAGAGCATTTCCTGAATCTACAGTTCACATAGATACCAAGACTTCAGAACAAAGTGGCCGATGCAATGGAAACCATTGGATCCTTGTTAGAAATCCCACGTGATGCATCACAATATGAATTCCTAGTCAAGCAGCTACATACACCAGCTTATGAGAATGCTGATGTAGAAATGGTGTGTGTCTTGGTTGGTCCCCAGTCCCCGTGGTACCACAACATCCATGCATATCTAAAGAATGGTATCATATCTCCCCATCTCACCAATAACCAACACCAAAACCTTATTCGCAAAGCTTTCCGCTACACTCTTGTAGCCAACACCCTTTATCGTCAAGAATATCACAACATCCTTTCTAGATGTTTAGATTCAAACAAGGTCGTCCTAGCTTTACAAGAGGTCCACACTGGAATTTATAGTGCCCACATGAGTGGCATAATTCTAGCTAAGCAGTTGCTTCAAGTTGGGTATTATTGGCCAACCATGGAACATGATGCTTGTGAGTTTGTCAAAAAATGTTTACCATGTCAGCAGCATGCAAATTTGATTCATGCACCAGCACAAGACTTGCAGCCCATTGTGCCACCTTGGCCATTTTCATGTTGGGGCTTTGACCTTGTCAGCTTAATCACTCCCCTTTCCTCGGATGGACACAAGTACATAATAACTACCACAGAGTACTTCACCAAATGGGTTGAAGCAATTCTACTCACCTTAACTACTGGTATCCAAATATCTAAGTTCATCCTTTACCACATCATTTGTCACTTTGGCATACCATCTACCATCTTCATAGACCATGGGACACCTTTTGAAAACTAGCATGTGGATGATCTATGTGCTAGACTCCACATCCATCACCGTTTCTCTAGTCCATATTTCCCTCAAGGAAATGTCCAAGCTAAGGCAACCAACAAAACTATCTTGAAAATCCTCAAGAAGGTTGTCAATGATTCTGGTTGTGACTGGCACCTCCAAATCAATCCCGCCCTTTGGGCCTACCATACTTCTTATCGCACTCCCATAGGCACCACCCCATATTCCCTTGTATATGGTGCTGAAGCTGTTCTGTCGATTGAGGTTGATCTCCCATTATTGCGAGTCTCCATGAAGAACTACACCACTGATGAAACTTATCATGTGGCCCATCTCACACAGCTAGACCTGTTAGATGAAAAGAGACAATAAGTATATGATCACTTGGTTGCATACCAAAATTGACTCAAAAGGAGTTATAACAAGAAGGTCCATCCCATACAATTTCAGGTCGGTGACATGGTTCTCAAAGAAAATCAGAAAGTCCAAGCCAACAGAGAAAAGAAAGGCAAGTTTGAGCCTACTTGGTTGGGCCCCTATGTTGTCACAGCATGCTTTGGCTTTAGAGCTTATCAGTTATCTACACCAGAAGGTGAGCCTTTGAATGATCCCATCAACATCCTACATTTTAAGAGGTTCTATGCCTGAACCAGATCTACATATTCAGAAAATCCATAAAAATTGGAAAAAGTAGAAATACAAAAAAAGCAAAAAAAGAGCAAAAAAAGAAAAAGAAAAGGAAAAGGAAAACAATTGTCCAATGGTGAAAACTTAGCAATTCAAGTGCCTTGGACAAGTATGTTGGTGAAAACTTGGCAAATAGGCACCATACATAGTGGCCCAAGTCATTATCTATCAAACTCCCATCCCTCCATCCCAACATCTCAATCCTTTTTCTCCCATCCCCATCCCAATCCACCATCCCCCAACATTCCTCTTTTTCATAATCCTCAAGCAAATCTGCAATCCCACCTGCCCATATCTTATACCCTATCTTGTACCATATCTTGTACCATCTCTTGCACATATCTTGCACATATCTTGTATCATATCCTGTATAGCATGATCCTTCCTATATATCTTGTATAGCGCAATCCTTCTTGTACCATATCCTGTATAGCGTAATCCTTCTTGTCCCATATCCTGTATAGCGCAATCCTTCCTGTACCATATCTTGTATAGCGCGCTCTTCCTATCCCCAATCCTAAGCTTCTGTACATATCCATTATATATCTTCTTTTCCTATCTGTTGTACATATCATCCCACCTTGTTGTACCTAACCTTGTCAGTCATGTAGCAGCATTTGATCAAAACAGTTTGTCCTACCCAGCCTTGTACTTCAGCACCATCCCTTGTTGACTCTTCTTGATCCCAGTGATTATTCTTTGACCGCATCATTTGCCAATCAACAACATAACATTCTCCCCATCAGCATAGGGTCTGCATAGATGTATGCTTCTATTTTGTCTGACCTAAGCCTAATCACGGGTCCCCTCAATTGTATCCTTCCTATCCAACCCAATCTTCCACCAATCACACCAGGTCCATGTCGATGTATCCTTCCACACGTTCAGACCAATCTTCCCACCATCAATTCAATTCATCACATCAAATCTCTCTCCTTGGCAAAGGATGTCTTTTTGGAGTTCTCATTTTGGTCTTAGATTTTGTCCTTTGGATCTTGTTAATCTTTTATGGCTTCTCATTGTTCTCTACTCAAAGTCACCATGATCCTTTATATCATGGTGCGCTGCGAATGCAGATAATTTAGGGCAAGGTATTTTGATCTTTTGCTTCTCCCTGTGAGTCAGTCATGTGTTTGTGGTTTCTCCAGCATCATTTCTACCATACCTCCTTCTCAGGATCATGCATGATGCTAGGGCACCCCTGCGTGTCTTTTTAGTGTCAGTCCTATGCAACGCTAGTGACAAGGCCTTGTGATCCTAGTATCCTTGGCAGGTCTCTAGCATTGCTATATTACACTAGGTTGTGCTCTCCACATTTGCACTTGGAGCTTCCCCAAATATCTTGCATCTTGCATCATATAGATTAATCTTGCATCTTGCATCTCTGATGTAGCTGCATCTTGCATTTTCCATTCCCTCTCATCTTGCATTCACCCATCTTTGCTCTTGGAAGCTTGGTTATTTATCTCCCCTACTTCCTCCATCCTTCCTTCTCTGTTTCCTTTCGAGAAACTTCCACAATGTTTACTCCTTGCATTATTTTCTCGAGGGGGCACAATCCCTTATTCCTCTAAATTCTAGCCTTGGGCATCTTATTTTTTTTTTCTTTGACGCCATGCCACTTGTGGCATTGCATCAAAGAGGGGCAAAATGTAGACACCTAAAAATCCTTTAGAAAATAAAGTATTTTTATTTTTTGAAAAAATTTTGATGACATCATCATTTATTAATTAATTTATTTATTTTTATGCCATTAAATCCCTTTATCTTAATTAAAAATATTTAATTAAGAAATCCCTCCCAAAAATGTTTAAATCTTATTTAAACATTATTCCCCTATTTATTAATTATTTAATTAATAAATTGACCAAAAATCCCAAAATAAATAATTAATTTATTTTTTGCCCAAAACTTGGCCAATTTCCTTAAGACCACTAACCTCTTCCAGAATCTTCTAATCTTTCTTTAATTTCGATTAAAGGCTAATCCCCTCATTTCTTAACCCTAATCCCAACTCAAGAATATTTAATTAAGATTATATATTAATCCTCAATTCCTAAATTACCCTAGGAAAACTCTAGACTCTTCTAGAACTTTCCTAATCCTTCCCTAAACCCATTTAGGGGAAATTACCTACTTTCCCTAAGCTAATCTAAGTCTCCTTTGACTCTTAGTCAAACCCTTCCCCTAAGGAGCCTCAAACTCATTAAAGCCTTTGAGATTAATAAAACTTTATTTATTTCCTAAAATCCATGTTTATCCTAAGGAAATTCTAGACTCTTCTAGAAAGTCCTAATCCTAATCCTAATCCTAATCCCTCCCTAACCTTGTCACATTCCCTAAACAAGGTAGCCAATTCCTAAGCTTAACCCAAAGTCAATAGACTTCTAGAGACTTCTCTTACATGCATTAAATGCATTTAAGGCCTCCTTATCCCTCTTACATGCATTTATGGTGCATTTAAGAAGCCCCTCACCCCTTTCTTACACCCTTTGACCTTAGGCACATTTCCCAAATTGTGCACATCCCTCCCATCTTTCAACCCAATGCCCTTGTGACACTTGTCACAAGGTGGCCCTGAACTAGCACAATCCATGTGCTCCCCTTTGAATGAATCTTGGCCTCTCTTAAGAATTTTGATCCTAGCCACTCGTTCCCCCTTAGGAAATCCTATAAATACCCTCATTTCTAAGAACAAATTCATTAGCTTAACTTTTATTCTCATGCATTGTTATCATGCCCTTTTATTTCTAGCTTTAGCATAATCATCCTAATTTAGGTTATTTTCAAGCATTTTTAGCTCATTTTAATATAGCTTTAATGGATTAACCTAGTCTCTTCCATTGTTTTGCATAAGCATAGCATCATATCACATCTCTATTTGGTTTAAAAACAATCTTAGCATAAACATCATGTAGCTTAATCTTCATTTCAGTATCATTTGATCCTTGAGGCCTTAGGGGCAAATCAGGTGTTCTATACCCATTTTGTGTCTTTTTTGGGGTTTTTATGGATCTCAATCTGTCCTAAAATGCATAAGGAACATGCTCCAAGTGCTTAGAGAGCACACCCACATCCCCTTAAGAAAGAGCAAATCTAACAGTGCTTGGGTGCACCTGTTTTAGCTCAATCTGAGGTGGCTTAGTTTAGAGTTTTATTTGTTTTGAATTGATTTCATGCTTAGACTAAAATATAATCTTTGTTTGGTTTGAGTCTTTTAAAACAGGTATCCTCAAAAGCCTTTGTCCACATTCTGGCATGCTCGGTGGGACTCAAACCCACAAATCAGCTTGATTAAATCATACTTTGTACTCTCATATTTGCCATTTTTCATAAATAATATATATAGAATTTGTGCACCTTTGTACAAAAAATATTGTCACTAGAATAATTTACAATAAAAATAATGTAAACTAAGAATAAAAATGGATCCAATAGCCCAGATGATTATATAGATATTCTACAGTAGATGTAAGAAAACTAAATACATATTAGAGTCATTCTAGCTACTTAGATAGAACCAGAATGTAACAAATTGTGATCATTAAGGATATTAGATTTCCACAACCCATAACAATAGTCATGACTCATTATTATTATTTTTAACTCCATCTAAATTTTTTTCATTAACATTTTGACTCACATTATGTGATCCATCATCAAGAGAAAAGAGAACAGATGACTATAATTCCAACAAGTCGAGTATGTTAAAATTTTGTTAGGTGTCGAATTCCAACAAGTCAAGTTTATAAAAATTTTGTTAGGTCTTTTGCAAAATAAAGAAAATTTAGGGAAATTATGATTTATAGTAATGAAAAGTCTATAATAGTATAAGAAATAAAATATCAAAATTACTAGTGCCAAATACTAAATACTTAGACAATTTGTTAAACATTGAATATCTATTAACAAATTATTAATCATTATAAAAAATTAGAATACTAAAAATTATCAATTTGACAAATGGAAGATTTTTATTAAATATCAAATATATAATAAAGATGATTAGAATAAGTAAGTATGATATCAAATTATAATTTTCACACTATTATATAAAAATAAAGTTTATGAAATTTTATAATTAAAAATTAAAAATAGGTAGGCTCCTATACTCAAACTCATGTAATTTAACATATGAATGTATCCTTAGTGCGATATCATTTGTGTTGTTAATTAAGATATTCTTTTAAGACAAAATTACTATTTCATCTTAAACATTCAAATTATTAATTTAATTATCTAAAGCTAAAAATTAAACCGTAGTTGTCTTGAGTTAAAAATTAAGACAAAAGAAAAGGCAAGAAGGGGAATGGCAGGGACTGAATGTTTGGCATGTCTTTGTAGGTTTCTTAATATTTTTCCTTCAAAATCTGTGCATATTTTCACATTAGAATTGTTCAAAGCATAATCATAGGTGAGTCCCTTACAATGGTTTGAATGAGTTTTTTAGGATTCATTTATTTGCACTTCTCTTGGTCTCTACTGTTTGAATCAAATTAGATCCCTAGTCATCAAATTAATTTCATCGAAGAAACATCTAGAACAATGCAACCATATTGATATTGATACATTTTAGCTTAAACAAAATTTTCTTTGATAAGATTCCCTTATATTTTTTTGTGCAAACTCTCTCCACTTTTTAGATGAGTATAATTTTGATGGATACTTTTTGTATTTGCAGGAGTGACATCATTACTACATAGGAATTTAAGACATTTTTTAAAGGCAAAATTAATCTTTTATATTAAATTTTTAAATTATTATTTTAATTATCTTAAATTAATAATTAAAATTATTTTAATTGTCTAAAAAAAATTAAGACAAAAGAAAGGGAAGGTGGGAAAATTATTTTTTTGGGCATGTCTTTAGCCAAAAAAACCTACCCAAAAAAGGGAAAATGTTGGGCTTAAGCGAGTGACCACACCATAACAGACATTCTTTCCACTGTATGGAGACAGTTTCTCTTCACTTCTCATATTTTCATGAAACAAATCTCTTCTGGATGGAGGGGGAGCAAACTTTTCACTCATCCATTTATATTTTCATTTGATAATTTTTTTAGAATTGTGATGGGGAAAGGGGGTCTTCAAATCTTTTTTGGCTCACTTTATGTAAGATTTTATTCTGATAGTGTTGAGTGACTAAGATTATTCAGGGCATCAAAAGCTCTCTATTCAAGATAGTCTACATTGCAATCAATGGTCAGGTACAACTTGCCCTTTTTCTTTTCATACATTTAATTAAGAACTAGACATTGTTTGTCAAGGTTTAGAGATAATCTAAGTGGAGCTGAGTCTCTTTGTTCCCCTAATCTTTTATGATGCTTTTGTTATTATTTTCTAAATTTGATGCCCTTAAAACCCTCCAAATTGGGTCAAACTAAACCCCAACCTCCTATGAGTGGATTGTCTATACAAATAAACTATAATGCATCATGCAGACTACCTAATTTCCTTCAAAGCGTGAACCTTAAGTATGTAAATCTGCCAAGAGTGATGTTCTTCTAATAATGGTTAAGTGATGTGTTATTTCATAAGAAATAATTTGATAACTCGTCAACTCAACTCTAACTAGGGTTTTGTTTCTTGATTTTATTTCCAACAACATTAATTTGCAAAAGCTTCTTTTGAAACCCTAGTTTGGTTTGAGAAGATAGTTTTTGTAGCCTCAATTTGTCAATCTTTGCATAAAAAACCACAACAATGTTTAACATGAGGAAAATAATTGCCAAGGAAGCTACAATCTGGTAGCCTAACTTAGGAAGATACTTCACTCTATTCTCCAGCATAGTCATGACCATTAGACCCTGCCATGGCTAGTGCTATGTAAAGAAAAATATAGAATCTTTTTAGCTCCTTTTTGTCTACATTATATTTTGTGGGGACCTCACTATTACCATGGAAGCCAGGGATAGAAGATGATAGGATACCCAGAAACACAATTACTTGTGTTGTCCCACCCATAAATTACATGGTATATTTGAGTGAAGATGGCTCCACTGAGCCCCATAAACCCCTTGAGGATTCCTAGTACACTTCCTCTGTTTTGAGAGAAAAGCTTGACATAGTAACCAAAGCCCCTGTATTAGAAACTTCCTAAGAATTGGATCCTATGAAGATGTATAAATACATCTTCCATGTCGTTGGCTTAGTAATCCTTTGGATCATATAAAACTAAATCATCAAATAACTAGTGACGTTCATGATGGATCCTATGCCCAAAACCACTCGAGGTGGAGTAATCCCATTTATCAAACTAGCCAAAATGCCAACATTCCATCCTAGATCTTTGAAAAATCCCAATGTGGTCAGACTTTCTTGATAATAGCTGAGGACCATTTTAATTGCTTGTGAATATATAATAAATATCTAAGTCCCTCTTGCAAGGGACATGATTAGAAAACATATATAGCACTTCAATATATACAAAGTTGGAAATTCTTCAATATATATAAAGTTGGAAATTGTAAACTTGATAAGTAAAATGACTAGTTGACTTCATTTGAGTAGTGGAACACAACTTAGAAGAAAAATTAAAGAAGTGTGAGCATCAAAAGTTGGGAGTTTGGAGAAAAAAGAAACTGTTGAAACCACTATTGAAATATGCAATGGATTTATCATTGCATTTTTATTGTCACATATTCTGATTCGGCTAGTAATGGTTCAAATTCCTATCATTTTTTTATATCTAAAGGTGCATTTTAATTGTCACATATTCTGATATGCCTAGTCAGCCAACTAGGAGACATGTCTTTTGGGAGGTAAAGACTCATATAACTAAAAGATGAAACTCTTCATCCAATGAAAAAAATAAAATTCAACACAAACATCTATGAATTATATCCAGACAAGAACGAACTATATATAGGTAGCAGCGAATTAGATTCAAGCAATTATTACTATAGCAGATAAAGGGCAGCAGGTCAAACATCTCTGTAGCAGATATGTTCTACATATTGCACATTAATTGCATTCATTCTTCTCCCTTGTAATTGGTGAAATTGTAACCAGACTCCTATCATTTGAGAAATATAATCAAAGAACATTATTGTTGGGTTTTTCACCTCCAAGTGGGAGGTTTTCCCAAGGTAACATTGTGTTACTATGTTATATGTTGCATCTCTTGTTTATTCTATTATTTACTTTCAATTTGATTGGTAAAATTAAGAGATTCTTGTATATTTTTTCATTATTTACAAATCATTGCATATTTGACAGGTTAAAGAAATACCTTTAGATGTTTTAAGTGGTAAAATTTCTACTATCAGGTTGATAGGTCTTTTTGAGACTAAAGTTGGTTGACTACCCCATTAAAAACCATAGTAAATTCTATTTTCAAATTAGATGTAGACTGTATCACTTGTATCTAACGTTTTTTCTCCATTCTACCAGTAGACAACTAGAAAACAATTTGTGACATGAGTATTGTTAGAACTTTAAAAGGGGTATATACATCTTGTATATGTTTTGGAACCTAATATGAGTTTCTCACTTTAAAAGAATGTTAAAGTAACATATAAATGAACTGAAAATAAGATATTTAATCTATTGCTAGCTTGTTTTATATTCCCCACAATTTGCATTTTGCTAAATACTATTAGACTATATTCACTTGTCTCTCAAAATTGTCTTTTATGATTAAAAAACTTCCATTTTATCTCCAAACTCCTTTAGCATATGTGAATCCTTCCATAATTGCTTTTTTTTTTCTTGGCGATTCTTGCTACGGTACTATTTTCCAATAATTGTAGCACTTGTTTTTCCATAGACAACAAGTCTTGTGGCCTATCAGATGAACTTGCTTCTATTCTTGCATATCATGTGAAATCATACAGGAGCTTATATGTGTGTCATAGTTGCCATCTTCTCTGTTCCTCCCTTTAAATGTGAAAGAATGCAGGAGCTTATGTTTTGGTTACAAATGCCTTAATAAAATTACTTGACAATCAGGGATGACCACAAAATGCAATGATAAGCTAGGAGCTTCTCATCCTGGTGGTCTTGGGTTCGAGTCTACTCCAGCCCCATGTTGTTCTCAGCTTTGGCCCATTACGAAACTAGAAAAAAAAGAGTAAAACAATAAATTACTTGACAACCTTCCTTGTCACTATTATATAGTCAAATTTTAATGGCTTTTTGCTACAAATGTCACCTAAAAAATTAGAAAGTTATTTTTGATTTTTCTATTTTTTTTTAATGCTTTTATCTCATTTTGGATAGGGTTGTTCACATTTTTGCAATAGTAATTTCTTCATTTTGAAGCAGTTACCCAAAATTACCATGTAATTATATATATAGTCTAATAAAACATCTAGCTCTAGTTTATATATTTGTTCCAAAATATGTTGTTTTCTAAACATTACCAATTTCTTTGTAGAAATTCTGCAATTTCATTGTAGCAGACTGAGCATCCACATAGCCATGTGTAGACAAATTCATCACACTTTCAATCGCCTCTTGATGATCTTTGACAAGGCTGGGATAATCCATTCACAAAAAGATGGGAACAAAGTTGTGATGAATTATGCTCCCCAAATTTAGAGCAGGGTGAGGTGGATACCACAGCTTTCATACTTGGTTGGGGCATCACAAATGGAGGAGATACACCAGAGGATGAAAATAAAAAAGATGAGAGCATGGACATTTACGAACATCATGTGGGCAGTGATTCCACTGCAAGAACTGATGTTTATTTAGGGAGAATGACTTGCTCAAGTGGTTATCTGAACAACAGCTCACTTGGAGATGTAATAGAACATCTAGGTGTTTCTCAAGGTAGTGGTCATCCTTGGTTTTGTGGCAAATCTGTAGGTGATCAACAAGTTTTAGTAGCAAGAAGTTTGTCTTGCATGAAAGCAAGATACAAGGATAGGACCACTACATGAAAATAGACTGTAACAAATTTGGTAAGAAGAAGAGGAATCTTTTATTTGCAAGTTTAGTTGGTCTCTCAATCAATAGTGAGAAGTGATATCTCTAGACTCCATCTATAGCACAAATTGAGAATAATTTGCTTCTAATAAGGGTGCAAATTGATGGCCTATTTTCTGTTAGAGTTTGCTATTTTCAATTTCTATTAATTTATGTCTATAATATTACATTTTATAAAATATCTCAAGAAATATTTTATTAATAGCATAGCCAAATTTAACTGAATAAATTCCAAAGGAATTTTCCACCCAAATGAGGCTATCTTATCTTTGAAGAAAACAGATTCTAATCCCCTGCAACATATTCCACAATCTTGGTATCCTATTGAGGTTGGATATGAGATTCTAAAATGTTGGTCTCAGGAACACCGAAGGAACATCTCAAACTAGTACAACCTCTACAAACCTGCATGCATACGTAAATGATACATATTCTTATAAAAAACTTTTCTTTTAAAGGCATAGTTGGTCTAATTAATGGAAATCTTAAGGGAATTTACACTTCTATTTTTTTAAAGGAGGTGTTGCTATATATTTCAAAATCTTGTGCATTTTTTATTAGTTGCCTGAACAATTTCCCTCTTGATACTTCCCCATAATAATTGAAATATTGCATCCCTTATATTGTGTTTGGTGATGGGTGCCACTAGTTTTTTTTTTTGTTCTTCTCGTCTGATGGAAAATAGATTTGAGGAATCTATAAGATTTTTTCCCTCCTTATTTCATCCTCGTAATGTCAAGGATATTTTGGAAATAATTAAATATCATCCTAAATGGTCACTTCAGGATGTTCTCTAAAAGAGAATCATTTTCATAATAAGTAGTTGCTATGCACTTCAAAAATTAGAAAATCTATATCATTTCACTCTCTAAACTTAACACAAGTGGGATTTTTGCTTCCCAAGGAGAGGCAGCTAATTTGGGTGGCAACTTTGTGGACCAAATATGGGGCCCTTAAAAGTGGAATTTAGGTTGAAAGTTAGAAAATCTTATGGGTTGGCTGGGATTGTAGCCACATAGAGTCTGCTCTCTACTTTCCAACACATGGAGCACAAAATTGTGATTGATGATGAAAAGATTATGGTCCGAACACCTTCCAACATCATCTTCTGGTCATTACATTGTGTTTGGTAATGGGTGCAACTAGTTAGCTAATTCTTTTTAGAAAACAATAAACATTATGTTGAGCTGAAGCTAGCCAAAAATTATAAATGTCCAAAAATGCTTGGGGCAATCAGCCAAAAAACTTTGCAAGAAAAATGACCCAGGAACCAAAACAATTTGCGAGAAAAATGATCCAGGAATGAGACATTACTAGATCTAATAAATGTTTCAGCTGTTAAAACTAGTAGAATGAACATATATAATCTCATCAATGATAGCTATGTGGATAAATAGAAGTGTGAAACTGTGACCTCATCCATTGATACTTATTAGACAACAAAATCCTCTAGATCTGACTTTTGTTGCCTTGTGTAATTGTAATACTCTATCACTCTCTGTATATCTATATCTAATGTATCTTTTATCACACCTTTTATTGTATTTTTTTATTTATTAATTATGCACCTTTAAAACACTTGATTTTTTTATGAGGCATTCTCTAATACAATGCAGTTACAAGCATTTATAGCAGGATAATAAAGATTCCAAGCATGTCAGAAGGGAAAAATGGAATAGATGAAGGGCCTTCTTCTCCAACAAGGGAATGTTTTGATCGCACCGGGAGGGATTCTAACCTGGAGTTGTTTGGTTTTGATTCTCTTGTTAACATTATGGGACTTAGAAGGTAGGGACATAATTTTATATGTAGTCATGAAATTTATTTATAGTAAGAGCCCAAAATCTACATTTCAATGCTAATATCTATAGTGAAAGTTGAATGGAATACATTATACAGTATGATAGGGAAACATGAACCAGAAAGACCAAGTACTATGAAGGGTGAGAATGTCTCAATTAATCTTCGACATCCAAAGGTGAGTTAAGTTTTTTAGTTTTTGTTGTATTTTTTTTTGCTAGCATGCAAGAGTCAAGTGACTGCCAATTTATTTATCATCATGTTAAATCTGAATATTATAAGCCTTTGAGTCTAAGTAGTATATTTTTAGGTTATTTGATTGATAACCACTATGAAATATGAAAAATGGTCAAGGTTTAATTCTCTTCATCAACAAATAATATTCAACATATATTGAGTGCATTGAAAAATGTGTATTGATCATTGTCCAATATAACCTAAATGATTAATCACAAAAGGCTCTTATAAGTGTTTGCATTGTTTTTTCACCTATTTATGTAACAAGGTAGAAAATAATTTTGAGGATGATCAGTCAATCTCAAGTTTGAGTTAGTCCAAGTCTACCCTAATTTCAGTTAAAAGTATGCATAATTTGCAGCTTGTGCACATTATAACAAATTACAATGAATCTGAAATCCATCATAATTCCATTACCATTTAACTTTAATCTTATCTAGAACTCAGATAAAAATAAATATAATCAGATAAAATGAATCCTTGAACACAATTCTTTTCTTAGCTGGTAGGTTCTTTTGACTATATCCCAACAATTAACATAATTCAAACCTAACAGAGCAATTGTTCACTAATGTATATTCAAAAATATTCTTGGAGCTATAGAATTTGCATTGCTAATAGATAATACAATGAGTTGCTATTTTCTTAATGATAGAACAAGAGAAGAAAATATTAAATAATTTTCCAATAGTGATTTCACCAAACTTCTTCTTACTAGTTTACAACTCTGATGAAGTTTCCAAAGGAAGATAAGATTGTATACCCAAATTGACAATTAAAGCTACATGAAGTACATGGTATTTTATTTACTTCAATGTTTGATGTTGAATTATTATTGTAAGATGGGTTTGGTGACATGGTTAGTTTCCTCTTTTTGAATTCTTATTATTTGAACAGAATTGTTCCAAACATGTGAGAAGGCAGAGCCAAGACCAAGCTCCTTGCAATTCCATTAGTATCTTTTGGGCACTAGGAAAAAAGTGTAGTGAGAGTTGTTAAATAATTAGGACGTGAGTAACAACAAGAGTGTAGTGATAGTGGAATTGAATGATATGCTTTTGTGGACATGTTATCATCACATTGATTATGTTTATTAAAATGGTAGAAAATATGACTTGAAATGAAGGCTTTCTCTTAGATTTTCTTGTTGTTGAAAAATAGCTTCTAAATTACCACATAAGCCATAGGTTAAATCAAAACTTGAACTATGTGACACCATAATTTCACAAGGAGGTAGAATATAGAAGAATCAATTGAATACCAAGGTTATCTAATCACCTAGAATTAAACTATTTTTTGTCTCTATTTTCATGAAATTTTCAACTTTTTTTGATTTCTGATTAATTGAAAAAATCTTTATCATTTGGTTTGCTGAGTCAATTCTAAGAAAGGTTTTTGCTACATTCTTTAAATTGTGGTAAAGCTCTTTACTTTTAGTGGGCATACTTTGCAAGTTTTCATCTGGCTTTCACTATACTATTTGTACTTTAGGTCTGACATTTCTTTACTAGTAAAATATTTGGTGATTAACAATGAGGGATCTAATCTGTAGGGCACAAGTTTAGCGGGTGCTACAATTAGACTTTATGTGGAGCGGTATGAGCAAGATGTTACTAAGCATGATATGAACTCGTAGGAAGCCTTGAAACCTTTAGTTGGTGAGCTTTCTAGTCTACAGAACAGTATCAGGTAATATATCAAAGATTGTATCTAATAGGAGTAATTTGTGTCTTTGTTAGAATTTTTTAAAACATACTTTCTTTGTTAGAATTTTAAAAATTTGTGTCTTTGTTAGAATTTTTTAAAACATTTTTTGTAAATTGGTTTGATTTTCAAAGAAACAAGTTAACATTGTATTTTTAAAAAGTAATGTTGAACTAGTCAATTTAGTTACTTTTATTGTTTTTTTGTGACTTAGGTATTTGGTCATAATTTGCAAACTAAAGTGTTCAAACAATGATTAGTAATTCCAATGCATTACTAACTTGTGGCATCCTTAAGTAGTTTTAAGGTCAATGTTTAATATTTTGTGTTTTCCAGCTATGATAAGAAAGATGCTACATTATTAGTTATTAATGTATCTTAAGGATTAATATATACCACAAATGGGAGATCTTGGAAAATGGCTATCAATTTTTATAAGTTGAATTTAGTTTGTATAAAATTCCATTAATAATACTAATTTTATGATTGATGTATTGGATAGAAGTCCAATAGATTGGTAGGTTATCAGGAGTGTGGACTTCTAAAGCAGTAAAGATTTTGATGGGTTAATTAGGAGCTAAAATGTAGAAGGTATGATCATTGGTACATACTTTATCTCTATTTAATGTGATTGGTTTCCCCTAAAGATATATGCTTGTTATCATAATAAGGGGAACAAGCCACATGTAATGTATTTCCCAATGACATCATTCACTTCATTCTTATATTGCACATTGAATAACTAAACCATTGAGTTTAAAGTATCACTAGTCATCCTCCCCTTAAGCTTTGATACCCTTGAACTATAGATGGAAAAACTTGAAATCATGTTTAGTGGAAAGTACTAGTAAACATGGTATGATTATTCTTTAAAGGGTACTAGCTCAATGGAAGAGCACCTACTTTACAAGTAGGAGGATGATGGTTTGATTCCATCATGCCCTAATATGACTAAATTAATGACTAAATATATGACTAAATATATGACCAAATAAATGAACAAATAAATGACCAAATAAATGACCAAATAAATGACCAAATAAATGACCAAATAAATGACTAAATAAATGACCAAATAAATGACCAAATAAATGACTAAATATATAACAAAATCAATGACCAAATAAATGACTAAAATAGTTTAGTCATAAATTTGGTCATGAGATAAATGACCAGCAATAAACTACCACTAGTCATGTGACCAAATTTGATCATTTATCTACAATTTTTGGTAGTTTATTTGGTCATATATTGTTGTTTTTGTACTAGTGTAAGGAAGAATAAGGTGATGTAGAACCTACACTGGTGATGGATCAAGGTGAGGAAATATTAATGAAAGCTTTAACAAATATGAAGTCCACACCACACTTTAATCCTCCTCAGTATAGTGGAAAATTGCATTCTGATAAATTGGTGGATTGGATCACTGAGATGGAAAAGTACTTTGAATATGAAAATGTACCTGAAGAGAAGAAGGTGAAAATTGCAAGCAAAAAGTTGAAGAGTCATGCATCATTGTGGTGGCAACATCTATAGTTGGACAAAAAGAGGAAAGGAAAAGGAAAAATCAAGGTATGCAATAAAATGGTGAATAAATTAAAAGGGAAGTTCTTACCTTGTGATTATCAGATTAACCTAGTTAGGTGAATGCAAAGTTTCAGGTGGCAAGATAGCTCGGTAAAAGAATATATTAAAGAATTCTATAGATTAAATATCAGATCTGGACATGACAAAAATGATGTGGAAAGAATTTCTAGATAGCTGAATGGTTTAAGAGTTTCAATCCAAGAAGAAATCAGTTTTGTCAAATTGGAGAACATTGAAGAGGCTTATCAATTTGCATTGAAGGTTGAGGAGAAATTGAAGAAGAGACATGAGGAAAGACAAAGAGGTAGAGGTGGTAGATTCCCTAGAGGAAGAGGTAGATCTTATGGTGAAAAAAGTAGACCTAAACCTGGAAAGAAAACTCTAGATAAAGGTGAGACCCAGTGGAAATGTGAAAGTTCATCTAGAGGTAGAGGCAGTAACTACCGAGGTGGTTATAATAGAGGTGGTTTCTAAGGAACTTGTAACAATTGTGGAGAAGAAGGACAGAGATCATTTGAGTGTACACATGTAAGTAAGAAGGTTGGTAATAGTAGAAATGCTTTGGTGCAAGAAGAGTCATCGAATGATCCAGAGAAGGAAAATAACTTGATGGTAAGGAGAGCACTTTGGAGTGAAAGTAATAAGGAAGATCTGGTAAGGAAAAGTTTTTTCAAGACCAGATGTAGAGTTTCTAAAAATTTTTGGAAGGTAATCATTGATAGTGGTAGCTCAGAGAATCTAGCATCAGAGGAAATGGTCACAAAGTTACAATTGAAAAGGTTGGAACATCCGAAGCCCTATTAGATTTCATGGATCAAAGATGAGCATAAATTCTTGGTAAGTGAACAATGTTATGTGAATTTGAAAATTGCAAAGTACTATGATAAGGTGTTATATGATATCATGCCTATGGATTTTTGTCATATATTCTTGGGTAGACCTTACCAATATGATAGACACTCTATATATGATGGGAGATTGCATAAATATACTATTTCCAGGCTCATGGAAGAAGACAAATCTTATTACCTTTGATGGAAGAACCTGTTAGTACTGTTTTCACAGCTTTGAAATTTTTCTTAATCAGAGGAAGAAATTTTGTTAAGGATTTACAGAAGAATGATGTATGTTTTGTTGTGATTCCTAACAAACTGAGTAAGAAAATAGAGGATAGTGTCCCTAAGGAGATTGATAAGTTACTCACCTAGTATAGTGAAATCATTTCTGATAATGTACCTGATGGTTTTCCACCGAAGAGAAGCATTGATCAAAGCATAGATCTAATCCATGGAGCTAGTTTACTGAAAAAGGCACCACATTAGTTGACACCTACCAAGAATCAAGAATTAAATCGATAGATTCAAGAATTATTGTAGAAAGGTTTGATCAGAGAAAGTTAGAGTCCTTGTGTAGTACCTACTATATTTGCACCTAAGAAGAATGGAGAATGGTGAATGTGCACTAATTCCAGATAAATCAACAAGATATTAGTGAGATATAGGTTTCCTATATCGAGAATGGATGACATAATCGATAGTTTGACTGGAAAAAAGTATTTTACCAAAATTGATTTGAAAAGTGGGTATCATCAAATTAAAATCAAAGAAGGTGATGAATGGAAGGTTTCTTTTAAGATAAAAGAAGGTTTGTATGAGTGGTTGGTTATGCCTTTTGTTTTATCTAATGCATTGAGTACTTTTATGAGGTTGATGAATGAAGTTTTGAAGAAATTCTTGGGTAGGTTTTTGATTGTATACCTTGATGATATTTTGATATTGAGCAAGACCATAGAAGAACATTTTTTGCATGTTAAACAAGCATTACAGAGGTTGAAAGAAGAAAAGTTGCTAATAACTCTAAAAAAGTGTTCATTCATGAAAGAGGAATTATGTATTTGGAATTTGTGATTTTAGTTGATGGTTTGAAAATGGATCCTGAAAAGGTTGAAGCTATTTTGAATTGGCCTACACCTAAGAATGCTAGTGAGGTGAGATCATTTCATGGTTTGGAAAGTTCTTACCGAAAGTTCATTAGGAATTTTAGTTCAATTTGTAATGATATGACTGAGACTATGAGAGGAGATAAAACATAATTCAAGTATACACATGGAGCTAATAAAAGTTTTGAGATCCTGAAGTAGAAGATTGCTGAATTGCCTATTTTGGCATTACCTGATTTCAATAAGGTATTTCAAGTAGAATGTGATGCAAGTGGAAGTGCAATAGGAGTTGTATTGAGTCAAGAAGGTAAACCCGTTGCTTTCTTTAGTGAAAATTTGAATGATGCAAAAAGGAAATATTTTGTGTATGATCAAGAATTCTATGCTATTGTTCAAGCACTAAAGAAATGGAGACATTATTTGATACCGAGTGAATTTGTGTTGTATACCGATCATAAGGCTTTACAGTATTTTGGTAGTTAGAATAAGTTGAATTAGAGACATATGAAATAGGTTGAGTATTTGCAAAGTTATACATTTGTGATAAAGCATAAGAGTGGAGTCACTAACTGAGTTGTTGATGCATTGAGTAGAAGAAGATCTTTGATGACTGAGATGAAATTTGAAGTTCTTGGCTTTGATGAGATGACAGATTCTTATGAATTTGATCCTAATTTTTTTGAGAGATGGTGAAAGTGCAGAGCACCTATTCAAGATCAACTGGGTACTAATTGGGAAGAATATTTTATTCAAGAAGGTATGTTGTTTAAAGGTATTCAGTTGTCTATATCGAGAGGAGAAATGAGAACTAATTTGGTAAAGGAGAAACATGGTAGTGGTTTGGTTGGACATTTTGGTGTTGATAAGACATTGAATTTTCATAAGGAGAAATACTTTTGGCCACAGTTGTATAAAGATGTTCGGAAATTTGTGAAAAGTTGTGTAATTTGTCAAGTTGCAAAAGGAGTGAGTAAGAATAATGGATTGTATACACCAATTTCTATTCCCGAGAAACCTTTGATTGACATCAGTATGGATTTTATTCTTGGCTTACTGAAGATAGTAAGAGGTAATGATTCTATATTTGTTGTTGTCGATAGATTTTCTAAAATGGTACATTTTATACCTTTTAGAAAGACATCAAATGCAGTAAATGTAGTAGATCTTCTCTTTAAGGAAATTGTCAAATTGAATGAATTACCAAGGAGTATTATCTCTAACCAAGATAGTAAATTTATTGGATACTTTTCGAAGATCCTTTGGAGAAATTTTGGCACCGAGTTGAAATATAGTTCTACATTTCACCCATAGACTGATGGATAGACAAAAGTTGTGGACAGAAGTTTGGGAAATCTTTTGAGATGTTTAGTTGGAGACACACCAAGTAATTGGGATTCTGTGTTGGCACAAGTAGAGTTTGCATACAATAATTCAGTAAATAGGAGTACTAGAAAAACACCTTTTGAGATTGTGAATGGCATACAACCGAGATGTATATATGATTTGAGGGATATTGTTGATGAAAGAAAAAGAAGTACTGAAGGAGTAAATTTTGCTGAGTACATGAAGACATTGCATGAAGATGTGAAACATAAATTGGAAGTAAGTAATCAGAAATAAAAAGACAGAGTTGATAGATTAAGAAGACATAAGACTTTTGTAGTAGGTGATGAGGTAATAGTTCATTTGAAGAAAGGTCAATTTCCTATTGGAACATATGGGAAGCTAAAAATGAAGAAGTTTGGCCCTTGCAAGATATTGAGGAAATTTGATAGTGGAAATGCATATGAGATTGAGTTACCTGATGACATGGATATTTCACCTATATTCAACATTGCTGATTTGTATGAGTATCATGAACCTGATGAAGAAATGACAGTACTGATGGATTATCCTAAGGAACAGATGGAAGAAGTTGAGCATATTTTGGAGCAAATAATTGGCAGAAGTATAAGAAGAAAACATTATATGGAATATCTGATAAAGTGGAAGAGTAGACAGATTGAAGATAATTCATGGATTTCACAATCTAAGTTAGATGCAGCTTGGAACCTACCTGTTTCATGATTTAGAGAATCATTTCAAATAACCCTAGGTGTCTAATGTAGGAGCATCTAGGGTCCTTGGAAATCTTGTGTCACCAAAAACATGTTTGAATTTTTCTATGTTGATCGGTTCCTTCTTTGACCGAGTTGGTTTAGTGTTGCTTAGTTTCCTTTGTTTACTAGTGTTGGTCGGTTATCTCTTTGGCACTCAGTGAATTTCCTTGGTGCTTGGTGATGCTTGTCTAGCACTCAATTATCCTTGCTTACTGAATTTTTTATCTGGATTTTCTGTTAAGGCTGACTCTTGCATTTATATTTGGTCACTAATTTAATAATGATATTTATCATTGGGAAGCGTAAGGACCTAGATCTGGTCATTCCTTCCATTGATGGTGGATTAGAAGGCTGACTTCATTCAGTAGCCTCTTTTATAAATGTAGTTGTTTGGTTAGAGTTTTGGGAGTGGGTTTTTGGATACAAGATAGGAGATAGAAAATTAGAGATTTTTGGCAGATCCTCGCATGTTGGAGGACTTCTATATTTGATTGTAATATCTGGCCTAAATTGGGAAAGCCTTACAACCTGACATGTATGAATCAAATTGAAGATAATATATGAAAGTATCTACATTCTCTCTCTCATTGTTGTGTTGTGTTTCTTCTACATGTGATCTCTGTAAGGTGGATCTGGTTTGGGTGTGCCTTTGGCCCCTCTCCCCATCTATACTTGCATCACTTTGCATATAGTAGAATGCCTTACAGATTAATAATTATAGGGGCTACTTTTCAGCATTCTATGAACTCCTCTTTTAAACACCTGATCAACAAAGTGATAGTGATATATTTAGATGATATGATGGTTTTTTTGAAAAGAATAAAGAAGCATGTATGTGGTTTAAGAATGGTTAGCGAGGACCCAAAAATGTAGGTATCACAACATATCACTCAATCCAAAGAAGTCTATTTTATGTGTCACGAAGGGGAAGCTTCTTGGGCATCTGGTGTCAAAGGATGGGATAAGAATTGACCCAGAGAGGGTTTGGGTAATTCAAGAGCTATGTTTTCCATCAAATAAAAAAGGAATTAATTCTTTCTTTGGGTAGATCAAATTTTTAAGAAAGTTTATACCTGACTTCTTAGAAACTAGCATGCCTATGGTAAGTTTGTTAAGTGAGAAACAAACTTTAAAATGGAATGAGGAAGCTATAAAGTCTTTTGAAGAAGCTAAAAATTCTATTACTCAAGCTCTAGTATTGGTTCACCCCGATTTCAAGAAATATTTTATAATCTACTTCTATGCTAGTGAGCACACCATGTTGGGGGTCTTATGGAAAAAAAATGATAAAAATGAGGAAACCCATATCTCTTTCATGAGTATTCCATTAAAGAAACATGAGTTAAGGTATTCTTTGACATATAAAAAAGCCTTTGTCATAGTCAAAGTAGTAAAACAATTTTGGTTTTACATACTCCATTCACACTCAACGGTTTATGTATCCAATGTAGTAGTCAAAAGTATACTTACACAACATGAGGTAGCCATAAATAATTGAGAAACATGGGTAGGGAAGGTGCAATAGTTTGATCTAGATATTAAACCCACTAAATTGGTGAGAGGTCAGGGTTTATACAAGCTGATTGCTGAAAATGAAGAATTGGTAGAAGAAAGGAGTCCCTTGACATTGTTGGTTGGATTTAAAGATTCCTGGTTCTCTAACATTGCTTACTACCTAAGTTATGGAGAATGTCCAGAGCATTTGATAGGAAAGGAGAAAATAAATTTATGTCTTAATTCTACCAAATATTTGATAGTTGATGATATATTGTATAAGGTATTAGATGGAATATTCCTTTGGTGCGTAGATGAAGACCAGCAAAAACAACTATTACAAACCTTTCATGGTGAATCTTGTGGAGGACATTATTCATCCATTGCCATAGCTTTCAATATTCTAAGCAATGGTTATTGTTGGTTGGTAATGTTTAAGGATGCTTACAAGTGGGTAGGCTTATGTGAGAAATGCAAGCTATTTGTTCGAAGACCCCAATTGGATTCTCTCCCTCTAAGACCTATTGTCATTGAAGAACCTTTTCAACAATGGGGTTTAGATTTTATAGGACCTTTAAATCCACCATCTAGTGTAGGTCATACTCACATCTTAATAGCCACTGAGTACTTCGCAAAGTGGGTAGAGATCATTCCTGTAAAGAGGACAACCACTAAAGTGGTGTGCAATTTTCTTAAAGAAAATATTTTACTCAAGTTTGGTGTGTCAAAAATGATAGTGGTTGATAATGCCCAAAAATTCTCCTCAAATGAGCTACAAATTTTCTATTATGATAATGGCATACAACTTTCTCATTCCTCTGATTATTTTACATAGGGAAACAGACAGGCAGAGTCCACCAACAAAAATCTCATTTTGATAATGACGAAGCTTATTAATGAAAATAAGTAAGATTGGCACAAACGGCTCTATGAAGCACTATGGGCTGATAGAGAAACACCTAAAAGAGCCATTGGTATGACCTTGTTTGATAATATTTTTGGAATGGAAGAAAATATATCTCTTCCTCTTGAGTTGGCGGCAACTAAACTGCTGAAAGTGATTGAGGATGAAACCATTTAGAATGCCTTAAAAAAGAGAATTATTTACTTGACTAAGATTGAAGAAGAAAGAGAGAATGTAGTGGACCATATCACGATCCATCAAGCCAGGGTTAAAAATATTTTTGACAGGAGAACCAGACCCAAAAATTTTATAGATGGGGACAAAGTCCTGCTTTGGTATAAGAGAAGAGAACCACAAGGAGCTCATGGAAAATTTGAGTCCCTATGGAAATCTCCTTTTGAAATCAGCAAAAAGCTCAGACCAAATTCTTTCAGGTTAAGATATGAAGATGGAACAAAACTTCCCTTGTCTTTTAATGGACATGATCTTAAGCTTTTTCAATTGTAAATATGCCATCCTTGTGTACATAGTTTTTTTGTTGTGCTTAGTTTAGAAGTTTTTGTTGTGCATGTGCGAAACCAGATATTTTGAGTTCAGCCTTAGTCCCCCACTATCCTATCCCTAGTTGGAGCCACCTCTTGCCAATAAAAAAGGATTCCCTTGTAAAATTTTCTAAGTGGCATGCATTTTATCAAGTGCATATTGAATTTTAAATCTTGAACCATGATTTATGGAAGGGGACAAAGTCCTGCTTTGGGATAAGAGAAGAGAACCACAAGGAGCTCATGGAAAATTCAAGTCCCTATGGAAATCTCCTTTCAAAATAAGAAAAGAGCTCAGACCGAATTCCTTCAGGTTAAGATATGAAGATGGAATAGAACTTCCCTTGTCTTTTAATGGAGATGATCTTAAGCTTTTTCAATTATAAATATGTCATCCTTGTGTACATAGTTTTTTTGTTGTGCTTAGTTTAGAAGTTTTTGTTGTGTGTGTGCAGAACCAGAGATTTTGAGTTCATCCTTAGTCCGTCACTATCCTATCCCCAATTGGAGCCACCTATTGCCAATAAAAAAGGATGCCCTTGTAAAATTTTCTAAGTGGCATGCATTTTATCAAGTACATATTGAATTTTGAATCTTGAATCAAACAGTTCAAGGTTCAAAGTTCAAATTGCATTCCCCTGATGTTATTACATGTGTGCTTTTATTTCGGACATAAATTTTTTTCTAAAAGTAATGCGTGTTTTTTTCTTTGCAATATTGAATTATGAATCTTGAACCGTTATTCATTGGTTCAAAGTTCAAATTTAAAAATGCACTTTCTTCCCCATGCTCCCGTATGTTGTCTTCATTTGCTCTAGCATCATCATCTTTTATCATCTTGAATATTGAACTCCTACTTTTCAATTCATAATTCAATAATCTACATGTGTCGTGCATTAGTCATGTCTCATTTGTGTGTTTTCCAAGTAACCAAGGCTTTGTGGGTTATGAACTTTGAACTTCACTCCAAATAGTTCAAGGTTCAGAATTTGAAATGCAATAATGACCAAATATTTGAGACTCATGCCAAATCTCACTTTCACTGTGAGAAGAGATTAAAAAGACATTGGAGTAAAGCCCAACTTAGCAAAAACTACAGGTTATGTAGAGATGAAATAAATATGATTGGATGTGCTAAGCCAATAATGGTGAGAATAATCAATTTGTGGCACACTGTCATTATTACCAAAAAGGAAACTCAAACATATGTGTTAAATTCTCTCCTTTCTTTCCATTTCTATTTGCAAGCAACTGTTGGTAGCATAACCAGAAGTGGACCACAGTGAAGGTAATCACACAAGAGCAAGAGTAGAGCATCGGTGAGTTTCAAGAAATATCATTTATTTTTGTTTCTGGTTTGAGATTCATATATTATAAGAAAGGAAAATTAGACCTTTCCTATTGCATTTTCTTGAGATTATTTTTTAATTATTGTAATGTCTAGTCCTAGCGTGTCAGCCTTAGAGGTCAATTTTGTAAAAGAGAACAAGTTTTCTCATGTAAGTAATTATCTTCCTGAAATGCGACACACAACCTTTGTGGATGAAGATATAGAGGAAATTGTTCGTAGGTTAAAAAGTGCAGAAAATGGAACCATTGTTGCCAAAATTGTAGAGAGCGGGTTGTTGGAAGCAGTCGGCTTTCCTGAAGTGACTCTATGCTTAGAATTGGTGATGGAGTGAAAAACTAGATATGATAGGAGTGATAGGTGCATTTGTGTTCCTTCTGGAGTAATAATGATATCTATTAATAGGCAAATAATCATGGTGTCTCTGAGGATTCCTTCGATGGAAACCTATGGCGATTGGAGTATTGAGCAAGCCCAACAAGAATTTACCCAGAACAAGAAAGATTATAGCAATAACATTGCTAGAGACTAGTTGTTAAAGCCCAAAAAGGGTGGTTCTATAATTTAACTTTTAGGAGATATGAAAGATCTAAGCTATTCTATTTGATTATCCCTTAATGATACCTTTTATCTAGTAATTTAAAATTCAATTTATTTAATATTGTAGGAAGAATGTACTAATTTACATTGACATAAGAAGCTATATAAGTTTCATTTATTTTAAATTGTTCATTCTAGTGAATACAAGTTATTAGTCAAAATGAATCTTTTTTTTACTTTGAATGAATACTTTATATCTTCAAATTTGATATCTTTTGACATATTTTAAAAAGATTTTAATAAAATTATAGATTGTTTCTCTGTCAACTAAGTACTTGTTATGACTTTAATGTCTAATATATTCATCTTTAGTATGTACTCATTTATAAGAACATTTCCAACAATTCTCAAGATGTGTTGTTTAAGATACTTCTACCATTGGTTCTCAATGTTCCTCCTACTCATTGATTAACACCATTTTAATGATTTCTATTGATCCATCTATTTGGTATTCATTAAATACTCAAGGTACTGTCCATATAGATGACTCTTAAGGCTCTAAGATTATAGTACATGGGAGGAGCTATGGCACCTTATACATTATGTTTGAGACTTAAACCTCTAAAAATACATAATGGGTATCTATTGTTTAATATTTCTCTAATGGATTTTCTACACCATCAAAACTTGCTTGGTTTTATAGTTTGGTTTTGTTTTATTTGTTTCTCTTTGTTATTTGCGCTAACAATTCCACATATGGTTACTTTTGTCAATCCTTCCTTTAAGACATTTTTTAATTGATTTTGTTAGATTATTATAGCATTTTCCCTGCCATTCAATGTTGGGTTATCCTTTTTTATGCTAATTATCTACTTCAATCTTTGAGAAAAAACTATTTAATGTTTTTTCAATTCCTTTTTCTATTAAAAGTAGCTCTAATCCATATTTGAAACATTTTTTGTATAGGGTTGAAGGCCTATGATCCCTTTACCAATATAAAAAGAAAAATCAATAGATTTGGATATGGTTTAGTTGTCTTTGACTATGTTGTATTGAATGAAATATTATTATTATAAAATAATAGTAACTAAAATTTGTAAGCAATGATCATAAGTGAAGAAAGATGATATGATTTTATTATCCATACATGTAAATGTCAACATATACACACAAATGCATATGTAGATAGATAGATAGATAGATAGATAAGAATAAAAAACCACATTACACATTATAAAAAAATTTAAAATCTTTTTAATAAACTAAATAATGATAGAAGTACTCTTAAATGATATCATAATCCAATGCACAAGAGAATGATATAAAATAATTGATGGTCATAGTATCCATGCATGTAAATTGTCACCTTTCTCTTCATTTCCCATCACAATCTAGATTGCCTTACAAATGTCCTCCCTTCTAAAACACCCTCCTTCAATTCAAGAGCAATCTGTAAAAAATTGAGCCCCTAGTCATGTCACAATAAAATTAAAGCCAGCGACAACAGTATCCCAGTGTAGTGGTGGATAAATGTAGGGGATCTATTTTTAGCCTTATTACATTTGTATTGTTGTATCTATGTGAGAAATGGGGGAAAGTATAAGATCTATCCCTAATCCAAATTCCCAAAAGAGACATCCAAATTGATTAATCACAAAGAAGTGATCAATGCATAAATGAATCAATCAATGTAGAATATGAAGAAAGGAGGAAATCCTATAATTATCTATAGAAACTATATTCTTGAAATCTTAAATGAATAGAAGGAAAATAATAACCTCAAAATAGGGTAAATCTGGAAAATGCTGATTTCTGATGTCTGTGCATAGTTTCAGAGAATTCTGTAACCTACTTCGGACTGGAAATACTGAGATAGAGAAAACCCATTAAAATTTTATCTTTCTGAGGTCAGATCGACTTTGAACCAAATAGTAGGGCACAATTTCACTTCTCACTTAAGGTCATCCCTAACTTGAAACAGCTCTGACATAAATTTTGTTCGCCGATCCCAGAGGTTCACCAAAAATAGTATCCAGATCTGAACTTCAATTCAGTATCATATACTTGTACCTACAAGAAAAATGGTTTTTGTTGCTTGGATGGGGGGGTTTCCTTGGTCAAACCATAGTTTGGAATCAACCTTGAAATGTAATTGAATTTTCATTATGTATAAACAAAGTAAATGGAACTATTCACCTTGCTTATGTTGAAATCCTTGTGCAGGATTCGAATCCTTGAATCCACAAGTATGGATGCTCCAAATGAATGAAGGAATGTATGAAGGATGTATCAAATCAATGGCATTAGATCTTCAATACCAATCTTAAATGGATCTTAGTATAGAAAGAGGCTTGGATGAATGTGGATGGAGAAATCTTCAACAAGAGGGCTCCATAGAGATTGAATCCTTTAATGGCTAACAATGGATCTCCTTGATAAATGCTTGAATGCTTGAATGCTTTCTCCATTTCCTTCTCCTTCTTGCTTTCTTGAATTTTAGAGCTAGATGTCTTAACCATGAAAGGTGGATGTCAAAAGGTTTCTTGATAATGAATGTGAAAATGAGAGAGGAAGGCTTCCTTTTATAGTGATCTAGGGTACAAACTTCTAGAGAGGCCAACTTTGGAGAATTAAATCCCAATTAACCCTAAACCTTAGAAATGGACCTAGATTAAATGAAATTTAAGAGTTTACCATTCCGAAATCCAAAATAGCTGACCCAGAAGTGGGAAAATAAAACTTTCCGAAGCCCAATATCCTGAAACTCCCAGAACTTGAAAATTGGACATGGGCTTAGGGTCGAGGTCGACTTTGTGCTAGGTCAGAGTTGAGATCAACTTAAATGACCTAGGTTAGGGTCAAGGTCTACCTTGGCCCATTAGGTCATCATTGACCTAGAAAGTCAAAATCTTTAGTTTCTCAGAGAAAGTTGTCAGGAAGAGGCTGGATATAGGGAGAGAGAAGAAGAACAGAGGGGAAACAACTAGATCCATGCAAAGACCAAATCAAGGTGTTTGACATGACCTTGGACCACTTACTCAAAGGGATAAATGTTCTTATCATGTAAGTGATTCCATTTTAAGATGATACATTAAGCCCCTACTTTAGCAAGAGTATGGACTCGATGCAAACTCTTGGTAAAGGAGATCATAATGAAAAGATAATTTGATTGAAATCAAAGGGAAAAAGAAATCCTCAAGCCTCTAGGTACTCAAGTCTTTCTCAATTCCAAGATCACAATAAGAGAGACATCTCTAGAAAAGAGAGAGAAGAGGGTGTGATTATCTCAACCAATGAGAACTTATGTTCCACTGTGAACCACACAAGGAAACAACGCAACTAGAAAGATGGAATTGAACCGCCTAGTGAATGTGGCTACCTACTAGCCAACCCATCAAGGATTCACCCTTAAGAATATTCTATTCCATAAGAGTAAAACCAAAAACAAAAGATATCTAGTCTTAAGGACACCTTTGACCTTACGTGATCAAAAATTTGAAATCGGAGGGATCAAGAGATCCTAAATAAAAATCCATGCTTTAAGGATTAGTCACTAATCCATAAAGGGAGAAAAGTATCCTGAAAAATAATATACATATATCAAAAAGTGTGTGTGTGTGCAATAGGTGAGCAGAGCATATGCCCCCATGTTAAATTAATTGCTAACACTTTAACAAGAGCAATGAATTTAATGGAAACATAAACAATTCCACTAATTACATTTCCACTATGAGATGCCGCTAGACAAAGACAAATAAAGGGAAATACCACATAAACATACAAAGAACAAAAAAGGGACCTACCTTTCATAGGGTCAATATGATCATAAGATAATATATATATGATATTATTGCAAATGAATTGACATCGTTCCCCAAAGAAAGTAGAACTACAATCACAAAGGAGGAAAGATCACATAAGAGATACGAAGAAGAATCTTTTCAAACCATGACCTGGAGACCAAAAAGAATCAATGCTACCAAGTCACGGATCCAAGTAGATAACACAAGGAAACATTTACGAACAATAGCACAAGTACAACATAACATGAAACAAAATATAGAAAAATAAAGATACATATAGAGGAATTGTACAATAGGTTTGATTCCTTTATCAACTTATACCAACAAAGTAACAAGAGTCATATAAAATAATCTAACAATATTCATAAAAAATATCACAAGAGAAGCACAATAAAATAGGAAAACACACAAAAAAGCTACCATAAAGGATAAGCTAATCAAGCATGCCACCTATTCTCCCCATCTTGTTCTATATCATTGAGGGAAGGTGGGTAACCCGCAAGAGGGACTATATCCAATATAGTAGGAATGATAGGTAGTTCCAAACAAGGATCCTCTTGAGAATCATAATGTTCGTTTCTAGGTGTAAGTGTCAATTGTGATGAAAGCATATTAGGTAAATTAATGTCAATGCCAATAGTCTCATATTCTTCATTAACATCATCAAGAGTATCTTCTTCATCTAGATTAATAAAAATAGGATCTAAGATACGAATAGGATCATCATAATCTTGCATTTGAACATCATTATTAGCAGTAACTTCTTCTAACACATCATGCATAGGCTAATCAAAAGAAGGTAAATATTTTTGAAGAACAGAATTAAAAGCTTTAGCTTGAGCATGATGTTTCTTATGATGTTCATTAGTAGATCAATTACATTTTTACTTACTCAAAATATGTTGAGAGCTGGGAGGAACAATTATGGGATCCTTCATAGGTTCTATAGGACGATTAATAGGATTATCAATAGATGGACAAGCAATAGTAGGAGCTTGATTAACAGAACTAGAAGCCATAGATAAATGAAGTATGGAAGGTGTAGGAAAAAGACCATGATTAAGATCCATAGGAGGTATGCTTAACTCGAGAATCTTATGATGCTTATAGGTTTGATATGAGAAAAAAAGATTATTAGGTCGAGAAGGACATGAATTAGGTAATGAAGGCCAAAAGAAGTCAAGGGTAGCACAATCTCTGGGCCTAGAAGGTTCATATAAACTATGATTTACCATATTCATTTCTTCATCATGAACAAATTTAAGACATTTATGGATAGGTGAAGCAACAACATGCATGGCATTTAACCATGGAAAACCAAGCTTAACTTGAAACTGATCAAAAGTAGGAACAACAACAAAGGTAGTGTTCACAATTTTACAACAACGTTCAACCGGCAAGTTAATAGAACCAAATTATGGATAAAGAAAACCATTAGAAGTTTGAATGCACACATCTGATGTATCATAAGAATCATGTTGCAGTTTTTTCATAAAATGATTTTCTTCAATAATAACATTGACTAAGGATGTAGGATCAACAAGACAACTACGAGTAAGTATCTGAGAAATCCTAGCATAAATGTAAAGGGGACCATTAGGAGCCTTAATAGTCTTAGAATCATCAAAGGTAATCAAAAGTTCCCGAGGTCTTTTATTCTTAGGTTGTTTTTGAGGTTTAGGCTGAATTTTCAATTTAGGTTGTGGTTTTGGTATAGGTTGAGATTGAAGTTAAGATTGGAGCTGAGGTTGAGGCTAAGGTGGAGATAAAGATTTAAAAACATGATCCACATGATTAAAATGTGATTAATATCATCCATCTTTGAATCATAAACAATATCCATAGAAGATGGTTGAGTACTGGTATTAGTATCATGTGTAGGTAAAGGATTCATATAAATTTGAAGATTTTGATTAGGAGGAGAGAAAAATTTGTTCCCACTACCATCAAGATTGTCAACAGATAAGGCATTAGATTCAATTAAGACTTGAACCTTATATTTTAAAGAATAACATTTCTTAGTATCATGACCATTCGGACGATGATATTGACAAAAAGCTTTAGGATCAAAGAATTTAGATGAAATCGTAGCAGGTAAAAGAGGTTGAATTGGAGGTAAAGTAATCATATTAGTAGTTAAATACCTATTTATAATAGAATGTAAATATTCAAAGAGAGGAGTAAACATATAATTTAATCAAAAAGTAGTGGATGCAAAAGTGGCATTATGAGATGCAACAACAACTTGATCAACAATTGCATTTTCTTGTTTGTTTATCTTGACATAGTTGTTAAATTTTTTAAAATTGTTTGGATTAGGAGAAGCATCACTTTTATCAACTGGAATAGGAGTCATTGGAGTGTTTCTCTCAAATTGACTCACTTGTAATTGATAATGATGAAGTGATGCACAAAGTTGTTGAAAAGAGGTAAATTTAGTAAGCAGAATCTTATCTCTAATATCCTTTTGCAAATTTGAAATAAACATACGTTGAATGTCAATATCAGGAACATGATAGGAAATATAAGCATGTAAATGCTTAAATCTACTAATAAATTCAGTTAATTTTTCCTTAGCACTTTGTTTACAATGCATCAAATCAGTCAAGGACACTTGCGGACCAATGTTATTTTGAAATTGTTGAATAAAAGCATTGGCAAGTTGTGGAAATGAGTCAATAGAATAAGGAGGAAAGGAACAATACCATTGTAAGGCCTTGTCACAAAAATTTCTAGCAAGTAACTTGGCTAAAATCCTATGGTCATGAGCATAATCACTAAAAAGGATTTGAAATGTTTTAACATGATGAACATGGTCTCCTTTTCTATTGTAATTCTCAAGATGAGGCATATCAACTTGATGAGGAACAAGAGTACGAATGATGTCTTGGGACAAAGGACTTCCCATGTCACATGTAGGAATACTAAACTTGTTTTGAGTCAAGGATGCTAGTCGTTGTAAGGATGACATAGTTTGAGCCAAACTGATGATTTTTGAATCATTAGAGGAAATAGGAGGAATAGCAACATTAGAAACACTAGGTAAAGTGTATGAAGCTACAGGAATGGATGACACAAATGAAGGAACACATGGAACTACCATTGGAAGAGGGCTATAATAAGTAAAAGGAACATTATGATAAGAAGGTTGTGATGTAAGAAGTGACACAGGAGAAACACTCATAGGAATAGAGGGAACTGTCACAGTCACCAAAGAAGGAGTATAGGTAGGAATACTACATAAAGGAACATAAGAAGGTTCTATACTAGTAATCAAAGGAATCAATCCTAAATCTCTAGCTTCTTGAGCTAAAGGTTTAATATTTGAATGCACAAGATGAGTAATACCATGCAAGAGATTAACACCTTGATCACTATCACAAAGAACTTTCTTAAGAGCCTCTATAGCTTGAATGGAATCTTGATTATGGTTTTCTTGAATAATTCAATTACCCATTTTATCAAGTTCAGTTGAAAGTTTTTGGACTTGTTCAGGAGGAACTCTTAAAGCATCATCCTTATCTTGAGATGAGTGAGAAGATTTTTTCTCCATAATAGGATTGGAATCATGAATAGTCAAATTGTCATTCGGGATCCTAAGGAAAGGAGAGGAAAACTCAGGATCAAAGGCACCCATGGGTCTATGACTTCTTCTAACCCGAATGTTATAAGTAGGACTAGAGGTAGTAAAGTTCATATACCAATGCAATGCAAATGAACTAAACTAGGCAAACATAAAGCATAAACAAATGAATATTTTTGTATTTTAAAGAGATTTTTGAAATGTTTTTTGTATTTTTGAAATAGAAAGGAGCATGAAAGATTTAACATAAAAGGAAAATATAACATCAAAAAGATATAATGATAAATTTAACACCGCAAACACTATAGGACATCTAATTGCACAAAGGAATAGGGGTAAGTTTGTCGATTTCACAAAAATGTAATGGTGAATAAAGATGTAGGGGATCTATCTTTACCATTATTCCATTTATTTTTTTCTATCTATGTGAGAAATGGGGGAAAGTATAAGATCTATCTATAATCCAAATTCCCAAAAGAGAGATCCAAATTGATTAATCACAAACAAGTGATCAATGCATAAATCAATAAAAAAAATAGAGAATATAAAGAAAGGAGGAAATCCTATAATTTGCTATAGAAACTATATCATTGAAATATTAAATAAATAGAAGGAAAATGATAACCTCAAAATAGGGTAAATTTGGAAAATGCTGATTTCTGATGTCTGTGCATAGTTTCAGGGAATTCTGCAACCTGCTCTGGACAAGAAATACCGAGATAGAGAAAACCTAAAAAACTTTTATCTTTCTAAGGTCAGGTCGACATTGACCTAAATAGTGGGACACAATCTTACCTCGGGGCACAATCTTACCCATCACTAAAGGTCATCCCTGACCTGAAACAACTCTAATGGAAATTATGTTCACGGATCTCGGAAGTTCGCTGAAAAGGGTATCCAGATCTAAACTTCAATTCACTATCCTATACCTGTACATGGAAAAAAGTGGTTTTTGTTGTTTGGATGGGGGGTTTGCCTTGGTCAAACCCTAGTTTGGAATCAACCTTGAAATGTAATTGAATTCTCAATATGTATAAACAAAGTAAATGGAAATATTCACCTTGCTTATGTTGAAATCCTTGTGTAGGATTAGAATCCATGAAGCTACAAGTATGGATTCTCCAAATGAATGTAGGAATGTATGGAGGATGTCTCAAATCAATGGCATTAGATCTTCAACACCAATCTTGAATGGATCCTAGGATAGGAAGAGGCTCGGATTAATGTGGATGGAGAAATCTTCAACAAGAGGGCTCCATAGAGATTGAATCCTTCAATGGCTAACAATGGATCTCCTTGATGAATACTTGAATGCTTGAAGATGAATTAATACTTTCTTGCTTTCCTTCTCCTTCTTTCTTTCTTGCACTTGAGAGCTAGATGTCTTGATCATGAAAGGTGGATGTCAAAGGGTTTCTTGATAATGAATGTAAAAATGAGAGAGGAAGGCTTCCTTTTATAGTGATGTAGGGCACAAACTCCTAGAGAGGCTGATATTGGAGAATTAAATCCCAATTAACCTTAACCCCTAGAAATGGACCTACATTAAATGTAGTTTAAGAGTTTACCATTCCAAAATCTGAAACAGCTGACCTAGAAGTGGAAAAATAAAACTTTCCAAAGCCCAATATCCTAAAACTCTCAAAACTTAAAAATTGGACCTGGGTCAGGGTCGAGGTTGACTCTTCCCTAGGTCAAAGTCAAGGTCAAATCTGACCTAGGTCAGGATCAAGGTTGACCTTGATCCATCAGGTCATCATTGACCTAGAAAGTCAAAATCTTTAGTTTCTTAGAGAAAGCTGTCGAAAAGAGGCTAGAAATAGGGAGAGAGAAACAAAACAAGGGGAAAATAGCCAGATCCATGCAAAGACCAAATCAGGGTGCTTTACATGGCCCCATACCACTTACTCAGAGGGCTAAACACTCTTATCATGGAAGTGCTTCCATTTTAAGATGATACACCCAGTCACATGGCCGGCCCTCAAAACCCTAGGATGATAATGAAAATGTTAGCATCTACAAAAAATTTCATGGTTTTAGCATTTTTCTTCTGGTCTTTGCAATTTTTTTCATGCCACTGGCCTTAAACCCTAAGAAATTTTTTAAAAAACTAGTCGTTACTTTGAAAAACTCTTTGTACTACCCTAGCCCTATTCTAATTTGTTGTTACTTTTTGGGCCACTTAAGTTCCCTAAAACCCATGTGCAAAAATTATTGTGACCACTTCGCATGTTATGTGGTTAGGTTTTATATCGGGGTCCCTTTTAATTTTTCTGTCTAAGCTTAAGTCTCCTAAGATAATTCTTCCTAAGTCTATCCACCTAGTGCTTTAATTTTCCTAAGTCCATGTGCCTGGCAAAAATTAATTTTCCTAAGTCCCTGTGCTGGATTCTTTCCTATAGTTTCAGCCTTTATTATTTCCTGGGCCTGGTTCTCTGACACCACCTCAATCCAATGGTGGGCACATCTTCTCATAGACTATGTCAGAGGCTTGAGATTATGAGATAGCCATTGATTTTTCCATAGTTGTAGTTCTTCAAAATGATGGGTCCACTACCAAGTAAGCATACATGGCGGTTCCTTATTGGTTGAAAGAATCAATGAAGTGGCAGGGTTGTCAGAATGTCTTGTGAATGAAGAAAAAGTGGTTCTTCCACTTGCTGAATTTTTCAATGTGGCAGTCTCTCATTCGTTAAGGTATCCTATGTAGCATGGTAGGGTCAGGCTTTACATCATCGGCAATAGATTCTAAATCTACGATGGGTGCATGATCTCATAGAATCTTTTGAGCTATTGAGATCATGTGTCATCCATCTGATCCTCCAGGTGATCATGTCAGAGATAAAGGTGGGTCCAAAATAACATGTAGGCACAGTTGGCAGTTTTTTATTGGTCCACAATTTAATGTGTTGGCAGTTGTCGGTGGGACCTAGTTTCTAGCTTGTCAGAGGGTCCTAACACTTGCACTGAATCAACGATAGGCATAAGTTCTCATGGGATGTGTCAGAGGTATGAGATCTTATGTCGGTCATCAATTTCACCTTTTTCATAAGCGATAAAGTAAGGTAGGTCCACTACTATGTGTACAAGATTTGGCAGTGTCTCATTGGTCAACGTGGATGATGATAGGGATTTGTTAGTGGGCCCAAATCTTTCAAAGGGGCTAACAGTGTGCTAGAGTCTACGTCTATCAGATGATCACATGGAATCTTTTCAGGCCATCCAGTCATGTGATGACCATTTGATTAAAGGTTTATACTTTGTGGGTCCTATGTCAGTGGTTACCGAGAAATTGCAGCAAATGATATGTTGACATGTGGCATGTTTTTAGGTCTGCCCAGGGTTATCAAAGGGTCTAGCAGTTCTGACAAAGAGTTTAGAGGCTTGAAAAATTCTAAAGGGATTCGTTCATTCATGAAGAAAGATGGTGGTGCTCCAAATTGACTGGTGATTCAGTGAACAAGTGGCAGTGCAATTGCTAAACTAAATCACGGAGACATAAGGTATTCTATGACTTGGAGGTAGTCTTTAGTCACCAATTCAAAAAATGTGGTCGGGGTCTTTTTAAAGGATTAAACATAAAGCCTGTGAAAATGAAAGATCTAACAGTCATGATTTAAAGTTGATATCAATTTGAATGTGGACCACTGATATACTACTGGCACCATGGAAATGACTATTGCAATTTGAATTTGAATGTTTTGAGGGTTTTCCACGATAGGAAGGACTAAAATTAAATGTTTTAGTAGCTAGATTTGGTAGAATTGGTTTTGCCGACTATTTCAGTGTGGTCTAGGGTGTTCCATGATCATTTGCAGGGGTCTGTGCCATAAAAGAATGGGTTTTCTTGCTAAAGGCATGTTGCAAGTGTACAATTTAACTGATATGCATCATAAATTCATGCTTTTTGGTACAATTTCAGAGATTCATCATAAATGAAGATCAAATTTGGTGTCTGATTGTTCTGATTACTTGGTTTTCCCTCCAATGCAGTAAATTCTTGATTGATCCATTTGATGTGGTGAGTGAAACCCTAACCCTAGTCATTCGTAGCTTGTCGCATCCTGTTTTGGGATTCCAAGATGGCTAGTGGTATAAATGGTTGAAATTTTGACTTTGTAAGGATTCAAGTTTGCTTTTGAGAGCTAGTTCCACAAATGTTCTACCTGGTAAATATTGTCTTCTTCTCTGCACATAGGGTTCCCCCTTTCCTCTCTAGTTTTGGAGTATGTAATGTAGATTATAATAGCTTGTCTTATGTATGAGATTCAATATATTTGTATTGTTATCAATTTTTCTCCATTTTGGGTTTTACACTTATTGATTACGACATCAAGGGTGTTGTAGTTTTTCTATCTACATTTCCTATGTGTTTGCAATAGAGTTGTTTGTGTAGAAACAACTAGGTTTGAGATTGGTTTTTAGATGTGTATGAGTTGGGGTATCAAGGGTACTTCATGCTTGTCTTATAGTGGATGCTGATCAATGTATCACTTGTTTATAGGTCTCTTGTAAGGGGAGGGTTAATATCCTTTGAATAAGTGATAGCACATTTGGATACACAAGTGGTTTGATAATGTATGGTCTGATTAATGGTGTATGTGTGATGTAAGGCATCAACAAATTTGAATATGTTGTCTCCTTGTTTCATAGGTTTCTATTACAGTGAGGTATTTGACTCTGCTACCCACTGGATAAGGCACTGGGCTATGAGAGACTAAGGGTATTTTAGGGGTCCATTCAAGCCAACATTAACCTTTTAAATCAAATACCTTTCCCTTTTATGTTGGTGGTAGTAGTAGTAAAGAGGTCTCCTTTCTAGTCTTCAAACTCATTCTATGCAAATAGGGCTATTGCATAAGAATTGGCTTCATTAGGGTCTAGGATACCTAAAAGGGTTTGAAGACTATTCCACAATAATGTATCTATAGGCCTATTGTTTATCATGAGGTATCTTGAGTGTCCAGATAAGGCAATACCCATGTGAGTGATGTGGAGCTCAAAGAAGAAGGAGGATTCCTTTCAATCCTCATCAATTGGACTTTTTCCTTGACAAAAATGAGTGCCTAACCTGAGATTTAAGCTCATCTATTGATTCAAGTTTGGTTCTACAAGGAAAAGTAACCAACAAAATGGTGACTCTGCTGGGGAGAACAACAATGAAAAAGGATATTTGTTAGAATCTCTAGTTGTTGTTACATTGTAAATTCAAAATCTTATTGACCAGATTGATTTACCCATGTGAGTCACCAACAAAATGGAAACTCTACTAGGGATGAAGTAAAAGATAGCAAGCTTTCCTGCTTGGCTAGATCATCCCAGAGTCTTGGTTAAAGATCATAGAGTAAAAAGTAAAAAACACACTTGTAAAATCTTCTCACTAAGTGTTGAGTGGTGACTCTAAGTCTCTGTTTGGTTAGTGTTTGTGACAAAGTGTGATATATTTGTAGTCATGACAAGCAGTTATCCTGTGAGTTTGTATTGTGATTGTGGGTTTTGAAGGTTTAGAGCTGGGAAAGGTTCTCAATTGATTCAGATTTGTCCTCTGCAAAGAGGTGGCAACTCTACCAAAGTTTGAAAGGTGATGTAGAAGAGACTTCAGATCAATATTTTGCATCATTCACAACATCTAAAGGTAATCCTATTTCATCAACCAAGAGAAGTCCCTAATTAGGTGAACAAGTCATCATTGAAAAGGGAAATTAATTTTGAAAGTTTGATCATATTTCTAGATAAAAGTTTTAGCTATTGCAATGAGTATCAAAAATATTTTGAGGTTCAATAGAAGTGTTGTCATGAGAACAAGCTGCATTTCTTTTTCAGTATATTAAAATGGAGTTTCCAGCCTTGATGACTCAAGATGATGTTTCTAGGTCTGAAAGTTCTCTGTCAAATTTTAGAAATGTTAATAGAGAAAGAGATATTTATTTGATGAGTCAAAAAATCTAGCAGACTTGCATAAAAAATTTGAGATGTACAATAGGAGAAAGAAAAAATGAGTCATCCCTTTTATACTATAAGAGATTTCTTGTAGCTTGTGATGAGTTTCTTATGGGTATTGAGCTTCAAGAAATCCAATATGCTGAAATGTTCTTAGAACTTGATATGCCTAAGTCAGTCAGCTGGTCTGCATCCTTTAGGAATGAAGCACTAGAAAATGTTAAAGGATTGATGGCTTCATTTGTGGAGGATGAGTCTTTTGATGCTAATGTTGATAATGGAACTTGTGGTTATTAAGAGATAGAAGATGAATCTACAATAGATGTAAGTTCCTGCAGTGAAAGTTCCTGCAGTGATGACTTTGCTCATGATATTGTGAGACAAAAGATTTCAGCTCCTGTCTCAGATGAGTAAGATGTTTGCAACATTTGCAGTGAGACCAATGAGATAGAATGTGAAGTTCAATGCTTACTAAGTAGTGAACAAATTTTAGAGCTCTTGGATGTAGAATTTTAGAGGTGCACTCCCAAATATGTTTCCAAAATTCCATGCCTGGTAGATATTATTTTTGATGAAGAAAGAATAAATGATGGCATGATGTGTGAAACTTCTATTGAGGTTCTTTCTCCCATTTTTGATATGCAAGTGCATAGTACATATCATTGTAATGAGTTTGATAATGTCATATTTGATGAGTATGATGATATGTGTACTAGTGTGGATTTAGTTTTTCAAGAGCCTAATGTCAGTGGTTCTTGTTTATATTTTGATGCTGGAGAATGTGGTAAATCTGAAGGGGTTTTCTTAGATTTGCAAATGACTAATGAGTCATTAACTTAGGGTGCTTGTTCCTTTCCAAAAGATGTTGATGTGACTTTTGATCAGCAAGTTGCTTCCATTTTCATGCAATCAAATTTTTTTCTTGAGGAGTGCTATATTAGTTTGCAAAGCAAAGAGACAGAAAGGGTTTATTCTTCATTGCAGACTAATAGCCAGTATGTTGATGTGTTCATCCATGAGATTGAAAAGGAATGTTTCCTTTTTCAGCATGATAGTGAAAGTGAAGAGTGTGACATTTTGATGTCACAAAATTATCAACATCTATGGCAACTTGATGGCCCTATCTTGCTGAGTGATGGTGAGTATGGTGATCATTTTTTATATAGTGTGCTAAATGGGGATCACAATGTTTTTGGTAGGTTGGATGAAAAATGTAATTTCAATTTTCCTCTACTAAATGGAGATGAAAATTATTTGTTTGATAAAGGCAAGAACTGATCAGAAGTTTTGGGGCCCTGAGCCTTCTGTAACTATTGTAAATTATGTAAATATTTTTCCTTCCCTATTGTGTTTCTCCCTTTTCTATCTCCCTAGTTTAGTTGCCAGTTTTTGAGTTTCCTTCTTTCTTTCTAGTGGGATGGTCTGCATTAACTAGTGATTCTAGATTCTTGTCATGCCTACAAGAGAAATGCATCCCCAGACAGAGCCACTGTTAGCATCCACAAAAATTTTCATGGCTCTAGCATTTTTCTTCTAGTCTCTGTAGTTGTTTTCATGCCTCTGGCCTTAAACCCTAAGAAAAATTTTAAAAAACTAGTCATTACTTTGAAAAACCCTTTGTACTGCCCTGGCCCTATTCTAATTTGTTGTTACTTTTTGGGCCACTTAAGTTCCCTAAAACCCATGTGCTAATATTGTTGTGACTGCTTCGCATGTTATGTGGTTAGGTTTTATTTCAGGGTCCCCTTTAATTTTTATGTCTAAGCCTAAGTCTCCTGAGATAATTCCTCCTAAGTCTATCCACCTAGCGCTTTAATTTTCTTAAATCCATGTGCCCGATGAAAATTAATTTTCCTAAGTCCCTGTGCTAGATTCTTTCCTATAGTTTTAGCCTTTATTATTTCTTGGGCTTGGTTCTCTGATACCATCTTAATCCAATGGTGGGCATATCTTCTCATAGACTCTGTCAGAGTCTTGAGATTATGAGATGGCCATTGATTTTTCCACAGTTGCAGTGCTTCAAAATGGTGGGTCCACTGCTAGGTACGCATACATGGTGGTTCCTTATTGGCTGAAAAAATCAATGAAGTAGTAGGGTTGTCAGAATATCCCGTAAATGAAGAAAAAGTGGTTCATCCACTTGCTAGATTTTGCAACATGGTGATCTCTCATTTGTCAAGGTATCCTATGCAGTATGGCAGGGTCGAGCTTTACGTCATCGACAATAGATTCTAAATCTACAGTGGGCACATGATCTCATAGAATCTTTTGAGCCCTTGAGATCATGTGCCATCCATATGATCCTCCAGGTGTTCATGTCAGAGATAAAGGTGGGTCCAAAATAACACATAGGCACAGTTGGCAGTTTTTGATTGGTCCACGATTTAATGTGTTGGCAGTTGTCAGTGGGACCTAGTTTCTGGCTTGTTAGAGGGTCTTGACACTTGCACTAAATCAATGATAGGTGTAAGTTCTCATGGGATGTGTCAGAGGTATGAGATCTTATGCCAGCCATCAATTTCACCTTTTTCAGAAGTGATAAAGTAAGGCAGGTCCACTGCTATGTGTACTCAATTTGGCAGTGTCTCATTGGTCGACGTGGATGATGATAGGGATTTGTTAGTGGGCCTGAATCTTTCAAAGGGGTTGATAGTGTGGTAGAGTCTACGTCTGTCACATGATCACATGGAATATTTTTAGGCCATGTGATCATGCGATGACCATTCGATTAAAGGTTTATACTTTGTGGGTCCTATGTTAGTGGTGACCAAGCAATTGCAGCAAATGATATGTTGACATGTGGCATGTTTTTAGGATGGCCCAGGGTTATCAAAGGGTCTAGTAGTTCTGACAAAGAGTTTAACGGCCTAAAAATTCTAAAGTGATTCGCTCATTCAGGAAGAAAGATGGCGGTGCTCCAAATTGAGTAGCAATTCAGCGAACAAGTATTCATGCAACCGCTAAACTAAATGGTGGAGACATAACATTTTCTATGACTTGGAGGTAGTCTTTTTTCATCAATTCACCAAATGTGACTAGGGTCTTTTTAAAGGATAAATCATAAAGTCCACAAAAAGGAAGAATCTAATAGTCACAATGTAAAGTTGATCTCAGTTTGAATGTGGACCGCTGATATACTACTAGTGCCATGGAAATGACCATTGCAGTTTGAATTTGAATGTTTTGAGGGTTTTCAATGACATGAAGAACTAATATTAATGTTTTAGTGGCTAGATCTGGTAGAATTGGTTTTGCGAACTATTTCAGTGTGGTCCAGGGTGTTCCATGATCATTTGCAGGGGTCTCTGCCATAAAAGAATGTGTTTTCTTTCTCAAGGCATGTTGTAGGTGTACAATTTGACTGATATGCATAATAAATTCCTCCTCTTTGATACAATTTTAGAGATTCATCATAAATGAAGATCAAATCTAGTGTCTGATTGTTCTGATTACTTGGTTTTCCCTCCAATGCAGTAAATTCTTGATTGATCCATTTGATGTGGTGGGTGAAACCCTAACCCTAGTCATCTATAGCTTGTTGCATCCTATTTTGGGATTCCAAGATGGCTAGTGGTATAAATTGTTGAAGTTTTGACTTTGTAAGGGTTCAAGTTTTTTTTTGAGAGCTAGTTCCATGAATGTTCTACCTTGCAAATATTGCCTTCTTCTCTGCATGTAGGGTTCCCTCTTTCCTCTCTAGTTTTGGAGTATGTAATGCAAATTGTAATAGCTTTTCTTATGTATGAGATTCAATATATTTGTACTGTTATCAGATTTTCTCCATTTTGGGTTTTAAACTTATTGATTACGGCATCAAAGGTGTTGTATTTTTTCTATTTACATTTCCTATGTGTTTGCAATAGAGTTGTTTGTGTAGAAACAACTAGGTCTGAGATTGGTTTTCAGATATGTATGAGTTGGGGTATCAAGGGTACTTCATGCTTGTCTTACAGTGGATGTTGATCAATGTATCACTTGTTTATAGGTCTCTTGTAAGGGGAGGGTTAATATCCTTTGAATGAGTGATAGCACATTTGGATACACAATTGGTTTGATAATGTATGGTCTGATTAATGGTGTATGTGTGATGTAAGGCATCAACATATTTGAATATATTGTCTCCTTGTTTCATAGCTTTCTATTGTAGTGAGGTATTTAACTCTGTAACCCATTGGATAAGGCACTGGTCTATGAGAGACTAAGGGTATTTCAGGGGTCCATTCAACCCAACATTAACCTTTCAAATCAAATACCTTTCCCTTTTATGTTGGTGGTAGTAGTAGTAAAGAGGTCTCCTTTCTAGTCATCAGACTTATTCTATGCAAATAGGGCTATTGTATAAGAATTGGCTTCATTGGGGTATAGGATACCTAAAAGGGTTTGAAGACTATTCCACAATAATGTATCTGTAGGCCTATTGTTTATCATGAGGTATCTTGAGTGTGCAAATAAGGCAATACCTGCCTGAGTGATGTGGAGCTCAAAGAACAAGGAGGATTCCTTTCAATCCTCATCAATTGGACTTTTTCCTTATCAAACTTGAGTGCCTACCCTGAGATTTAAGCCCATCTATTGATTCAAGTTTGGTCCTACAAGGAAAAGTAACCAACAGAAAACACACAGGAAGTCATGTCAAAAGATCGCAATGACTAGAGAAAGGGAAGCAAGCTGTCAAATATTGAACATTTTGATGTTCAAAAGGTCCATATTAAAAAGTGATAAATATTTATTTATTTATTCGACACCCTTCCACGAAGAGAGTAAAAATGGTATAAACAATTGGAAAGGGGTGAGTGTAAATTACAAGATTTAAGTTTAGTTTCAAGTGTAAAAATGATAACATAAGAATATGTACCATCTAAATGATAGATCAGCTTCTTTCAAACTTTTTCATTGGTAGTTGAACTATTTTACTGTGCATAAAAAAAATTTAAAGTGTCTTTTTTTTCATTACAAGGTTACAAGTGTGGGACCTCATTCCCCATTTAAACATCCAATAAGAATATCTTAATAGGATTTCAATTTTGATGGAAAGATCAATACCACCACAAGTTAACCATCACAATATGCTAATGTCAACAATTTAATAGATAGTTTTAAATTTAATAGACTCTATAATTATTATTTTATATTTTCCTTTCCTTTTCTTTTTGTTATATTTAGAAAAATGTCAAAGAAGGAATTTACCACTTTTCTATATAGAGGGAGAGAAATTATGTATGGGCTCTTTGTAATTTTATAAGCAATATCCAAGCATCTAATATTCTTCATGCAAAATAGCTTGCCTAAGACTTCATATCATCTAAGTTTTATGGCTCCTTAGAAAGTCCACTTAGCTCATGATGTTATGCATATTAATGATGCGTTTATTTTCAAAAAATTTGGAGGCTTCAAAAAATACTAAAGAATCTTCAATAGTACTTTTGGTCCTTGGACCTTGTTAGTTTAGTTTACTTTTGTTGTTGACCAACTACTGGTCTACATCTTATTTTCTTTTGTTTCTAGTAGTCCCTTTTTGTAAAGGGCTTTGGGGTCCCTTTAAAATCTATTTTACTCTAATAAAACACATCTAAGTGTTTTGGCTCGTAATTAATAAATAATACATTTTAATATCCTTTCCAACACACATTCTCTGGCCAATGGGATAAAGAATCTAAAAGAGGACCATGAAAATAAAAATTATTCTCTAAAGGGCAACTTTCATAAGGTCCATGAGAGTTTGAGAGCAGTGGTGGCAGTGAGTAAAACATAAATGGACAATACCAATGATGGAATTTGTAGGTTAAATGAGCAGGTTGAAGTTCTCCATGCTATTTCCAAGGGTAACTCTCCCATCATCAACGCTCAAACAGTTAAGAAGGCTAAGTTTATGGATGCATGTCCTTGAAAGAGATATAGGGCTCCATTAAAGGATGTGGATGTTGACATGGAAGCTACTAAGAAGCCCCAACCTTGCCTAGCTACAAGGTTCCGCAATAAAGATAAGGGTATGACCCCTATTGAGAGTGTTATTAGGAAAGTCAAGAACATTAATGAGGATATGATTCAAAATAAATATAAGATCATTAAAATGCTATAGTTTTGTTTTTAGGTGTTCTCTTTTGTAATGGTTGTTATTTTGTAGGGTTGTTCCGCCCTATGTCTTTTGTGGGCTTTTTGGAAATTGGTTTTTTGTTGAGTCCCGACTGGTTTTGGTTTAAGACTATTTGTGTTACTTTGTTGTTAACATTGGGTGTATGGTCCCTATAAAACTAGTTTTCCCCTTTAATCAAAATACTTGGAAAAATAAAAATATTTTTTATTAAGGAAAATCACATAATCTGAGGTTAATTTTTAAAAAATTTAAAAACATAAGTACTTCATTGTCCAAAATTTAATATCTAACCTATTAAATATAATCTATATTAATTTTTTAAAATTAATAAAATATAATGTATGCAACTAGATTTGCAATATATCATGATGTTTATGTTAGAAAAAAAGAAAACTAGACAATAAAACATTGAAAAGTAATTTTCTTTTATTTCATACCAACCTTTGACATATAGTAGGAAAATATATGAAGACTTAAAATAAAAAAAGATTTAAAATTATTTAGTTTTATATGTTTGAAGTCATAAATATTTTGAATTTTATAATGATGAAATAATTTTAGAACAATAAATGAGGAATTAGTTCATAATAAAAATGTCAAGAACACAAATTCCTAATAGCAAATAAAGTTAGTATAGTTACTATGCAATAAAAAATATAACATGAAGTTATAAAGAGATAAGGGTTTTGTTCATGGAGAAAAGTGGTGATATCTCAACATAATTGATCTTAGTGAAAGATTCAAGTTTGAAACTCTAACATCATTGGTGTAGTGTGTGCAATCTAATAGTTGTGTTTCATTAAAAAAAACAAATTTGTAAATCTATGATTTCAATTAAATAATATTTTGTCATATACATAGAAATGGGAAAAATATAAACAAATAGACATTAGAAAAAATGTAAAGCTCAAATAAAAGTACAAAGGTAAATACTGATTGAATTCACACAAAACTAAAAATATTCAAACAAACATATAATACAAAAATATTGTCAATCTAAACATTTATTAATAGACTTTATATTCTTTTCTATTAAAAATACAACTTGCTTAAATTATTTTAACATTTATTTATAATTCCCCTTCATCCTAGATGGGTCAAATTAAATTTATATGACTCATCTCTTGGTAATCTAGGGTGGGTGGGAGGGAGTGGTTTCATAAGACACATGTTGGGTGACACCTTAGCTATCATATATGTTAACCTAGAATCTCATATTTCCCATGTGGAAAAGGTCTTATTTTCTTTCCATAGTGTTGAGTTTGTTGTGACATGAGGATTCAAGAAAATCATAGTGGAGGGTGATGCCAATAATGTAATCATGATGTTGATAGGAAAGTGTACCCCCGAATGGGAAATAATTGATGTCATCACCAATATCATAGATCTTGACATTGTGGATATGTATAAATGCCAACACATCTTTTGGGAAGGAAACAGGGTTGTTGATAGGCCAGTGATGATGGGTCATTTTACCAAAATAATCATAACTTAGAATGCCACCCAAGATCTCCCTCATGTAGCTCGTGTAGAGATTGTGAAGGATATTGCCAAGCTTGGCAATAATGGTACTTACACTTAATTTTTAATGATGACATGAAAGGCTATGTACTTCATTTCCAAGGGGTTCAAGAATTAGGTTTTATTCTCTACCTCTATTATGGTTTATCATTTCTCTCTATTCTATCTTTTGCCAAGGTTCTGTCTCTATCTAAAATATGGAGGTAGATCTTAACCAAATTGAGTCATAATCTTGTGAGGATTTCAAAACCAACATGTTCCTATGGTCCATTATCCAGGCGGGTCATTTGGATCAGTATGTGGAGGGAAGGAAGCATTACAACTTGGACCTATCAAGAATTTTTTTGATTGTTGGGATGATGAAAAGGTGAGCATTGGTAGTGTGTCTTTTGTGGTCTCTATGGAACGAATTGTGGTGGTCACATATCTATTATATGAGGGTAAAGAAATGCCTCACAACTCCAATAGTCACTACAAGCCATATTTGAAGCATTTTCTTGGTCCTAGTGAGAATGTCCCCATATTACAAAATATTTTTAAAAGGCAGGAGCTACTTGGATAGTAGAAAGGCATTGCCATGGTGCTCATCAAAATCATTAAGTTGGAGGGAAGATTTAAAAGGTTTCATTCTCATCTCTTCCCTATGCTAAATCATTCATGTCATGATGTTACATTCAATTTCACGTACTATATTTTTTCCTCTTTATCTTAGTTTGTCTCCAATGGGAAAATTAAGGTTGGGCCTCCCATTCATTAGGGGCTCATTCTCAACCTCTATAATTTCCATTTCTCCCTGACTCCCCAAGCTGGCCCTGACCCATCACTCACTATTGATTTAATATCCATAGGTTCACCCTTGTCCATCAGACAACCAAAATCCCTCCTTTTCCTAGGTCTACCAGATACAACCCCCTTAAAAAGACCAAACGGAAGGCCTGAATATTGAGAAACCCAAGGATAACCCTATGGTGGTGTTAGAGGACTCCTCTTCCTGTAAGTCAACTAAGTCAAACTAATCTCCTAAAAAATCTATTAGTAATTCCCCCTTCCAATTTGTTAACCCCTCCTCCCATGTTTTGACTCCTCATGGCTACTTAGGAGATCTTTTCATCCCCCAAAGCATTACACCTTCCATGATGGTGAATAATACATCTTCTAAATATTATTATGACTTGGATACTATCAAGAGAAAGGCATATTAACTATTTATTTTCTACAATAGGAAGAACGTTGTTACCAAATGACTCCTTTTGCAGCTGCACATTGTGAGGAAGAAGATAAATAGGTTGGAAGCCCTTTCTAAGGTGAAGAACAGGGTGCGTAAGAGTATATGTGGTGTGGTAGATAATTTTTCCCAAAAGATCAGTAATTGAGAGGTTATGGAGGAAGAAATCAAAGAGTTTAAGAACCAAATTTTGACTAACAAGGAGAAGAGATGGTCATTACTCTATCCAATGTGAAGACTAACTAGATTTAGCTTAACAAGAAATTTCAGGACTTGGCTTCCTACAGTAAGAAAATGATGGAAAAGGCCACTCTTTCCCTCAATACTTTATAGATAGAGTTGGAAAAGAAGAAGGCTAAACACAGGAAAAGAGAGGAAAGCATGCTAGTGAATCTTAAAGATGATGGGGCTACCACATATGTTTCTACAAGTCATCCTCCCAAATGGGATTCCTTCTAGGACAAGTTGAAGGAGCTAAAATAATATTGGAAAAGGGGTTCTTATGCCCCTTGTATATTGTCTGGTTGGCTAGTCCTATGAGCTAGATTTTTCTTTTTGGTTCTATTTCTCATAGTTTTTATTGCTTTTCTCAGTTAGTAGGTTGAGTTCATAGCTTTTTAAAATTATTTTTGTGTTGTCTCTAAGCCTTTATGTTACTTTAAATGCTAGGTTTGGGCCCTATCCCACTTGAATTAATTAGAATATTTATTTATATAATAAAAAAAAATGAACATACTATAATTTGACCATGTATGAAAGAGGTAGTACAAATTTTCTTGGAAGAAGATCCCTACTATGAACCCTCTCAACATATTATTAAAACAATTCTTTCTTTTAAGATGTAACATAATTTTACTCGACAAACAAATTGGACCATTTTTTTAGAAGTGTTGTAAAGTCAAATTACATACAATTAGTGCCCAAGATTTCACTAATGGGTGAAGCATTGTAAATCCATTTCCATGTAGTTGGACTACTAAATGTAGTGACAAAACAATGCTTCAAAATTGACTTGCTTGAACACTTATGAAAAAACATTTGATGAAATCATGAAAGTGGAAGCTCTAGGACTAGATTAATTTTCTTGTACACTTTTATTAACACCTTTGATGAAATGAAGAAAGTGGAAGCAGGATTTTTATGTCTAAATGGTAAATAATTTGGCCATTCAAAGAAAGATTTTATTTTTTTATTAAGGTTCAAACAAGTTTTGAAGGGATCCAAAATCCTACACACAAAATGATATCATTCGAAATAGATCAAGAAACCGTAATCCAACCATAAGACAAAAAAGAGAATAACAAAAATGAACAACAAAATATACAAAACAAAAGGTCTTCATGGCCTTTGTAGCTTCATCATCCATCTGGAAAGTGTCCAACATCATCTTTTTGAGATCTTGTAAGTTTTAGGAAAAGTAGAAGAAGGCTCTTTTAAGGTTTCCTATTATTTTTGTGCATGGTCCTTTAATATTGTCACTAGCCCCCTAAGTATTTGCATCCCTTGCATCCACATCAACCACTTTCATTTGACTCAGTTGTGGTTTATCATATTTGTTAACCAAAGTTTAAATATTCTTTTCAATGTCTTTAATAAGCCTTTGACTGAAAGTGACCAAGATAAAAACAAATCCACTAATGCTTTTGAGTTTAGTTTCAAGGGCTACAAATATTCCCTCGTAATCATTTCTCATGGTTTCAACATCTTTACCCACTTTGTTCAAAGATTTTAAGAGATTCTTACCCTCATTCTCATAACACAAGACCTCCTACTATTTGTTTTCCAACTGACAATAAATTCATGCCAAGTTGATTTTTATATGATTGAATCCATGGAATATACAATTATTCATTTTGAAATAATCAACAACAATATTTCTAGCTATGGACAATCCCTTTCTGAATTAGGCACCTATTATTCAGTGTCAGGGACAACATCCACTAACTGCATTTAATGAGAGGAATCATCATGAATTATAAGGAGAGGAGAGGCATGTTTATATTTAGAGCTAGTGAGGATATTATTTTTGGAAACTCTAGGGATTTTTCCCTCCTTGTCAAGGAATATAGGCTTAGACTCAATCTTGGTCTCCCAATCATCACCCTCTAAATAGAGGCTATCAAATTTTTTGTAGTTTGTATATGTGTCCTTCTTATAGGGAATAGAGGAGGCATTAGGCTTTAGGTTTATCTTGATTAATATTTTATCTCATCCCAAAAAGTATATTAAGTTATCACTTGTTAGAATAATTTAGAATTATAACTAAGAGAGGGGGTGAATCAGTTATCCTCATGTCCAAATGTACCAATTGAACTTTTTAGTACTTCAACAACTCAAATCTAATCAATAATTGAACTCGGTCTCTATAGCATATATCAGAAATGTATAACATGTAGTCTATTGTCCAAAAGTAATTAACTTGTAGAATATAACAACATTCACATCAAAACATTCACATAAGTATAACACCAGGATTTATAGTGGAAACCCAACTTGGGAAAAACCACTTTGTAAAATGCTACTTATTTTCACTCTTTTGAAGTGAGCTCTATGAGAAGCCTACCTAGTTAAAGATTTACAAACAAATTGTTAGATGTGACCTTGTTAAAGGATTTAAAACACTCTGTCAAAAGTGGTATGGTTAGATGACTTAAGAACATCCCATTATAATGTCACCTTAATTAAAGGATTTATACAATGACTTTTAGGTCATCCTTGATTAAAAGATTTAGACTGATACAATGGTTAGAAAGTAATAGTATTTTCTAATCTAAAAAACATACAACTCACTTTGAAAATACAGATCCACTTCACACATAATTTGATTTACTAACTGACCTTCATATTCATCTCCATCTCTGATCTGCTCAAAATTCGCTTCCAGCAATCACCACAACTCTACTCAACTCTTCACAAATTTCACCTTCAGCCTTCTGCTTAGACTTGTTATTCAATAACATTGACCTCTTCTTCATACATAATAACCTCACAATTAGGTATTCCTTTATACCTCTTCAATCATATAGATTAATCTTTTACTACATAATCTCCTCTATAGATCTTAGATTTAGGTCAGATTCATCGAATCCTTCCATCATTATGTTCTTCATCCTTCTAGATACATCTCCAAACTTCTCTTTGAGTTTCCATAAGAAAATGATTTACCATGCATTAAATTCTCCTTACAATTCATTAATAATGTCAACATGTTTTACATATCCCAAGAATTCAACTATGTTGCATGGGAATCTTAATTCTTTCTCCAAATTTAAATTACTGACAATTGGTCAATATTGTGTTTTGTTGGAAATATATATGGAGTAACAAAGAGGGGGGGGGGGTGTGAATCAGTTAACCAAAAAAATATTACCATAGATCCCTTAGATGTCTTAGTAAATCATTTGTTGCTGTTACTCGGTAAACATATAGAGAAATGTTGTAACTCGGTTATTGTAGTGAGTAATAATTATAACTATTCTTAAGCATTCATTAGTGATTAACATGCATGCATAAAGACAATAACATGAACACAAGAGACACCAGATTTAACATGGAAACCCAATATGGGAAAAACCACCAACGTAACTAGTTACTATTTTTCACTCTTCTGAAGTGATGCCCTGTTAGGAGCCAACCCGATAAAAGGTTACAAAACACACTATTAGGTGTGACCTTGTTAGAGGATTTAATCACCCTATTAGGAGTCACCTTGTAAGAGGTCTTTGAAAAATTCAATAGAATTGTCACCTTGTTAGAGGATTTACAAAATGGTTGTTAAACCAACTCGGTTAAGAGATTTTGAAATCACTACTACAATGGTAAGAAAGTAACAATGAAATGACCTGAATAATGATGCAACTAAATTGCTGATTACAGATCTCTATTTTACTTCACTAGATCCTTCCTGATCAAATAAATCTTTGCTACTCCTCAAGGATATCTAACCATCCTTCAAAATTCACACACACCTTCCTTCAAAATGATTTGCATGTTCGCTCACAAACTTCCACACTTTCACTCTACACTTCACACCTTTTAATTCACCACTTGACCTTCTATATATATATATATATATATATATATATATATATATCATTCAAATTGTCAAGTCGGCACTAATAATCATTAACACTCATTACAACAGTCGGCTGGGATAAACAAACTTTATTTCTCAAATTAACAAAATCCTTTATTAGGCCGACCTTGCTTAGTAAATACCAATCCTAAAATATTTCCTTCGGTGACCGAGTGAACTCAGTTACCATTGCAAATTCTACAACATCCTTTGGAGACTGAGAGAACTCAGTAAACACTACCTTTCCTTTGATAACCATGGAAGCTTAGTTAACACTATTTTCTGCCATACTTTCCTTTGACGCTTGAAAGATCTCAATAGACACTAAAAACCGCCTGCTAACCGACTAAGCTCGATAGACACATAGAACTACTTAATGATATGACATTTGTGTGACATCAAAGACAACACATAATTAGACAATTGTATCCAACAATCTCCCTCACACAATTGTATCCAACAATCTCCCTCTTTGGCATTGATGGCAACACAACATGTCATAGCATAATGAAATTTCATAGAAAACATAGAATAAGGAACAAATCCTTAGCTTCATTCTAATTCTCATCTTCCTCAAACTTCTCTCTTTGACTAAAAACTCTCCCTCTTGACTTAAAATTCTCCTTAGAAATTTCTTGAAATGACAGAAAACTCTCCCTCTTTGACAACACATACCAAAGATAATACACACACTTCTAGTGGATACCAATGTACGTTAAGTACTGATTCATATGCAATGATTCCTATGATGCATCAACTAACTGATCTTCAACATGCTCTGGTTGATGCATCACTAAAAATTTATTTAGTGAGCTTCAGATAGGGGAATGACCCCTAACTTACCTCTTAGATACAAGAATGCATCCTTAGGTAGTGGCTTGGTGAATATATCTACAATCTGTTCTTTTGTATGAACATATTCCAATATGATTTCCTTGTCCTGCACCAATTCTTTGAAAAAGTGATATTTTATAGCAATGTGCTTGGTTTTGGAATGCATTACTGGATTCTTTGAAATATTTATTGCACTTGTATTATCACAAAACATAACAACTGGTTATTTGATCTCAACCTTCATTCCTTCCAATAACTATTTAAACCAAACAATATTAGAGTAGTTTACTACTGTAGCAACATATTCTACTTCTGTTGTGCATTGGGATGTGCAATTTTGCTTTTTACTAGTCCAAGATACCAACCTCTTGCCAAGAAAGAATGCTCCACCACTTGTACTCTTTTTGTCATCAATGTTTCCTGTCGAATCAGCATGAGTAAACACTTTTAAGTCCAAATTGCCTCCAAATTTATACCACAAGCCATAATCTTCAGTTCCTCTCAAGTATCTCAAGATTGTTTTGATTGCCATCATATGATTTTCTCTAGGTTTTGCTGAGAATCTTGCTACTATACCAACTACTAAGGCAATATCAGGCCTTGTATGCACTACATACTGTAATTTTCTAATCATTGATCTGTATAAGGTCTGATCTACTTCTTTTGAATCATCATCTTTGGTAAGCTTTAGTCTAGTACACATGGGTGTACCAACTAGTTTTGAATCTTCCATACCAAACTTCTTAATTATTTCCTTGATGTATTTAGACTGAGTAATGTAGATACCATTCTTGTTATGCTAAACCTGAAGACCAACAAAGAACTTTATCTAACCAAACATAGACATTTCATATTCTTTGTTCATTTTCTCTGAAAATTCTTTGCATTGATCATCATTCCCTGTAAACATAGTATCATCCACAAATATTTATGCCAAGACAATTTTGTTATTTGGTCCTTCTTTGATGTACAAATTACTATTATCATTAACTCTTTTGAAATCAATCTGAATAAGATAGTTATGTAATCTTTCATACCATGCTCTAGGGGCTTGTTTTAGACCATACAATGCTTTCTGTAACTTGTAGACCATATCCTTTTTGTCTAGATCAATAAAACCTTAAGGTTGCTCAATGTAGACTTTATCAAGAATACTATTGAGAAATGCAGATTTTATATCCATTTGATATACCTTAAATCCTTTATGTGCTTCATATGCAAGTAGAGTCCTTACACCTTCTAATCTTGCAATAGGAGAAAAATTCTCTCCATAATCTATACCTTCTTCTTGAGAATATCCTTTACATACCAATCTAGCCTTGTTTCTTGATACTTGACCATCTTCATTCAACTTATTTTTGAATACCCATTTTGTTCCAATTACATTTTTATCTTTAGGCCTAGGTACAAGAGTCCATGTTTTGTTCTTCTCTATTTCTTCTATTTCTTCATTCATAGCCTCAATCAAACTTTCATTTTCCAGTGCATCTTTGACATTTATAGGTTCAAAATTAGCAAGTAAACATGTACCTTTTAGTTTGCTTCTTGTCATAGTACCATTTGATTTGTTTGCAATAATCTGATCTGGTGTACGATGCCTCCTGACATACTTGGCCAATACAAGTTCCTTGCCTCTTGAATGAGTTACATTGTCATCTTCTTGAATTTCATCTTCAGGTTCACGTTCAGGTTGCTCGGGCTTGGTAGATATTTTCTTGGTAGCTTCAGACTGAGACTCGGTTCCTTGTGACTTAGTTTGAACTTCTTCTTGTGACTCGGTTACTATACTGGGCTCCGTAGATGTAGTTTCCTTGTTGACAGATGTATCTGACAATGTATCAGGCTAAATGTAAACAAATCTTTTGTAATCCTCTAGTTCCTTTTTGCTTTCTTCTTCAGTCTTTTCTGCAAACTCATCAACTTTCACATGTGCACTTTCTATGATTTTATGAGTAGACAAATTCAAACATCTATATGCCTTACTTTTACAAGAATATCCCAAAAATATTTTTTCATCACTTTTTACATCAAATTTTCCTTTTCTAGATTCTTTTAAGATGTAACATTTACTACCAAATACTTTCAGGTAACTTACATTGGGTTTATAGCCATACCATAACTCATAAGGAGTTTTGAGTGTGTCTTTCCTCAACTATACCTAGTTCAAGGTATGAACTATAGTGCTAATGGCTTCCTTCCAGTATTTTATAGCAATGTTCTTTTCCATCATTCAAGTCCTTGCACAATCCATGATAGATCTATTCCTCCTTTCAACTATTCCATTCTACTCAAGAGTTCCCAGGGCTGATACCTATCTTTTGATTCCTCTTTCAACACAAAAATTATTGAATTCATGGGAGATGAATTCACCACCTCTATCTGATCTCAAGCACTTCATTCTTTTCCCTGTTTCCTTTTCTACTCTTGCCAAATACCATTTGAATTTCTCAAATGCTTCTGAATTTTCTCTTAAATACATAACAATCATCATTCTAGAGTAATCATCAACAAAGAGAATAAATAATTTTTCTTTAGTATAGCTTTCAATTCCAATAGGTCCACATAAATCAGTATGCATAATTTCCAAAATATCTTCAGACTGATAGTTTTTACTTTTAAAGCTAGTCTTTCCCATTTTTCCAATCTGACAATTCTTGCATAGACCAACATCAGGTTTCTTCAAAGTAGGAATGCCTCTTACTTTCTTGAATTTGCTTATTTTCACCATGTTATCAAAATTTACATGACATAACCTTTTGTTCCATAACCAACTTTCTTCAATTTGAGCAACAAAACATGAGCATTCACCAAGATCAAGATAAAATAGGTTACCTTTGGTTTGTTTGTTTGATCCAATCAATTTTCCCTTGTCATCCAGCAGTCTTGCTTTTCCATTCATGAATTCAAATTTGAATCTAATGTTGATTAGCTATGCTACACTTACAAGATTATGTTTTAGTCCTTCAACCCAATATGCATTATCACATATAAGTTCTTTGGTTAGTGAAATTCATCCTCTTCCTTTTATACAACAAGGTTCATTGTTTCCAAACCTTACACTACCACCATCATAGTCTTCAAAATGTTCAAAATTTGTTTTATCACCAGTCATATGATGTGAACATCCACTGTCTATGATCCATGTATCATTTTTTCTTATATGAGAGATAAGTGCCATCTCATCTTTGTCATCATCAGATTCATCTTTTACAACAATGAAGACAATTTCTTCTTCACTATCATCAGAATCCTTAGCCAGAAAACATGTTTTCTTACCTTTATCCTTGAATGATTTGAAATTCTTCTTGCCATTGTACTTGTGACCTTTCTTCTCATCCTTTCTTTTCTTGTTCAGGCACCTAGCTACAATATGACCAATTTCTTCACATGAAAAATAGATTAAGGGAGTTTTACCTTTGTATTTACCTCTACCTCTAGAATATTTCTTTGCAAGTAATGCTTCAATAACTTCAAGATCACTATTATAACTTTCCTCGTATTCTTCTTCACTTTTTGACTAGATTTTCTTGCCCTTCTTAAGTGAAAGTTTGGCCTCAAATGTTGATTCAATATTTTTAGAAGTTGGAACATAGTTGTCATAGTTATCCAATTCAAAGGCTGTCAATCTTCCAACTAAGGCATCCAAAGTTATATTGTGATTTTCTTCACATCTTCTTTCTTGAATAACAGACACTCTTATTGCATAGATAGGGAGTAATGTTTTGAGAACCTTACTTATAACTATCTCATCATCAATTGTTCTTCCAGAAGCTCTGATTGCACTAACACTTGCCTTGATCATTTCAACATATTTTGCAATGTTTTCATCTTCTCTCATTTTCATCTGATCAAATTGTCCTCTTAGGCTTTCTGCTTTGGCTCTCTTCACATTTTCATCACCACCATAAATTTTCTTTAGCTTGTTCCACATTGCATATGTAGTAGTGCAGACTTTGATCTCATCAAATTCTTTATAGCTAAGAGCTGATGCAATGTCTTCAATAGATAATGTGCCAGTAGGAACTATATATTCTTGATCAAGATATTTGCATCTTGAATCACCAATGGAAGCTAGATGAAGTCTCACGAGACCTTGCCATGCTAAAAATTTATCTTTGTTAAGCCTTGGAATTTCTCTCTTGTAAGACATCCTGATCTTTAGCATAGGTCCTTGAAACCCTTCCTGCAAGAACCAAAAGCTCTGATACCAATTGTTGGAAATATAGATGGAGTAACTAAGAGGGGGGGGGTTGAATTAGTTAACCATAAAAATATTACCATAGATCCCTTAGATGTCTTATTAAATCATTTGCTATTGTTACTTAGTAAACATATAGAGAAATGTTGTAACTCAATTATTGCAGTGAGTATTAATTATAACTATTATTAAGCATTCATTAGTGATTAACATGCATGCATAATGAAAATAACATGAACACAAGAGACACTAGATTTAATGTGGAAACCCAATATGGGAAAAACCACCAATGTAACTAGTTACTATTTTTCACTCTTCTAAAGTGATGCCTTATTAGGACCCAACCTGGTAAAAGGTTACAAAACACACTGTTAGGTGTGACCTTGTTAGAGAATTTAATCACCCTGTTAGGAGTGGCCTTGTAAGAGGTCTTTGAAAAATTCAATAGAACTATCACCTTGTTAGAGGATTTACAAAATGGCTATTAAACCAACTCGATTAAGAGATTTTGAAATCACTGCTACAATGGTAAGAAAGTAATAATGAAATGACCTGAATAATGATGCAACTAAGTTGCTAATTACAGATCTCTGTTCTACTTCACTAGATCCTTCCTGATCAAATAAATCTTTACTGCTCCTCAAGGATATCTAACCATCCTTCAAAATTTGCACACACCTTCCTTCAAAATGATTTGCATGTTCACTCACAAACTTCCACACTTTCACTCTACACTTCACACCTTTTAATTCACCACTTGACCTTCTATATATATACCATTCAGATTGTCAAGTTGGCACTAATAATCATTAACACTCATTACAATAGTCGGCTGGGATAAACAAACTTTATTTCTCAAATTAACAAAATCCTTTATTGGGCCAACCTTGCTCGGTAAATACTAATCCTGAAAGATTTCCTTCGGTGATCGAGTGAACTTGGTTACCACTACAAATTCTGCAACATCCTTTGGAGATTGAGTGAACTTGCTAAACACTACCTTTCCTTTGATAATAATGGAAGCTCAGTTAACACTATTTTCTACCATACTTTCCTTTGATGCCTGAAAGATCTCGGTAGACACTATAAATGGCCTGCTAACTGACTGTGCTCAGTAGACACATAGAATTGCTTATTGATATGACATTTGTGTGACATCAAAGACAACACATAATTAGATAATTGTATCCAACAATCTCCATTAGATAATTGTATCCAACATGTTTATCTTCTCGGTCATCACTGTGTAACTTGGTCATCACTACAAACTGTCTTCCTCAATAAATGGAGTCTTTTTTTAGTAATTTCCTATTGCTCGACAATTACTGATGTTTGGTCAAAACTAGATTTACTCAGTATATACTAGCACTTAGTTGACACTAACATCACTCAGCTTAAACAATATTTCTTCACTTTTTCTCGGTTAAGCCTACCTTTGGAGTCTTTCTTCTTACTTAGATAAAAAATACATTATCTTATCAATGTGCCAACTAATCAAGTACCCATTGAAGTATCAAATAACTCAACCTTTCCTTAGGTTCTCTTGTTATCTCCTTTACCAAATCCTCTTCGTCAGTCAATAGATATGGTACTCTCCTAGATAGCAACTGTCTTACCAGTTAAGATTTGACATGAATGACAATATAATGATTGTTTCAATTGTAGTTTCCAATGATCTCCCTCTTTGGCATTTATGGAAACACCACATGAATAACACATGATTTACCTAACAATCTAAAATCCCTATGCATTATATTTTTGTAATATCATTAACTTCATTTTGATTCACAACTTTTTCCTTGCCTGATCACTTTTTCAATTACTCCCTCTGAATCCTTTCTGTATCTTTCTCTTAGGTTTCATTGAATCTTCTCCCTTTGTGTTTTTCATCTGAATCTCTCCCTCTTTGACAATAATGCCAAAGTTATATCTATCACTTCCATCTTCTACATGTAGATGTCTTCATGTTAGTTTTTTATGTTGTATTCTCCTTCTGTCATTTGATTATGACTAATTATCATCTCTGCTTCACTTCTCACAACTCTAGGTAGATCTGAAAGTGTGACCTTTCCTGCATCAATTTGTCAAATATTCTCTTGAACACATTTTATGTAGTGCTCCTAGTTGACTAGGCTACCTCAGTTAGGGGAATCATCCCTAGTTTACCTCTAAGATATTCATGAGCATCCTTTGGTAAATATTTTGTGAATATATCTACTAATTGTTCCTTTGTATTCACATATTCCATTCTCACTTCTTTATCTTGAAATAGCTCTCTCAAGTAATGATACTTGATAGAAATATGCTTAGTCTTAGTGTGCATCACTATATTCTTTGGTATATTAATAGCACTTGTGTTATCACAAAAAATAACAACTAACTTAGTGATTTCTTCTTTCATTACTTTTAATAATTGTTTGATCCACACTAAATTTGAATAATTCATTGCTACTGCTACATACTCAGCTTCTATTGTAGATTGGGAAATGTAGTTCTTTTTCATGCTTGTCTAGGAAACTAATCTCTTTCTTGCAAATAATGCTCCACCACTTGTACTTTTTCTATCATCAACATTTCCAACCCAATCTGCATCAGTGTAAAATCTTAGTTAAAATTTGTCATTCTTCTTATAGTATAATATATAATCCTCAGTTCCTTTCAGATATCTCAAGATTCTTTTCACTACCATCATATGATTCTCCTTAGGATTGGCAGAAAATAATGCCACAATCCCAACTACTAGGGCAATATCTGGTCTACCATGGACAACATATTGTAGCTTTCCATTCATAGATCTATACAAGGTTTCATTCACTTTAGTTGTATCATCAGTTTTAGATAGTTTATGTCTAGTAGCCATAGGAGTACTCACTAGTTTGGGGTCTTCCATAAAAAAAATTTTCAGTATCTCCTTAACATATTTAGATTGAGTAATGTACATACCTTTTTGCATATGATAAACTTACAAACCAACAAATAATTTGATCTCACCAAACATAGACATTTCAACAAAAAAATTGAAATGTCTATGATATCATCAACAAAAATTTTGAGCTAAAAATATCCCTTTACCTTTCTTTGTCTTCATATATAGATTATTGTTGTCATTTGTCCTTGTAAATCCAATCTTTACCAACTAATTATGCAATCTCTCATACCATTCTCTAGGGGCTTGTTTTAGTACATACAATGCCTTGTTTAGCTTGTAAACCATATTTTTCTTGCTCGGGTCAAAAAATCCTTCAAGTTGTTCAATGTATACCTCTTCTTCCAATATACAATATAAAAATGTAGATTTAACATCCATATGATATACTTTGAAACCTTTATATGCAGCATATGCAAGTAGATTCCTCACTCCTAATCTTGCAATAGGGGAAAATGTTTCTCCATAGTCAATTCCCTCTTCTTATTCATACCCCTTGCATACCAATCTTTCCTTGTTTCTTGTGACATCTCCATGTTCATTTAACTTATTTCTGAATACCCATTTTGTTCTAATAGCATTCTTGTCTTCTAGTCTTCACACTAGAGTCTAGGTATCATTCTTTTCTATCTAATAAATCTCTTCATTTATGGCTTGTATCCAATCATCATTCTCTAAAGCATCTTTTATAGCTTTAGTCTCAAACTCACATAATAAGCATTTATGATCTTTCAACTTACTTCTTGTCATGATTCTAGACTCTTTATCTCCAATGATTTTTTCAGCTAGTGATGTCTTCTTACATAATGTGCCAATGTAGGTTCAGATTTGTTTTCTCCTTGTCTAGGATCTTCATGTTCATCATGAAAATTATCTACTTCTTCTTTGGTTTTCTCAACAATGTCCTCCTAATGCTCAACATTACCTTCCTGATTCTTGACAACATCCTCTCGATGCTCAACATTACTTATTTGTGACTTTGCATCTAGTTCAGGTGTATTACTTGCCTCTCCTCCTTCCATGTATACAAAAGATCTGTAATCTTCAGGTTCTTGCTTGCACTCCAATTCATTCTTTTCTTCATATTCATCAACTCTAACATTTTCACTTTCCACAATTTTTTTAGTGTTATAATTCAAACACTTATAAGGTTTTCTCTTAGTGGATAACCTAGGAATATACCTTCATCACTTTTGTGTCAAAATTTCCATTCTTATTGTCTTTCAGTATATAGCATTTAGTCCCAACGACTCTAAAATACTTCACATTCAGTTCATAACCATGCCATAACTCAAAAGGTGTAGAATTTGTACCTTTCTTGATTTGTACTCAATTTAAGGTATAAATAGTTTTACTTACAACTTCTCTCCAATATTTTTGTGCAACATTCTTCTCAATCATCAGTGTTCTAGCACAATCCATAATTGACTTATTTCTTCTCTCTGCTATGCCATTCTATGGAGGTGTTCTTGGTGCATACATATGTCTCTTGATTCATCTATCATTGTAGAATAGATTGATATAAACTCTCCATCTCGGTTAGATCTAAAACATTTTAGGCTTCTACCAATTTCTTTTTCAATTTTTCCCAAATACCACTTAAACAACTAAAATGCATCAGATTTCTCTTTCAAAAACATTAGAGTCATCAACAAACAGAGTAAAATAATTATCCCCACAATAAATTTGTACACCCATAGGTCCACAAAGGTTAGTATGAACCAATTCCAAGATATTTTTAGAGGTATATGTCTTGCTCTTAAAACTAGACTTTTTCCTTTTTCCCAATTGACACTATTTACACATCACATTATCAGGTTTCTTCAATCTCAGTAAACCTCTAACTTTCTTATTTTTACTAATAGTTACCAGATTGTCAAAATTCACATGACACAGCCTCTTATGCCATAACCATACATCATCAAATTGTGCAAACAAACATGTTTCTTCAGATAGGTCTAGATAGAACAAGTTACCTCTTATCTTTTCTCCACTTCCAATTAGTTCACGAGTGGCATCAAATATTTTAGTGTTTCTATAATGAAATTCTACTTGGTAACCAGTATTGTTCAACTGTGCATCACTCAAAAAATTATAGTTAAGACCTTCAACCCAGTAAGCATTTTCACATGTGATTTTATCAGTCAACTTAATTGATCATTTACCTCTCATAGGACATGGTGCATCATTACCAAATTTAACACTTATACGTTTGTAATGATTTAGGGTGTCAAATTAACTTTTATCACTAGTCATGTGATGTGAGAAACCACTATCAATAATCCATTTATCACCTTTACTCACATAAGAAATAAGTGCATTTTTGTCATCTTCATCAGAATCATCTTTCATTGTAACATAAACAACTTCAATATCACATTCATCAAATTCACTAGTGTCGCTGTCAATTTCTTCTTCTACAATATAGCAAGATTTCTTACCTTTGTCTTTGTAGTCTATGTACCTTCAGTGATCTCTATCATTTCTCTTGTCCTTGTACTTACTTTCCCTTCTCTCATCCTTGTCAGTCCTATCAAGGCATCTTGTTCCAATATGGCCAACTTTGTTACATGAAAGATAGATTATAGCAAGTTTACCTTTATATTTCCCTTTTTATATTTGTATCCTTCTAGCCATGAGTTCCTTAAGATCATCTATTTCCTAATCAGAAGTATCACTATCACTATCACCATCACTGTCACTGTCACTATCACTTTTCACACACTTTTATTTTTCCTTCTTAGACTTATGCAATACCATTTGTGATTTGAAAGCATATTCAACATTAGGAATGGTGTAGTTATTGTACAGACAAAAGAAGTGCACTTCTATGAATCCTTACAATCAAGAACACTCAAGAATGAGGTCACAAAAATTGATCCATAGCTCTCTATGTATGGAGTTGCAAGATTTGAAAATTGCTCTCAACTAGAGCTATTAAGCTAATGACCTTTCTAGTCAACCACACAATGAGAGATTTAAATGAGGACAAGAGCAAGAGTGCCAATATCTCCAAGAATCAAATGAAATGCAATGCAAGTAATCTAAGAATGAAGATGTAAGCTAAGCTAAATGATAACAATGTAATGCTTGAAAGGAAATCTAATCTATGAAAGGAAAGTACAAACTAGACTAAGAAAGGAAAGTACAAGTGTTAAAAATCCCTCCTAATTAAGCTATGTGAGACTAATCTATTGCATAAAGGAAATCTATACTAAGAATTCCATGATTATGCAACTATGAAAGAAAACTAAATGAAATGCAACAACAATGTCTTCAAATCTTGGATGCAAGAATGTCTTCCAAGAGCTCCAAATAACCTAGAAAACCTATAGCATAACATTAGCATAAAACATGAATGGATGTCTCTATATGTGAGGAAGAGAGCTCTCCTTCTATAGGAAATAAAAAGGAATGGACCATGGATATTAAGAGGAAAAAGACTTAATCAATTATGGAGCATCAAAGAGGGGAAATCCATGTGCACAAGTATCCTCCAATGAAAAAATAAGAGTTGAGTTTTGTGTCCATATGAGACAAAAAGTGCTTTTTCCCTTTTTATAGAATAATGTTTTGTTTGTGCAACTTAGGATAAGAGGAAAAGGTGGGGCTTTTTATTTATTAAAAGGGGAGGAAATATTCCTTTTGAATAAATAAAAACTTTAGGATAAAATGGTTAGCCCAAGGAAAATAATCAAAAATGACAAAATAGGATTTGATCAAGAAAATTGATATAATTGATAAAATGTTGATTTTTGAAAATATTGATTCAAGGATTTGATAAATTGCTGAATGGGGGCCCAAAGTCTAGGTGACCATTTTAGAGTGCATACATTTTCCCCTCTTTGACTAATGTTTGATCATTTTAGGAACACATGTAGTGGAAGAAGAATTGAAATGTGAGATCAATTTGGGATCACAAAACAACCCAGATGTGTGTTCATTTTGGGAACACATCAGGACAAAAATAAGAAAAAGCTAAAATAGAAGACCAACACCGTCACTGCTAGGTGCAAATCAAGCCTTATAAAAAACTATCATTGTCACTACTAGGAAATAATCAAGTCTAAAAAAATATGAATCTCAAGTTGAGCTGAATGATAAAGCTGAATCAAAGATTAAAGCTGATAGGTACTACCCCCTCGGAATCAAAATCAAAATCAGGTAGAGGAGAATAGGAAATTGATAAAAGATGATCAAATCATAATGAAATCATAATCGAAGATAAAGGATAATAGGATAACCATTAGGTAGTGAAAACATGCCCCAGTGATGAATTAGAAGAAAAGAAATGGGGTGAATGAAAGACTAGAAGTTTGAAAGACATGAAAAGAAAGAAATTCCATCAAAGATCAAAGAATTATGGCTCAAAAGGTCAATCAATGCATAGAAGAAAGAGAAAATTTTGAAACATGATTTTTACTATCAAGATGACCTCAAATTTTGATTTTGAGTCTGAAAATGGATCGAGGACGTCGAAATTAGCTAGGGGTGCAATTTTCACACAATTCTGATGTGTTTTGAAAATAGGTCAAAAAGTCAAAATGCTATATAAAGGGGTGAAAAGAAGGTTAACCCCTTGTGATGATAGGAAAAGGATGTGATGTGAAAGACAAGGAGTAAAAGACATGATTGAGAATAGGAAGGATGAGTGCAGTTGACCAACTAGTTCATGAAAGATAAAAGGAGAACTCTCTCCATATGCGAGATGCAAAACTAATCTAACATGAACCTAAAAATGCAAGATACTATGAAAAGTGGTTTACTTGCAAGGTCACAATGCTTATAGACATCTAATTATCATCATCGAGTGTTATTGGTAGCATCATAAGATCATACAATACACACTAGTATGACTATGGGTATATGAATATGATCTATATCAGATAGAGATGTGGGAATCCCACCTAGGCACCAAAGATATGTAGGTCAAGATGACTAGCGTAGTGAGATTACCTAAGTTTAATATAGCAAGATTATCCTTGCATCAGGACACAAGAAGGTTAAGATAGCTATAAGCATTCACTCGTGAAATAGTCAAGGATAATACCTTGTCAATCTCTAGTGTCAAGTAAGACTAGCATAAATGCTCATGACAGTTAGGATCAACGAAATATACCCACAAGAAAATAAAGAAATAAAACATGTTATCATACCCTCAGTCTTCCAGCTATGCATCATCGAAGACATCTCAGGGAGAGACCACTCATCAAAGAAATTCTCATAGACAACACACAAAGAAAAATAAAGTCAACATATCTCAATTGAGTTGATTGTTTAAGTGCGTGTGTGTTGGTCATAGAGTCAAACTTCGAAAATCAAATTTGCTAATGGGAAATATCACATCATACTTAGACTGGTGGGCAAGACATCTGATAAGTGTTGAGAAACACTCGACACTAGGGTAGTGTTGAAAAACACTGTTTGGGGTGGTGTTGAAAAACACCTATTTGTGAAATGCCCCAAGAGACAAACGTACCTAAAGGACCTATGCTAACAGGTATACCCCCTAGACAAAGACAAAGACCAATTCCAAACCAAGGCAACAAGGTCAAGGCATGATGGAAAATGGCTAAGTGTTGACGATGCATGCTAAAAGACAAGGGTGCAAAGGCCTCAAGTAGTGCCTATTTCCAGGTTTTCACCACTTGATAGATTTTTTTTATTTTTTCAATTTTTTTGTATTTTCTGCTACCAAGGCACATGTTTCCAAGTTTTCACCAAGGCACTCTTTTTATTTTTATTTTTTAATTTTTAATTTTTTTTTGTATTTTTCAGGACTTTATATGCTTTTTAGGATTTTTTCAGCATCATATATGAATTTTTTTGGAATTTTTTTAGGATCAATAAATATGTACAAAGGATGCCCCCAGAAAAAATAGGCATCATGGATAGAACTTCTTGAGATGTAAAACATTAATAGGATCAGGGATCTATTCCCCCTGTTCATCAGATAGCAAGTAAGCACCTATCCCAAAAGAAGCAGTAATAATGTATGGTCCAAGCCAATTAGGTTCAAATTTGCCCTTTTGTTCTCGATGTTGTTGATTTTTAGGATTCTCATGCAGGACAAGATCTCCTACTTGAAATTCTCTAGGGTGAACCTTCTTGTTGAATACTTTGGACATATGCTTTTGGTAGACTCTCATGTGATCAAAAGATGTTCTATGTTTCTCATCAAGAAGTTCCAATTCTTGCAATCTCATGGCACAATAATCTTCATCTATAATCAAACCTTTGAGAGAGACTCTAAGTGATGGAATCTCAACTTCTAAAGGTAATATTACTTCAGCACCATAAGTGAGGGAAAAAGGAGTAGCCCCTGTGGGAGTACGAATACTCATTCTATAAGCCCATAAGGATAGATTGATCTGTAAGTGCTAGTCTCTACCATTCTTGTGAACTGTTCTATGGAGAATCTTAAGAATGGTTTTATTAGAGGCCTCTGCTTGTCCATTTCCTTGTGGGAAGTAAATGGAGGACCAATGTTACTTTATCTTGAATTTCTTGTAGAGGTGTGTAAGGTCCTTGTTTTTGAACTGACCTCCATTATCAATGATTATCTTAGAAGGTATGCCAAACTGACAAATGATGTGATTCAATATGAATAAAGAAATTGTCTATCCTGAAGCAACAGATAGTGGAATGGCTTCTACCCATTTGGTAAAGTAGTTAGTAGCAGTAATTATGAATTTATGTCCACCTGATGAGTTGGGATGAATCTACCCAACAAGGTCAAAGGCCCAACATTGAAATGGCCAATGAGAAATAGAAGGAATGAGCTCCCTACCTAGAACATGAATCAGGTATCCATGTTTATGACATTTTTCACAAGACTTGGAAAAAGCTATAGCATCCATCTGCATTGTGGGCCAATAATACACTGCCCTAAGCAATCTTCAGGCCATGGCAAGACCATTGGAATGTCCTCCACAAATGCCCTCATGGATGTCAACTAATGCTCAGTCAGACTCATCCTTTTCCAAGCACCTAAGAAGTGTCCCATCTAAACCCCTCCTATACAGATCACCAGAGATAAGGGTATGGTGAGAGACATTACAAACAAGGTTTCTTTATTTAGATTGGTTAAATGATTTGGTAATGATGCCATCATGAAGGTATGAATAGATAGCACCATAATGGGAAGACTCATGAGTGACGAAGGTACAAATGACATGGCTTTTAGAGGAGTCAAAAATGGGATGGTGTAGCTCTTCCACTAGGAATTCAAATCTTGATTCATGTTGTTCCAATTGAAGGAGTGAAGCTAATGTAGCCATAGCATCTGTAGCCTTGTTTTCTATTCTAGGGATCTATTGAAATGTTACAAATGTGAAATAGCATCACAATGAATCAACCATCTTCTTGTAAGGTATCATCTTATCATCCTTAGTTTGGTATTCTTCATTTACTTGGTTGATTATCAATTGTGAATCCCCAAAGACATGCAGCTCTATAATTCCCCATTCTATGGCTATCTTCAATCCATTGGTTAGGGCCTCATATTCAACAATGTTGTTTTTGCAAGGGAACAATAATTTATAGGACTTTCGAATAGTACACCCATGAGGGGAAACAAACAACACTCCAGCTCCTAATCCATTTTGCATATTTGAACCATCAAAGAACATCTTCCAAGTATGTGTGGTCATGTACATTATGTGCTCATCTAGAAACTCAACTTTCATTGGTGCTTTGTCTTGGATTGTAAAATCAACTAATTGGTCTACAATGGCTTGTCCTTTTACAGCCTTACGCTCAACATACTCTATGTCAAATTTTGAAAGAATCATCATCCATTTAGCAAGTCTACCCATGAGGGTAGCCTTACCAAGAAAGTATTTTAGAGGATCAATTTTGGCTATGAGGTGTATTATATGTACAAGCATGTAGTGACACAACTTTTGGGAAGCAAACACCACTGCAAGGCAAGACTTCTCAATACTAGTATAATTGACCTCATAGGAAACAAGTGTTTGGCTGATGTAGTAGATGGCTCTTTCCTTCCCCATATCATCAAGTTGAGCCAACAATGCCTCCAAGGAAGATTCTGTCACTGAGATGTACAAAATCAATGGTTTTCCTCAGATAGGAGGCATCAAGATTGGAAGATTAGCCAAGTATTTTTTTATTTGATCTAGGCTCTTTTGGAAATCCTCGTTCCAAGCACATGTGGATCCCTTATGCAGTGTCTTGTTGAATGGTTTTTCTCTATCTAAAAGCTATGAAATAAACCTCCATATGGATTGGAGTCATCCTTGAAGACTTCTCATTTGACTAATGTTCTTAGGAGGTGGCATATCTAATATGGCTTGAACCTTTTCAGGATCCACCTCTATTCGTTTGGCTAAAATTATGAATCCTAGAAGTTTACCTGAGGTAACTCCAAAGGCACACTTTTTTGGATTCAATCTTAACTAAAACTCCTCCATTCGATCTAGAATTACTTCCAAATATTGTAGGTGTGTACCCCTTTGTTTAGACTTGGCCAAGGTGTCATCCACATAATCCTCCATGTTTTTATGCATCATATCATGAAATATTGTGGTCATAGCTCTTTGGTATGTGGCTCCTACATTTTTTAATCCAAATGGCATGACATTCCAACAATAGGTTCCCCATGCACATGTGAATGTTGTCTTTTCTTGATCCTCAGGAGCTATTTTTATTTGGTTATAACTGGGAAAACCATCCATTAAAGAGTATTTCTCATAGCCCGCAGTCATATTCACTATCATGTCTATGTTAGGGAGTGGAAAGTCATCCTTTGGGAAAGCTTTGTTAAGATCTCTGAATTCTATGCATACATGAATGGACCCATCATGCTTTGAAACTGGAACAATATTTGAGATCCACTCAGCATAGTCGATAGCTCTAATAAATCTTGCTCCTAAGAGCTTTTCTAATTCATCCTTAATAAGGAGATCTATGTGAGGATGCATTTCCCTCAACTTCTATTTTACTAGTTTAATTCCTGGAGCTATAGGTAAGTGATGCATAATAAGATTAGTGTCAAGTCCTGGCATGTCTGAATATGTCCAAGCAAAATTGATTTTTTTCTTTTGTAAGAACTTTGTGTATGCCTCTTTTTCTTGCACTGACAAAGACTAAGCTAGATGAATCACCTGTGGAGCCTCTTTTGTATTCAAATTTACTAGTTGTGTAGGCTCAATAAGAACTGATGACCTATCTTGAAAATAACTCAACAGGTTATTAAGTACCCCATCCTTAGGTGCCTCAAAGAGGTTTTCACCTTTGGATACGTCCTTTATTTTTACTTTTTTGGGTTTTGACACCACCACATAGTGGTTTTTGCCATCAGAACCATTGCTCTTTTTTTTTCTTTTCTTTTATTTTGTGACTAAGGTACTTAATATCTGGATCCGTCATACTTGTTGTAGGTTCATTGGTGGAAGAGACTATGGGTTCAAGAGCATTCAGGTAGCAAGCTATTTCGTAGTCATTGTGAAAAGTGAGGAGCTGAGGCTCTTGATAAAGTTGTGACCAATCAATCAAATGATGGTTTACAAGGGGTAGGTCAATGACTGGTTCAACATTATTGATACAAATGGTAGTATCCTTGGTGATCACACAGTTAGGATCTGTCAAGTCTCCTTCTAAGGTACCCAAATTAGGACTCGTCCTACCAAACAAAGCATCATCCACTAAGGCAATTTGAGGAATCCAATCCTCTAGTCCTACACTAATTTCATTGGTCACATCAGGTTGAGTACTATAGGTATGAACAACATCCATGTCTAAATCAACTATTCCATCTAAAAGAGAGTCCCACTCGAACTCATGTGAATTTGTTTTTGAATCTCTGTTGGGATGTTTACACCAAGAAGGCTTGGGATGCCTTGATGTAGAAGCTTTGAGATTGTGAAGGGTATCACCTTCTCTAGTGTCTATATTTTTAGCTACTGAATCATATGAATCCCCCCAAAGGAGATTGGTGGAAGGCATCCAATCATTAGTCATGTCTTGTTGGTTTTGGAGATTAGGTGTATAATCCGAGTCACTGTCACTATCCATCGTAGCTAGGATAGGAAAACTTTTTTTCTTTCCATTATCTAACCCTAGGCCAACCGTTGACTTAGTCCTATGACCAAAAAGAGCATGGTTTAGTGGTTCAACCTTGGCATCTAACCTATGACTGAGAGGGCCATGACCTAGGTAGCCCATGTTGGTGACCAACGTGTATCCTCTCCCATAAGTCTTAGGAGATGGATAAAATTTTTCATTATGTAGGTACTTTTCTTCTCTGTATATCCAATCCCTGACAACCACCTCTTCTTTCTCACCCTGAATAGGTACTAAAGATTCTACAAAAGTATCAAATAGAGTCATGGCTGAAGATGAGTGACGCATCTCTTGTGACGGTTTACCATAGGACCTAGGTGAAATTGGTAAGTTTGTAAAGGAGTCAATTTGATATCCTCCCATACCAAGGTCTATGGATTTGAATTTATCCTTACATTGTTCAAGAGTTGTCCAAAAATTATCTACTTCTCTATTTAAGGGAACATGGGCCCCTGCTAAAATGGCATTAATAGATAAGGTACTATTACTTGGTATGAAGACTTCTATGCCATTGTATGGAAACTTGACACATTGGTGATAGGTAGATAGTACTACTTGCATGTCATGAATCCATGGTCTACCTAGTAGGATGTTGTATGCTAGAGGACTAGCATCAATGATTTGAAACAAAATGTCCTTTTCAACATGACCAATTCTAACTGGAAGAACAACTAACCCCTTAGAACTTCTCTCAGCCTCATCATAGGCTTTGATAGTAATTTTCTTCCTGGTATCAATGGCATGCTCTGAGTAACCTAGGTTTTTCAAAAGACTTAGAGAAAAAATATTGAGCCCAGCACCCCCATCTATCAACACATGCCTAACATGAGTTTTATGGATCATGACCTCAATGTGAAGGGCAAGATTGTGCAGATGGCTCAAGGCTTTATCGTCTTCTTCAAAAAATGTAAGGTAATGTGGGCTAGCAAGGTGGTTGACCATGTTCTAGAATTGGTCAACATCTATATTATTAGGGACATTTGTGGCATGCAAAGCATCCTCAAGGACACGCTTGTGTCTAGGAGACAATTCTAAGAGCGCAAAAATGGAAATCTAAACTGGCATTCGCTGTAACTACTCAACAAGGTTGTAACTCACATCAAGACCAACTGTAGATTTGGGAGGAACACTTTTGGACACTGGTTTCTTAGATTTTCTAGAATTAGGACCTCTAATGATAATAGGACCTTGGGACTGATGCCTAGTAACAACATTGAGAGGTTGAGATGACCTTCAAGATTGAGGACCTCTAAGCACAACAACGGTTCCTTCATAAAATATTGGAGGTGAGCTTACATCATAGTCATAGGGATCATTCCCTTTCATCATGTTGACATCATTATTCACAACCTCAAGCATATTAATGACATTTTCCATAGTTGTATAGGTATAATTGATTATAGCCTTGCCATTCTTACTTTGAGAGGTCTCCCCCTTCTCATACTTAGGCAAGGGCTCCTTAAAGGCTTTGTGGTCTATGTTTGTGGTCAGTCCATCAATTTGTAATTTCCCATTCTCAATAAGGTCTTGAACAAGATGTTTGAGTTTAAAACAACCTTAAATGTCATGCCCAATCCCATTGTGGTATACATAGTAAGATTTCTCATTCCACCAATAAGGTTTAGGATCTGGTATGTGAAACTTTGAAGGATCATGAGGTTGTACCAAATTATGAGAAATCAAGGTCTTAAAAATGTCCACATAAGAGTCTCCAAGCTTAGTGAATTGCCTCTTTCTTGACTTAGATTTATCTTGATACTTGGGCTTGTGCTCTTTTTGATCTAAGGATGTCTACAACTTCATAGCTTGAACTGCATTAGATAGATTAAGAACTCCTTGTTCCTTAGGTTGTGGAGAGTCAACAACTCTGTCATTGACTACGTGCTTATTTTTGTTCCAATATGAGTTCTTTTTGTCCTTGTTGTTGTTGTTATTGTTTTGGCCATTGTTGGTGGTACTCTATTTGGCCAAAATACCTTGTTCTTTTAGAACATCCTCAATGCGACATGCAGTTTCTACCATAGTGTCAAAAGATTTAAAGACCATTTTTCTAACTTCATATCTTAGTTCTTGCATTAGATTGCTCATGATTATATCAATCCTTTCTTCCTTAGGGATGGTCCTAGAATACTTGGAGCATAATTGTCTCCACCTTTGTAAAAATGTCACAAAGGTTTCCCCTTGATTCTATTTTAATTTACACAAATCAAGCATGGTGACTGACCTTGATAAATTATATGCAAAATGCTGCACAAACCTTTGGACAAGTTCTTTGAATATTTTAATAGGATGGGTAATGTTAGTAAACCACTCCATAGCTTGACCTTTAAGGCTCCTTGGGAATAATCTCATAAGGTAGGAGTCCTCATGATGAAATTCAAAGCTCATGATATAGAACTATTGTACATGGTCATGGGGGTCACCACTACCATCATATTTGTCATATGTGGGGATTTCAACCTTCCTAGGAGAATCTACCATAACCACACTTTTGTCAATGGGATTGAGACATATGGAGTCCAAGTTGAAAGTATTCTTAGGAGCCATCATTTTTTCCATAGTCTTTTGTATCTACTTAATCACCTCATCAGTTGAAGGGTTTTGCTTCTTAATCTTTTGATCCACATCAAAGTTGTATGGGACTTTTTCACCCTTATTGATTAGGCTTTCTAAGAATTGATCCTTATTTTGCTCCACATACTTCTCCACATATTTTTGGAAGGATGGTTCTTGTTGCATTGTCATGAAATCAATAGTATCAAAGTTGGCATTACTTCCTCCATGTTGAGAGCCATGATGAGCTCATGGGGAGGGTTGTCTTGAATATCTAGGAGGTGATTGTCTCCTATGATGGTTGTACCGAGAAGTCCTTCTTCCTCTAGGACTAGGTGATCTTGATGAGGTCCTTGACCTTCTTCTAGCTCTTGGACTTGGTGAGGGAGTAGATGGTGGAGAGTGAGTTCCACTGTTGGTACCCCTATTTTTGAATTGATCATGGAGTTGTTGCGCTAGGAGCCTATCTCATTCTTCTTGTGTAGCTCTTCTCCTTATGTCTTGCAAAGCTCATTCCTCATCCTCCAATTGTTTGAACCTTTCTTCCTTACCAGCTTGTTCATCCAAGAAGGCTTTCTTTTCTCTCTCAATGCACTTCAACCTATCACTTGTGTATCATGAGGTGTCTCTAAGTGGAGAAGGTTGTCTTGAATATTTGGATACATTAGCTACATTGATATGAGCATCACCAGACTCATTGTTTTGGTCTTCATGTTGTGACTGTGCATTTGAGTGAGCTTGCCTATGATGTCTTTCAACTCATTGATGAGCACCTAGATACCTTGTGTTGGTAGGAGGTGATCCATGTGGGCTATCAAAAGAAGACCTAGCAGACATCATGTCACCCCTATGTCATTGGAACATGTCATTAAGAGTTTGATTCATTTCTTCTCTTTGTTGTCTAGTGAAGGTGTAACTCATGTCCATATTTAATGAAAAGGTGCTAAAGAGGAACACAATTCATTGGGATTACTCTTTGGGTCAAAACTAACCTCAGACTCACTCTTAGGGGATCGATCAAAAATGGGTTCCTTTCCCTTTCACTGTTGATGAGTCTTGACTAAGGGTAACTGATTAAAGACAACCGGGGGTCATTTTCCTTGATTCACTTGGTACCTTTTTGTAACTGACATGAAAGAAAATAATTCTTGATGATAAGGTGATCTCTCAAAGTGTCAACACCAAACTAAGATAATTAAAGTTCTCTAATGCCCAAAAAGAGATGGAAAGATAGAAATTGCAAATGGCATTACCAACACTGTCAAAGAGGTGCTAAAACCAAAGGATCAATATCCTTGCACGTTTGAATCAGGAGGATGGACTTAGCCCAAATTGATAATTGAAATTGAATTTGAGTGGAAATGATTTGGACAAAAAGAGTACTAGAATTCTCCAAGAATGTTACTAACAAATTTAGAGATATACTTTCTCAATAGGAATAATCTTCTAACTTGAGAATTCTTCCCAAAGTGACTTTGTAAATGAATGACACTACCCCTAGAGGGCTAAAATAGAAATTCAGTGTAAAGATAGGCTTCTAGCAGCAAGATAAGTTACCTTCCTAAAGACCCAGCCAACTAAGAGCAACTGCAAAATGACTGAAACTAGGTATACAATAGAAAATTCTTAGGCAACACTTTCCAAGCTAACGAGGCGACACTTTCAGACTAGGCGACAATTTGTGCAATATAGGGTGACACTTTCCAGGCTAAGTGTGCCACTTTCTAGGCAAGTGAGGTGATAGTTGTGCAGGGATGAACTATCGCATGACAATTCTTAGAACATGATGCGACAACCTTTCAGTGTTGTATGACTCTTTGACTAGTGAATGTCAAAATCTCAGTTTTAAGGCCTGTTTGTTCAATATTTTCAGTTTGAGGGTTGATTTTTTGATTCCAATCACAATGATAGTAGTAAATTGACAAGTTTGCAAATAGTATGTGATCAAACATGTCTTCAAGTACTTGAAACAAGGGCAAAAGCAACCTTGCCAAGACAAACACTTGTGATATCAAAATAGAAAAACACCCTATGAATATTACTGATTATTTGAATGTTTGAGAATGTTAACACTGGTATTACACAATCAAAGACACTTCAAGAAATTTCTATCCTATAAATTCAAGGCTCAATACTTAACAACTTGGCCCATACTTGATGCTCCCTTGCCTCACACAAAGTGGTTGCCCACAATAGATATTGGCTTTGTCATGGAAGTGTCAAAGACACAACCAAAGGAACACATATGGTGAGTAATCTTGGGGTGATCCAGGTTATTCCACTTGGATCAATCCTTGCACCAAGAAGCTAAGTGACAAAAATAGGGTGGCCTCTAACTATGGTTCTTAGTAAGGGTTTCCATTCGTAGTACCCCTCTTGCTCCTCATAAAGGATTGGGACCTCGCAACCTCAAGAGTACCTTAAGCATTCTTGCTCAATACTTTCCTCATGGTCACAATCCCACAAGTACTCACATCAAGCGAAGACAAGCACTACATCTACCAAGGTTTTTTGTCCTTGATAGCCTTGAGTTTATAGTGGGTTGGAATAGCCAGCAATAAGCTTGTCCCCACTTGGGTTATTCCTCTTAATTGCTCAAGAGCAGGCCTACTAAAGGATTATAACAATCTAAACAAAAATTGATCAAATTAAGAGATTCAAGGATTTTGTCTCACCACAAGGGTGGAGAGAATACTCCCCTTATCTCAAAGCTTTCCCCCAAACACACCAAGAAAAGGATCAATTACCCTCTTGCTTTCAAAATCCAAAGATGGGTCAAGATTTTCTAGTTCACCACAAGGGCGAAGAGCATACTTCTCCTACCACCCAAGAATTCCTACAACAAGATATTAAGTGCCTATGAAATGAAACAACTAGCATATTCCGCACTCAATAAAGAAAGCAATTAAACAAGCACTTGATTGGGTTTTTATGCTTTGGGAAGCCCTACAAAAACCATTAGTAGCCCTTGTGCATTTGAAGCTTTGACATGCATTCTTTTAGCAAAAAATTTCAAGTGAATGCACCTACAACCATAACTTGTTAGGCCAACAAGGTTGGAACAATCCAAAATCCAATTAGCTCTAAGCAATCCACTATCAAAAGTATTTAAAGCACTAAAGATGGAACACTTAACTTGCCAAGTAAATGTGAAGTGATTCCAAAAAGTGAAACATTTAAGTCTTCACACAAACTCAAAACAAGTCAACACCTTAGAAAACTAATGAGATCAAGAAAGCATAAAAGGTTGAACTTTGTGGAACATTTAACACTCTTTTCAAGTAGACCCCTCCCCTATGTATGAATGCTAACCTTGCATCCAAAGGGTGGAAATGAGGGGTGATTAGAAATAAGTGAGTCCGACACCCAATGTAGCCAACAAGATCAATCAAAAGTACTTCTCAAGTGAGTGTGAAGTGAGTCCCAAAAAAGTGGAACATTTAACTCCTCACACAAACTCAAGGTGAGTCCACACCTTAGAAAACTAATGACATCAAGAAAGCATAAAAAGGGGGAAACTTTGTGGAACACTTAACGCTCTTTTCAAGTAGACCCCTCCCCTATGTATGAATGCTGACCTAGCATCCAAAGGGCAAAAATGAGGGGCAATTATAAATAAGCGAGTCCAACAACCCAATTTAGCTAACAAGATCAATCAAAAGAACCCTAAAGTTGCTTACCAATACTACTCACAAATGAAAAAGGGTTGAATCAATGGAATATTTAAATTTATAAGAAAACATAGAGTGAGTCCACAAAGTGGTGCATTTAACTCCCTATGCAAACAAGGAATGAATCAATGCCCCCAATCACTCGATGAGATATTTGATATTGGAAACCAAGAAGCATTCACTTACACAAACTTGTAAAAAACAAATCTATGTTCTTTCATTCACCATTAAGAGCATAAAAGAGATGTGCCTATGAAAGCAAGTAAACATTCAAGCCAAACACATGAGAGGTTCTTTTTAAATCCAAAATCCAAATGAAATCTACAAATGAAATCTATCTAACTATAGTAAATCAAACTAGAAAATGGATTAATCTAAACTCAGCCAAAAAGGTCTTAAAAAAACTCATTGTCAAGTACAAGTGACAGTACAGTCACTAGAAATGTCACACAACACTTCTCCACATACGAGGGTGACAGTTTATCCTGGGGTGACAGTTCTCCTTACCTACAGGTGATAGAATGCATAAAACAAAGTGACACTTTCTGTCAAATAGGGTGACACTTTTAACTGGTAAAGTGTCGCACTACTATATAGGAAACTGTCACACAACACTGGTGAAAATTGTCACATGACACTCTAAGATAGAAAACCAGAGACTGAAAATAAAGCCAAAAATTGATGAAAAATTTGACAAAATTGCAGAAACTAAAGGACAAAATGCTAATGTTTTGCCCCACGGTGGGTGCTATAAATGTACACACAAAAGTAGTGCACTTCTATGAATCCTTACAATCAAGAACACTCAAGAATGAGGTCTCAAAAATTGATCCATAGCTCTCTGTGTATGGAGTTGCAAAATTGTAAAATTGCTCTTAGCTAGAGCTATTAAGCTAATGACCTTGCTAGTCAACCACACAATGAGAGATTCAAATGAAGACAAGGGAAAGAGTGCCAATATCTCCAAGAATCAAATGAAATGCAATGCAAGTAAACTAAGAATGAAGATGTAAGCTAAGCTAAATGATAACAATGCAATGCTTGAAAGGAAATCTAATCTATGAAAGGAAAGTACAAGTGTTACAAATCCCTCCTAATTAAGCTATGTGAGACTAATTTATTGCATAAAGGAAATCTATACTAATAATGCCATGATTATGCAACTATGAAAGAAAACTAAATAAAATGCAACAACAATGTCTTCAAAGCTTGGATGCAAGAACATCTTCAAAGAGCTTCAAATAACCTAGAAAACCTACAGCATAACATTAGCATAAAACATGAATGGATATCTCTATATGTGAGGAAGAGAGCTCTCCTTTTATAGGAAATAAAAAGGAATGGACCATGGAGATTAAGAGGAAAAAGACTTAATCAATGGTGGAGCATCAAAGAGGGGCAATCCATGTGCACAAGTATCATCCAATGAAAAACTAAGAGTTGACTTTTGTGTCCATATGAGACAAAAAGTGTTTTTTCCCTTTTTGTAGAATAATGTTTTATTTGTGCAACTTAGGATAAGAGGAAAAGCTAGGGATTTTTATTTATTAAAAGGGGAGGAAATATTCCTTTTTAATAAATAAAAACTTTAGGATAAAATGGTTAGCCGAAGGAAAATAATCAGAAATGACAAAATAAGATTTGATCAAGAAAATTGATATAATTGATAAAATGTTGATTTTTGAAAATATTGATTCAGGGATTTGATAAATTGCTGAATGGGGGCCCAAAGTCTAGGCAACCATTTTAGGGTGCATACAATTATCATAATTAGATACCTCAAAGAAGTAATCTTTCCAACAAGACTTTCCAGAGTTAGAACATTACTAGGGTTACATCTTGATTCTTGTATTGCAGAAATTTTGATAGTATAGATAGGAAGAAAAGCTCTCAATACTTTACCAATAACAGTTCCATCATCAATGTTTTCATTAGCTCCTCTGATAGCATTCACTATCAAGTTTTTCTCTCAATACATTTGTATCTCCACCATAGATAATTGTAAGAGTGTCCCACATTTTCTTGGTAGTAGCGTAGTCTTTGATATCTTCAAATTCACAATAGCTTAGGGTAGATGCAATCTTCAACATTGCTTGATTGTGTTCTTGTTTTTCTTTCATCTCCTCAGAAGTCAAAAGTGCACTAGGTATGACATAGTCATGTTCCACATAGTACTTCACTAAATCACCACTACCAACTAGATGCAATTTCTTAAGACTTTGCCATGCAGGAAAGTTCTCATTGTTCAAATTTGGTACCTTCATTTTGTACATCTTGATCATTTTCTTCAAGTACCTTTAAAATTTTCTCTTTAAGCACCAAGCTCTCTGATACCAATTTTTAGAATAATTTAGAACAACTCAAAGGGAGGTTGAATCAGTTATCCTCAGGTCCAGATGTACTAATTGAACTTTTCAGTACTTTGAAACAACTCAGATCTAATTAGAAATTCAACTCGGTCTCTATAACATATATCAAAAATGTATAACATGTAGTCCATTGTCCAAAAGTAATTAATTTGCATAATATAACAACATTCACACAATTATAACACTAGAATTAATAGTGGAAACCCAACTTGGGAAAAACCACTTTGTAACATGCTACTGATTTTCACTCTTCTGAAGTGAGCTCTATGAGAAGCCAACCCGGCTAAAGGTTTACAAACACACTGTTAGGTGTGACCCTATTAAAGGATTTAAAACACTCTATCAAAAGTGGCCTGGTTAGAGGACTTAAGAACATCCCATTAGAATGTCACCTTGACTAAAGGATTTATACAATGACTATTAGGTCAACCTTGATTAAAGGATTTAGACTAATACAATGGTTAGAAAGTAATAGTAGTTTCTGATCTGAAAAATATACAACTCACTTTGCAAATACGGATCCACTTCACACATAAGCCTATTTACTAACTAACCTTCATATTCATCTCCATCTCTAATCTGCATGGAATTCACTTCAAGAAATCACCACAACTATGTTCAACTCTTCATAGCTTTCACCTTTAGCCTTCTGCTTAGACTTGTCAGTCAATAACATTAACCTCTTCTTCATACATAATAACCTCACAATTAGGTCTTCCTTTATACCTCTTTCATTATATAGATTAATCTTTCACCGTATAATCTCCTTCATTGATCTTAGGTTTAGGTCAGATTTATTATCTCTATTTGAGCATTAAAGGTTTTCTTTAGTATCAAAGACATCAGTCGGTTACCTATGCTACCCCAGTCGGTAAATTGCAAGCACTTCAAGCCAATCGGTCAAGTCTTCACACCAAGCACCAAGGTAGTTCTATCGAGCATTGGTGTACACTGATACTGAGCGTAGTAAATACTGAGTAGACTAGACACCGAGCACCAATATATTTACCAAATAGTATATACAATGTTTATTGAGGTAGATAGTAATCGGCATAGTAATCAACAATGGCATAGTTATCTATGAAAATGGTTACAACAGAATCACAAAACATTTTACCAAGATCGAGGATCATTTATTGTAACATTCCATCATTAATTGTGATGATAATCTTTATGTATTTTCTAGATCTAGTTTATTTTTGTACACCATAGTTCTTAGGGTTTTCTCTAAGATATTGTAACCTAAATTTTTGTATGCATGAGAGAGAAGATTGATAAAGAGGATTAGAACATGAATAGAAATTCTTGAAGTATTAGCCAATTTCATGAATGTTAGTCATGAGGAAGAGTAGAATAGTGTTTAGAGATATTTAGATTAAGCAGAATCAAATAAGGCTACCGATCAGTTCAGAGTAGAGATCTTCACACAGAAAGGTGATATCTATTCAATAATTTCATAGATCTGTATCAGGCAAGTTGAGTTGTCATTAGAAGATAGTTACCTATTATTTTCTAATCAGTAGACCTAACAGTCTATTTTTGTAGATCTCTTAATGGAGTGCACACTCAAGTAGTGTTGTTGAAATCCTATCACTAGGTAGATCTAATCGATCTAACATGTTACTCCTAATAGGGTAAGATCACCAGAAGTGATCACAACTTGTAGCCCTAATAGGAAAACCTTTTCTATCTATAGTAGTAAAGAATTTGTGGGTGTCATCCCCAACATAGTTTTTACCTTCTAACAAGGGTTTTTTCATTACCAAAAGACTTGTGTTATGTGATGATTATCTTATTGATTTCATACTATTTACTTTGATAGTTAAATGAATGAATGACGCATGCAATGGATTCAAGTTATATTTGAAGGTTACTATTGTTTGTTGTTTAAGGTTAGAAAGGTTTAGGACTTAAAAATAAATTTGGGCACTGATTCACCCATCCCCTCTCAGTACCCTATCTCTCCAATTCCAATAATTGGTATCAGAGCACAGTTCTCTTATTGAACACTTTAATCACTAAAGGGTAAAGATCTAACCATGGAGAGATATAAGCTGGATAAAACAATATAGAATCAAAAGATTCAAATGAAAATGTTTGTTGAGTAGTATAATCAAGCCAAGGATGGATTGAAGAAATTATTGGTTGAAAGGAAGAACCTAGCTATTCTGCAAAATGAGATTGGTTACCATGAAGAAGAGATTGGATTTATTTGATCACATTGGATCTAGTTCAAGAAGTATTTTTGATGGATCTAAAAGTATAATTTTTTATTTCTCTAAAAAGAATCTTCACTTAACCGAACAAGTGAAAGCACTACAAATCGGTCAGGAATCACAGATGGTGAGAATGGTAGAAGTAATGAACAATGCTAGATAGGTTAAGCAAGAAAGGAATCTAGCTTTTGAAGACTGAAGATAGTCAAGAAAAGGAAACTGAGATACAAAGACTCATCGAGTGCCATTTTGAAATATCCAATCAGATGATGATTTTGAATTAGGAGGTCAATTGAGTAAATGGTGACCTATCAAGAAAACTTGAAGATATTGGAATACTCAGGGAAGAGAATGAGAAACTAAGAAATGAAGTAAAAACTCAACAACAGCACAATGAAATGATGAAATTGGCTGAAGATAGTTCAAAAAAGATTGATGATTTTGTAACTAATCAAAGAATATTTGGAAGTAAAGTTGGATTAGGCTATACCGGCGAAGGAGAATCATCCTAACAAGCTAAACAAGTCAACAAAAATCAAAGTCAAATACCTAAGCTAATGTCATGTTATCACTGTGGAAAACTAGGACATACCTCTAATGTCTATAGAAGAAAAGCATGAGGTAAACCTCCAATCACTCCTAAGTTTAATGGATATTGTTATTATTGTGGAAAGTTTGGTCACCAAGCTTATGAGTGTAGAAAAAAACTGAATAAGAATGCTAACAATCCTACTATGGAGAAATTATATTATACTTGTAATGAACATGGACACACTGCATGAGAGTGTAAGGCAAAAATCAAGAAAGTATGCACACTAAAACAAAAGAGAAAACCCAAGTCTTATCAATCGAAGAGACAAGGTAATTCATATGTTTGGGATTACAACACATGGGATAATTGTATTGTATGTGGTAGATATGGGCACATTGCAACAAACTGTAATAGGAAAAGATGGGCTGGATACTCATGAAGCTAGATAAGCATTGGAATGGTGTGCTTACATTGTCACAAGGTCGGTCATCTAAGCAAGGACTACAGAGACCAAGCACCAAAAGAAGGACATGTATTTGAGAGTGGAAACACTATTGCAGATATCATGAGAATTGACTGGTTAGAATAATATCCTAGCAACCTAAGGATTGGACATCCTTTAACAGTGATTCATTGCTACAAATCATCATGTTTTTACATGGAACATTATGCTAGACTTCATTTAATTGTATCAATCCAAGAGCGTGAGCTTGAGATGATGGCTACAAAGTTTATACTTTAGTTCTTCTCAATAGTCATCACTACTAAAGTAAAAGCTATTGCTACGAGAAATTTATACTTAGAAATGGAAACTACTGATTAACCTCATCTTGTAGGAAACAAAATTAACAGTAAATAGATAATGCTTGAGAAGTAAACCTATGCTACAAGAAACAATCAATGGTTCTGCTACCAATGGCTGCAAGAGCAACAACACTTAACAACTTTGAAGGAACTTAACTAAATCCTACTAAAACATGAATAGACAATTCGTCTCCCATGTAGGCCCCCATGGAAGTATGAATGAATTATAACTCAGAGATTAAAATGAAGAATTGTCATATATTCATTCAACAAAACATAAGTACAATAGAATATCAAAGTATTTTTACTCTATCGCTGGTTTACAATATGAAATCCTCAAAATGACTAAGTAACTTGGAATCAACACTTCCAACTTATTTAAAAGAAACTAGAAAAAATAGAACTCCTAAAAACTAGATCCTTCATTACAGATCATAACAACTTCAGTTATATGAATGACAACACCATTCATGCAAGAAGATAAGCCACTTTTAATGCTGCAAGAATATAGGAATGGTGGCAACTAGATTGACTTGGACTGAATCAGCAACTGTAAAGTGATGGAAGGAGTGGAGCTATGTTTGAACATCTAAAAAAGTTATCCACCTTGAGAGACCCACTCATCCTTGAGTATGCACTCCTTGCTAACTTATTCTCCCTACAAAAGGTTAACACAATAGAATCCAAAACACAAATCCAAGGCAGAGATTATAATAAGTTTCCCTATTTTAACGTAGCCTTGTCATACAACTACAGGAGATCTACCCATTAAAGCTAGAGAAGAAAGATACCAAATTTTATCATGACATTCATATATATATATATATATATTCATTCTTGTCCTTAAGTTTCATAAGTGTCAAATATAGATACAGCTAAAACTTAGAAACATAAAAGACTATATAATGTTCATGAAAACCATAAGATATTCAAGTCTGTTCTTAGAAAATCATAAACAAAACACTCCATAATATTGTCTCATTATTTCCCCCAGCTTAACTATTTGTTGATCCTCCAGCAAATAAATTCTTTAACCTAGCTATCAATCTATAGTCAGGAGCTATTCTCTATCTAGTACCACCCTCTGCATGGCTCTAGTAGAATCCCTTTGTTTCCCTGTGCTTCTTCCATCTGTCCTTTTCCCTCTACATATCAAAACTATCCAAATTTTTTGAATTTGCAAGCAAAGGAGATAGTAGCAATGGAGGCTGAAAAGTCAACGGGATCCAAAAACTCTCTCTTTGTCTTCCCAATGCCATGTACCAAGGGGCACACTATGTTGCCATAGAAAAATTGAGAGGTGAATGCGGTTCTCTATTTCTCATCTCTCTTGATAAATTGTTCTAGCACCACTGAATGGAATTTCTGGCCTTAGGTAGTTTGGAATCCATCATATATTCATATGCATGGAATGCTTCATTCTATTGGGAGTTCCCTTTGATCATCACTTGTAGATTTATACTTTGATGGATAACCTTAGTAACACTTTGACTCTATCCCCACTCCAAAGTCTACAAGAAAGAGGGCCAATTAATAAAGGATCAAAACAGATCTTCCTACACTTTAAGCCTTAATGCTTAGGTGGGTGTACCCTTGACTCACTTCTTCAAAGGAATCATAAAATGATATATAACTATATACTCTTTACTAACTAATTTAAGATTTTATCATTTAATTTGTGTGTGTGATTGATGATGATGGATTGCATCCAGAGAGGAGACCAGTACCTTATCCCAGGGCAACGAGTCACTAAATAATGTATATCACCCTAAAACCTTAACTCAAATACATATAAACTCAGAGTAAGTGCTTTTCCTATTACTCCCCTCACTCCCAAACATGATCATCAAATTCCAATCTAATAATGAACTCACTAAAATCACCCTAAAGGCTTTAATCCTAACTTTGTCAAGAACTCCAAGCTGATCTCACAATACTCTTTGTTTACCATATGCTAATCCACTTTGTGACCTTAACATATATGAATCCACAATCAGAAAAGAAGATAATCAGAGATTTGAGACAGGAATTCAAGTGTATTCTCATTAATTTTTAGAAATCAATACATTACTAAGAAACAAAATACCAAAGGAGAAGACCCAAAATCTGACTCTCTTTACTCAGTATAACACCATTAAGAACCAGAGACCAAAGAAAGTTTTTGGAACCCTTACTAAGTCAAAAATTTTGTAATATATACCATAGTCATCTTGGAATCCTCAAAGAGAATGCAACAAGCTATGAATGACTTAGGGTTAGGGTTTTAACCACTAAACCCACTAGAAATGGTCACAAATTAATTGCAACAGAAGAAACCTAGGAAACTAGGAGAAGACAGATCCTAGAGTGATCCTCAATCATGATAAATTATCTGAGAAGGTATTGAGAACCACAAAAATGATCAAAATGTCAACCCTTTTAGCCACTTGCAACACACCTCGAGCATAATACCACACAGTAAAAACCTCTGCATATGATCACGGCACACCTTGGACCACACTGTAATAGCAAGCACCACCAAACAAATCAAATCTGGCCATGAAAGCATTCAATTTTGGTCCTTTCTGTCGCTTGAAACCTTTCAAAAATTTGAATTTGAATGATAATGGTCATTTCCATGGCACTTGCAATGAATCGGTAGTCGATATTTAAATCTGAGCTATCTTCATATCATGACCATTAGATCTCTATGTTTCCTAGGCTTTATGATTGACATTTAAAAGGAATCCTGGTTTACATTTAGTGACCATGTGACCATGCATTTCTTATTCGCAAAGTGAAAACCTAACCCACCATTTAACTCTATGAACTGGTGACAAGAAGAAAACATCTAAACCCTGGTCCTTATTTTGTGAATTGGTGACAAAAGGTTCTTTTTCTAGTTCATAAAACACTTTATAATACCACCAAAAAGTTTAGCGATTACACGAACACTTGTTCACTGAACCGCTAAAACATTTAGAGAACTGTCATCTTACTTTGTGCATGAGCAAACCCATTGAAATCTATCAGAATTGCTAAACACTTTTATCTGGACTACTTAAGATCTTAGACCCCACCTAGGCTCGCTTATGCCATCTGTCACCACCTCAATTGCTTCTCATGCTCAATCATCCCTAACACAGGACCCACATCAGTAAGCCTTTGAAATCGGACGGCGGGCATAAGATCTCATGGCTCTGACACAACCCATGAGATCATATGCCATTTGTTGATCCTTTGACAAGATTAGGACCCTCTGACACATTTGGAAACTAGGTCCTAGCATTAGATCTAGATGTTGTCAGAAGACCAGGCCCAGGAAACCATGCGAATACACGACTAAAGAACATGAAACCACCACGCCAAGTCACAAATAGTTAAGAGATAACTATCTGATAATAAGAGATCATGTGAACAATGTGTTCACATAATCACTGAGAAAAAGAGCGAACCATTAGGGAACTTAAAGAATGTGTAACCGCCATGCTTGCTAGATCACCGAAAGGAAAGATAAACTGGTAGGAAACCAAGTGAACTAGCGCCAAACAAGTAATCACCAATTCATAGAATGAAAAGATATGACTGGCAGGCAACATGCGAACAAGTGACAAGCTAAGAAAGAAATATTCACATACATATTAGAACCTTAAGTGACTTGATAAAGTAACATGATATTATAACAAGGCCAGGGTTAAAACAAAGGGTTTTAAATGTAACGGCTAGTTTTTTGAAATTTTGCTAAGGGCTTTAGCCAGAGACATGAAAATTGATATAGAGACCAGGGGAAAGACAATGAAGCCATAAATTTTTTTGCATGTGTGAATAGTGGCTCTGTCTAGGGATGTGTGGCTCTCGTAGGTACAACAAGAATCTAGAATCACTGGTTACAAAAGACCACCTACTAGATAAAATTTTGAACAACTAAGAGCCACAGGGAAAAACCCTAGGGATAGGACAAAATAAGATAGGGGCAAGAAACTATTTATAGAATTTACAATATATATAAACCTAACTACTGTTCATGGAAAATAGAATACCTTCAATTGAAGTATTTCTTCAAGAATTGTCCATGAACTAGCAATCCCTGAATATCACCATTTAACTCCTTTACAATGTATGAATCTTGGCACCATTTGTCATGAATTTGATATGGCCCTAGCTAGATGGGATCAGCTTTACCATGTTTTCCCTTATCCTCCAGTCTAGCATTCCAAACTAACACCAAATCACCAAGTTCAAACCTTCTATCAACAGCCTTCTTGTCATACAAATTCTTAACCTACAACTATAATCTGGCATTCCTTGTACTTGATTCTCTTCTTGTTTCATCCAACCTAATGAGGTCCTCAATTATCAACTGCATCTCATCATCTATGTCATCATCATATAACTGAACAAACTTGTACTTTTCCAACAAATTATTCTGAGGCATTCTTGCATGAATTCCATATACTAGGTCAAATGGTGCACAACCAATTGCCCTCTTCACAGTTACCCTATCATCCCATAGAGCTAATGGCAGCTTTGAATTCCATGCCCTCATATTCTTTTCAAGAATCCTCTTTAGGATTTTAATCAAACTCTTATTAGTAGATTTTGCCTGTCCATTTCCTTGTGGATGATAAGGTGAGGAATTAGAAATCTAAATTCCTAAAACTTTGCAAAAGTCCTTATACTCAGCAGACCTGAAGCACATTGCATTATCACTTACTATTCTCTCAGGGAAACCAAACCTTGTAAATTATTCAACAGAAAATCAATTACCACCTTGCTAGTTGCATTCCTTGTAGGTATAGCCTCTACCCACTTTGTAAAGTAATCAGTAGCAACTAAGATCCATGAGTGTCCTCCACTAGACTTTTTTGGTATCGCCCCTATGAAATCAATTCCCCATTGTTGGAAAGGAGCTTGTGCCTCTACTAGTTTTAATGGCATGTTACCTAGAAATTTAAGCTTACTAGAGAACCTCTGACAAGCATCACATCTCCTTACCAACTATTATGCATCCTTGAAGATTGTGGGCCACCAGAATCCTACTCTCAAGATTTTATGAGCAGTTGTCTTACCCATATAATGCCCACCACAAACTCCCTCATGCATTTCTTTCAACAATATATCAGCCTGATTTTCATCTATACATTTCAAAACTATGCATTCTAAATTCTTTCTATATAGCTTACATTTCAGAATTACATACTTGATGGCCTATAATTTTAATGTCATCCTCTGATTATCATTCATCTTATCTAGACATCTCATATTTCTCAAGTAATAGATGATATCCTAATACCAGATACAATCATCCATGTCACATGTATAATCAATTTCAGAATGATTTACCTGATTTGCATCAAGATTGGATTGAGCCATCAGTTTTGCCAATCCTTGTCCTCTAACCAATTTAGTAATCTAGACCTCAATATTGAATTCTTGGATCCTATTGATCCATCTACATCTTCTTCCAGATACTTCTTGTTGTGAGAAAATATCCCTCATAGCTGCACTTAGCACAAAAGCAATCACAACTGCCCCCATCAAGTAACACCTAAAAGCTTTGACTACCTTCACAAATGCATAAGCTTGTTTCTCATTTATGTCATACTTCAATTCAGTAGCCTGCAGAGATTTACTGAAAAATGCAATAGGCTACTCAAAACCATCCTTGTTCTTTAATAACAAAACTATATCAATAGTGTGAAAAGATACAAAGGAAAAGATATGCATTGGGACATTATAATCAGGTTCCTTTAGCACTGGTGCATCTTTCATAGCCTACTTGATATTTTTGAAAGCCTCAGCAAGCTCACCCTCCCAATTGATTGCAGATCCTTTCTTCAACATTTTAGAGATAGGTCTAGTAACCTCTACAAAATTTGTCACAAACCTCCTTAAGAAATTGACCTAACCAAAGAAGGACTAAATCCCTTTAACATTCTTTGGCCTCTGAATTTTATCAATAGCTGCTACCCTTTTAGGGTCAATTCTCACTCCTTGCTTCCCAACCAAGTGGCCAAGCAACTTACCTTCAATGACACCAAAAGCACATTTCCTTGGGTTTAATGAAATGCCATATTCCAAGTCCCTCACAAATATTTTCTCTAAATGAGTACAATGGTCTTCTTCCTTCTTGGAATAGGTAGTTAAATCATATTGATATACAACAAGGAAATCATTTGTGAAATCTAAAAAGGAAACATCCATTGCCCTCTGAAAAGTAGGACCAACATTTGTGAAACCAAAAGGCATCCTCACATAAACATATGTCCCCCAAGGTGTTGTGAAAGCTATCTTGAATTGCTCTGCTTCTTTAACAATTACCTGATTTTAACCAGAGAAACCATCCATCATAGACATCAATTCTAATCTAGTTATTCTCTGCAACATAGCTTCCATATTGTGTAGACAATAATTATCTTTTAATGATCTGATGTTCAAATTTCTAAAGTCCACACAAAGCCTAATGTCACCATTCTTCTTTCTCACAGGAACAAGGTTTGAAACCCAAGAAGAGTGTCTTATAGGCTTGATAATTCCAGCATCTCTCATCTTCATTAACTCTTCTTACATCTTGGGTCCCAAAGTAGGATTGATAGGCCTTTGTTTTTGCTAGAAAGGTTTAGCATCTTCTTTTAATGAAATAATATGCTGAAATAAATCTTCTCTATAAACCTTCAAGCCATCATATGACCATGTAAAAACATGCCTGAATTTTCTTAACAATTCAATCAAAGATTTCTTTACCTTTTGAGATATATCTCTACCAATGTATACTTTCATAGGAGTCTCATGTGTTCCAAGATTTATCTCATCTAGATCAGCATGATCTTCTCTTTTGATATTCTTTTGAACTCTATCCTGGTTATCAAAGACAGTCTCCAAAACAACAAGCCCCTTGGGCACTTTTTTAGTTCTAAGCTGAATGACCTCATTACCAAAGACAACCTATTTTCCTTCTACTGACTCAACCAAGGCTGAATAAATCAAATTCTTGACCATGATACTAATCTTCACAATTCATAAACTTCAAAATATCATTATCATCATCAAAAACTTGCCAATTCTCAATATTGTCTAGTATACTAGGCCTAGCCTAAATTTCAACTTCAAAGATAACAGCAAAAGTAATATCAGTGGGATTGATTGCAATATTGGCCAACATGTTAGCCATCTTATTGTTACTCCTATCCTTCCACTCAATATTGAAGGCCTCAAAATATTCAATCAAATCCCACACTACATTCCTATATTGTTTTAACCTTTTGTTCTTGGAAGCATATACTGACCTGACTTGGGACACTACCAACTCAGAATCACCAACAAGACTTAAACACTTAATACCATACTTTTGTGCCAACCTCATTCCTAACAACAATGCCTCATATTCTACTATATTATTGGTACAAAAGAAATTCAATGTGAAAGAAAATTTGTAGGTGTTTCCATTAGGAGAAATAAGTAAAATACCTGCTCCTGCTCCATCTTTGCAATTTGCACCATCAAAGTACATTACCCACAAATCACCCTTCACAGAATTAACACTTACCTCAACAGAGATAGGTGAAAAAATAGGTTCATTCTCAAATATAGGGAACTCTACCCTAAAAGCATTAATATCAGTATCCACAAAACATGTAGTTTCATTATCAATATTCCTCTCAATCATGTGGCATACTCTTGGCTCTCGATCAATCTTGACAAACTGATCATCAATCTTGAAAGTGGCATAGGATAGATCACACTGTAAACTTCCACCCATGGTAGCACTCCATCTTCTAGATAGCAGCATCCCATAATGAGGATGGATGTCCACTACCAAAACACTCATTGTCAACTCTTTCTCTAGATATGTTGCCAACCTATATGGCATTGCATTGATAGTCCCAATAACTAGTACCTCCCTCTGATCCATTGCATAACATCTACCTTGGACTATATCAACTTTAAGGCCCAAACTCTCCATGATTTTAAAAGGCATAATAGTATTAGAGGCACCACTATCAATCATACAATTCTTCAACTTCATTCCATTCACAAGAACACTTAAAATGAATGGATCAATGTTTTCAAGGCTGACATTGACAAAACTATCCAAATATATTGGAGGAATTTGAGACACAATTCCCTGAGTAGCAACACCTTTCAAAGCTTTATCCTAAGATCCATTGCATGCAACATCATTATTATGCACATTATCCACCCATGCAATAGCTCTATCTTTGTGTTTAGGGATCCTCAACAATTCTGACAATGGAACCTTTACTGTAATTTGGGACAATACAGATAACATATCAACAGGAGTAGAAGAAGGAATCTCAATCTGCATAGCCTTAGTGTCCTTTTTCTTATCTGATACATTAGGTGTATTGGCCACCCTCATTTTTTCAATCTTAGCCATTGTGTTAACTGGCTTTTCAATCTCACTAGAAAATTTTTCAACTCCAACTCCCTTAGGCTCACAATTCTTGCCTTTTACATTCTTGAATTTTACCATGTGATCACCTTTTGATTTGTTCTCATTAGGCTCTCCAGAGTTGGTACTCTTTATGAACATTCCTACAGCTTTCTCATTTGTATTCCTTACCACCATGCTTCTAGTTTGCACCTAGGCAATCATTTCTATAGTAATCCTATCCATCTCTTCTCTAGAAGGTCTTCTCAAATTTACTGGCTCAGAAGAAGAGTTCATATTACATTTTTTCTTATGAATGACTTCATCATCAGAAAATACCTCTTGATGAAAAAGGGCTTGATTGTGTCTCTTCACATTTACATCTTCCTCTTCATCAAAATTAGAATCATCTTCATATCCTAGATATGAAGTAGCCATGTTGTATCCAATATCATCTTGATCGTCTTCTTGATCTATCTCCTCATTGCCACAATCTTGATTTGCAGCCATAGAATGTGCAATCACATAATACTCTATAGAATGAGGGGACTAGCATGAACACACCAAGGTATGTCCTCCATGACATTTATTGAAGCCTTTTGTAGAGGGTTAGGGACACCAATGTCATTGTTTCCTCTTGCAGCAAGGACAATAGGCTTGCCATCCTTCCATTGGGTGTTGTAGGGGTAGTTCTGCAATCTATTATGCTTATTGAAATTGTTGTTGAACTGAGGCATTTCATTGGTAGGAGCACTAATGTTCCTATTTGCAGGTGCCTTCAAAACCTTCAATGCATTGAGCACCTTATCCAATTTGTCTTCTTCTTCCCTCCTAGTTCCAACATTCTTATCATTTTCTTTTTTGTATTTCCTGTCCCCAAACAACTTTGGATCATCTCTCTTCCCACCCAACTTTCCTGATATCTTCATATTGTTCTCAATATTGATAGCAATCCTAATAGCATCTCTAAGAGTTCTTGGTTCTTTGTCCCTCAACAAGTATCCCATCTTTCCATCAAATGGATTGAAGTATGTAGTTAGACAAACATTGTCATCTTACCACATAACTTGGAACAACTTATGCATATCCTTTTGAAATCTCATGTTAAATTCAGCTACAGACTCATTCTAATCTTTCTTTATGGTATTGAATTCATTCAACATGAAACTAGCATTAGGCCTATCACCATACTTCTCTTTAAAACATCTCCTAAAGGAATCCCAAGTATCAATACATTTATCAAGAAGTCTCTTAAACCAATCTCTAGCATCCTCCATTAGAGATTGAACAAATAATTTCATGACTACATCCTCATGCTCTACCTCATAATCATTAAGCATATCAACAAATAACCTAAGATGCTCCTCACAACTAATAGCATTATTACCAGCAAACTTAGGTACCTCATCTCTTATATCATTTGGAAAAGCATTCGGGTAGCTAGGAATTCCATCAAAACTAATTTTCCTATAGCCTTCTAATTGCATAGGTCTTCTTTGAAACCTTGAACTAGTGTTAACCCTCATATCAACATTAGCATTTCCATCTACTTGTGCATTTCGCTATTGTCTAGGATCACCACCTATCCTAGCAGATGAAGAAGGAATTGAACTAGTAGCATTACTAAGTGGAATAGTAGTAGTCATAGATGGCATACCTAGTTCAGTAGTAGATGGACCAAGAGCATTAGCTGATGAAGCCTTCAAGAACTAGATCTTTCTTCTCTTTTCTGCAGTAGAAGCTTCAATTTCAGCCCTCTCTAGTTCTCTTGCAAGGTCCTCATCTTCTTTTCTTATTCTTTCTATCTCTATGTCTTTATTTGAATTGGGTGGTGGGACCCCTGGTATTGTAAATGATCTACTTGTTTGATGTCCCACCATCTTTTTCTTTCCTTTCTCACTAGTAGCAACAATAGGCCTAGTGATCTCATGCCCATCCTTATCTTTAGGCAAAGGAACATAACTTTGCACTTGTCTAACCACAGGGCCCTCCTTATCAAATTCCTGATCTTGCAGCAAGCACTCCTACTCACTCCTCAGGGCATCAAGATCACCAAAGACATCATGTTGCAAAGTCTTAGGAGCAGAAGCAAGCATCTTGTTTCTCTCCTTCATTTCATTAATCTTTCTAAGGAGAGACTGTCTTTGTATTAGAGCATTTACTTTCTTAGCTTCTCTCTCCTTTTATAATCTCTTATGTATGGCATCCTGCTCTGCCAACTATAACCTTAGTGAGTTCAAATCATCTGGATCTATCATAATGTCATCAGAACCTGATGACACATCCATATCAGTAAGATTTTAATATGGGAAATGGACTTGCCTTGGCCTCATGCGCTCTCTTCTGAAATTATCTTCATCAAGATCTAAATCAATCTCCAAACCCATTTCTCTAGCTTGTTCATCTTGACCTGCAGGCAATGAACCCTTGTCTTGAAACATAGCCTCTTGGGTATCATAAAATCTATCTTTAGAGCGACCACCATCTGATCTAGAAACTCTATCCTGTGAACCATCCTCACTTGAGGAAACATGTGGTGCTCTACCTCTGGTATTTCTTTGTTCTCTTATGGGAGCACTAGTAGACTCACCATTCTTTCTAGTCCAACTCTTCTTCTCCTATCTAGGCAATTTCTCCAGAGTGAACTCCAGATTCTTTCTAACAAAGGACCTAGTATTCCTCCTCTTGTCCATGATTTATAGTATGACACTGGTTCCAACCTCTTGAGTCACCACCCACCTAGATGGGAAATATTTTTAACTAAATACAATAGGAAAACAAGAGTGCACTTGATAGCCTTATCTCTAGACTCTACCCAACAGAGTCACCATTTTGTTGGGATTTCTCTTTGATCTTCACTTGTAGATTTATACTTTGATGGATAACCTTAATAACACTTTGACTCTATCCCCACTCTAAAGTTTACAAGAAATAGGGCCAATTAACAAGGATCAAAAGAGATCCTCCTATACTTTGAGCCTTAATGCTCAGGTGGGTGTACCCTTGACTCACTTCTTCAAAGGAATCATAAAATGATATATAACTATATACTCTTTACTAACTAATTTAAGATTTTATCATTTAATTTGTGTGTGTGATTGATGATGATAGATTGCATCTAGAGAGGAGACCAGTGCCTTATATTGGGGAAAAGAGTCACTAAATAACATATATCACCCTGAAACCTTAACTCAAATACATATAAACTCAAAGTAAGTTCTTTGCCTATTACTCCCCTCACTCCCAAACATGATCATCAAATTCCAATCTAACAATGAACTCACTGAAATCACCCTAAAGGCTTTAATCCTAAATTTATCAAGAACTCCAAGCTGATCTCACAATACTCTTTGTTTACCATATGCTAATCCACTTTGTGACCTTAACATATATGAATCCACAATCAGAAAAGAAGAAAATCAGAGATTTGAGATAGGAATTCAAGTGTATTCTCATTAATTTTTAGAAATCAATACATTACAAAGCAACAAAATACCAAAGGAAAAGACACAAAATTAGACTCTCTTTACTCAGTATAACACCATTAATGACTAGGGACCAAAGAAATTTTTTGGAACCCTTACTAAGTTAAAAATCCTGCAATATATACCCTAGTCATCTTGGAATTGTCAAAGAGAATGCAACAAGCTATGGATGACTTAGGGTTAGGGTTTTAACCACTAAACCCACTAGAAATGGTCACAAATTAATTACAGATGAAGAAACCCAGGAAACCAGGAGAAGATAGATCCTATAGTGATCCTCAATCATGATAAATTCTCTAAGAAGGTACTGAGAACCACAAAAATGCTCAAAATGTCAACCCTTTCAGCCACCTACAACATGCCTCGAGCACAATACAATATAGTACAAACCCATGCAGATGGTCATGGCACACCCTAGACCACACTACAATAGCAAGCACCACCAAAAAAATCAAATCTGGCCATGAAAGCATTCAATTTTTGTCCTTTCTATCACTAGAAACCTTTGAAAAATTTAAATTTGAATGATAACGGTCATTTCCATGGCGCTTGCGGTGAATCGGTGGTCGATATTTAAATTTGAGCTATCTTCATATCATGACCATTCGATCTCTATGTTTCCCAAGCTTTATGATTCACCTTTAAAAGGAATCCTAGTTTACATTTAGCGACCATGCGACCATGCATTTCTTATTCTTAAAGTGAAAACCTAACCCACTATTTAACTCTACAAACTAGTGACAAGAAGAAAACATCTAAACCTCGATCCTTATTTTACAAACTGGTGACAAATGGTTCTTTTTCTAGTTCATGAAACACTTTATAATACCGCCAGAAAGTTTAGTGATTACGCAAACGCTTGTTCACTAAACCGCTAAAACATTTAGAGAACTATCAACTTACTTCGCGAATGAGCAAACCCATTGAAATCTATCAGAACCGCTAAACACTTTTGTCCAGAATACTTAAGATCTTAGACCCCACCTGGGCCCACTTATGCCTTCTGTCACCACCTCATTTTTTGTTCATGCTCGCTCATCCCTAACACAGGGCCCACATCAATAAGCCTTTTAAATCTGATGGCGGGCATAAGATCTCATGTCTCTGACACAACCCATGAGATCATACAGCATTCGTCGATCCTTTGACAAGATCAGGACCCTCTGACACATCCAAAAACTAGGTCCTACCGTTAGATCTAGATGTTTTCAAAAGACTGGGCCCAGGAAACCATGCAAATACACAACTAAAGAACAGAAAATCACCATGCCAAGTCACAAATAGTTAAGAGATAACTATGTGCTACAATTTTTTCACACTTCTATGAATCCTTACATGTAAGAAAAATAAAAAATGAGCCCTCACAAATCAATGCATAGCTCTCTATGCATCGAGTTGCAAGATTTGTAAAATTGCTCTCAGCTAGAGCTATAAACTCATGACCTTGCTAGTCAACCACATAATGAGAGATTCCAAATGAATGCAATGCTATGAAAATCTATATGAGAATGCAAATTAATCTTATGAGAATGAAGATGCAATTAAGCTTTGAAAATAGAAATGAAAGAGTTACAAACCCTCTAATTAAACTATGTGAGATTAATCTAAAACATAAAAGGGAATGATACCATGATGATGCAACTATGATGCAAGCTAGGATGTGATGTAGATGCAAGAAGAATGCCAATGATGCTCCAAATCTTCAAAACTTGATGCAAGAATATTTCCAAAAGCTTCAATGACTTAGAAAACCTGTAGCATAATAATTCAAGTATGTATGGTGTGTAAATGAGGAAGAGAGCTCTTCTTTTATAGGAAGTGAAAAATAATGGACCATGGAGATTAAGAGGCAAAAGACTTAATCAACGATGGAGAAAAAAAGAAGCTTGATCCTTGTGCACAAATATCCTCCAATAAGAAAATTACAAGCATTTACTTTATGTTGAGCATTTACTTTATGTCCATGTGAGACAAAAGGTACTTTTCTTTTATTTTTTATTTTATTTTTCTTTATAAATAAGAATTAAATGCTTTATTTGTGCAACAAGGATAAGAAGAAAAGTGGAGATTTTTTATTTAAATAAAAGGGGAAGAAATTCCTTTTAATTAAATAAAGGCTTAGGATAAAGTGATTTTATTATTTAATTAAAAGAGATTTTTAATTAATTAAAAGGGATTTATTCTCTTAATTAAATAAGATTTTTATTTTTTATTTTTTTTAAAATTAAATAAGGCTCAAACCTTAGGAAATATTGAATTGATTATGATTTGATCAAGGAAATTGATATATTTTAAAAATGTTAATTTTTGAAAATATTGATTCAGGGATTTGATAAATTGCAGAAATGGGGCCCAAAGTCTAGGCGACCATTTTAGGGTGCATACATTTGCCCCTCTTTGACTAATGTGTGATCATTCTGGGAACACATGCAGTCAAAGAAGAATTGAAATGTGAAATCAATTTGGGATCACAAAACAACCCAGATGTGTGTTCATTTTGGGAACACATCAGGACAAGCATAAGCAAAAGCTGAAAGACAAGACCAACACCATCGCTGCTAGGTGCAAATCAAGCCTTAGACAAAACTATCACCATCGCTACTAGGCAATAATCAAGTTTAAAAAATAGGAGATAAAAATTGGAAGACAAAATCACCACCATCGCTCTAGGTGATAATCAAGTCTAAAAATAAGAATCTCAAGCTAAGCTGAATGATAAAGCTGAATCAAAGATTAAAGCTGATAAGTACTACCCCCTCAAAATCGAAATCAAAATCAGATAGAGGAGAACAACAAACTGATAAACTTTATCAAGTCACAATAAATCATAATCGAAGGATAGAGCATGATAGGATAACTATCAAACAATGAAGATATGCTCCAGGTTGACTAGGTTTGACTGAAAAAGATATAAGATAAAGATTAAGTCAAACCTTAGAGAGAGGAAGTGAAAGGGGTGAATGAAAGACTAGAAGTTGAAAGACATGGAAAGGAAGAAATTCCATCAAAGATTGAAGAATTATGCCTCAAAAGGTCAGTCAACGCGACTTGAATTTCAATTTTGAGTCTGAAATGGATAGAAAATAATGTGACATGAAAGACCAGAAATGAAAGATATGATCAAGAAGAATTAGAAAATGAGCACAGTTGACCAACTAGTCCGTAGATGATAAAAGGAGAGCTCTCTCCATATGCAAGATACAAAAACTAAACTATGATGAACCTAAGAATGCAAGCTACTATGAAAGTGGTTGACTTGCAAGGTCACAATGCTTATAGACATCTAATTATCATCATTGAGCATTATTGGTAGCGTCATAAGATCATACAATGCACACTAGCATTACTATGTGGAGATGAATATGATCTTTATCAGATAGAAATGTGGAAATCCCACCTAGGCATCAAAGACATAGAGGTCAAGATGACTAATGCAGTGAGATTACCTAAATTTGATATGGTGAGATTATGTTTGTATCAAGACACATGAAAGTCAAGATAACTAGAAGCATGCACTTGCAAAATAGTCAAGGATAATACCTTGTCAATCCATAGTGTCAAGTAAGACTAGCATAAATGCTCATGATAGGTAGGACCAAAAAAATATACCCATAAGCAGATAAAGAAATAAAACATGTTCTCATTCCCTCAGTCTTCTAGCTATGCATCATCAAAAATTTCTCAGGGAGTGACCACTCATCAAATAAATCCTCATAGACAACACACAAAGAAAAATAAAGTCAACATATGTCAAGCGAGTTGATTGTTTAAGTGCGTGTGTGTGGTCATAGAGTGAAACTTTGGTTATTGCATATACAAATGAGAAATATCGCATCATACTTAGACTATTGGGTAAGACATCTGATAAGTGTTAAGAAACACTCGACACAAGGGTAGTGTTGAAAAACACTATTTGGGGTGGTGTTGAAAAACACCTGTTGTGAAATGCCCCAAGAGACAAACGCACCTAAAGGACCAATGCTAACAGTTATGCCCCCTAGACAAAGATAAAGACCAATTCTAGACCAAGTCAAATAAGGTCAAGGCATGATGGAAAGTGGCTAAGTGTTGAGGATGCATGCTAACAAATAGGGGTGCAAAGGCCTCAAGTAGCACCTGTTTCCAGGTTTTCACCACTTGGATTTTATTGCAATTTTTTCTTTTTTCTTTTTTTTATATTTTTTACTACCAAGGCGCTTGTTTCCAGGTTTTCACCAAGGCACTTTTTCTTTTTCTTTTTTTTTTGAATTTTTAAATTTTTTTGAATTTTTTGTATTTTTTCAGGACTTTTTATGCTTTTTAAGATTTTTTCAGCATCATATATCAATTTTTTTGATATTTTTTCAGGACCAATAACATATATACAAAGGATGCCCCTAGACAAAAATGGGCATCAAACTCATGAGCAAGATCACATCGTGTAGTCCCAATGTCTAGCAAGGTGGAAAAGAAGATGGATAAGCAAGCTAGTGGAGGAAAGGAGAATGAAAGTGAACGGAGGGAATAAATCTTCAAGGTCAAACTCCTCAAGAGTACCCAAGTTAGGGAAAAATTGTTATGAAAAGTACATTTGGATAAGCAATGAAAGGACAACATAGGATAAGCGTAATGCAAAAGAAGGGGAGGATGCAATCCAAAGGAGTAGACATGTCAAGAGGCTTCATAGCATCGTGTTTTACTCTTTTTTATTAGATCAAGACCAAGGGGGAAAAAGACTAGAATGAAAGTGAAGGCTAAACATAAATGGAATGAAAGCAAGACCATCATAAGATAGCTCACAAGATAGCCAATTGTTCGCATATAGTTCAACCTTGCCAAGATCAAAGAAAGAAGATGGAATGGATGAAATATGTAGAAGAACTACGCATGATGCCTGATTACCAGGTTTTCATCACGGTACTTATCCAAGGTGCCACAAGGGAGTGGTTTTCACCATAGGATGAATTTATTTCTCTTTACTTTTGCTACCAAGGTGTCTGTTTCAAAGTTTTCACCAAGGTAAATTTTTAATTTTTTTCATTTTTTTTCATTTTTTCTTTTTTTATTTTCATTTTTTCATTTTTTTTTTTTTCTTTTTTCATTTTTAAATTTTTTTGAATTATCTTTTTTGGAAGAAGGCAAGCTCTTTAGATAATGCTCCTTGAAAGGATAAATCATGATATGCCAAGAATTTAAAATGATATGCTCAAAGATGCTGATAGGGAAAAGAATATGAAAGAAAAAAAAATGGAGGATAAGGCTTTATGTAAAGCGAGTGAGGTTGGAAGATAGGAGGAATAGGCAAATGAGGAAAAAGAATAGAAGGTAGAAGGATAATGAAGGAAAGGATTGTGAAAAGGTAGATAGAAAGAAAGTTAAGATCAACATCAACACACACCTTGAAAGGTGGCGAGAGGGTGGAGGAAACTTGAATGAAGGAATTCGTGAAGGAATATGGCGAATGTTTAGCAGAGGTTACGGTTTAGGCACATGGAATGAAAGAATGTTTTTGGAAGAAGATGAAGTGAAAACATTTGGAAGCTTGAATGTCAACTTCACATTTTTCTCAACATTAGACTCTTTCAAGAGAGATTTTGGAATCCATATAGCCTTAGGCTTTTTATTTCCTTTTGATGATTTAGAGATAATATCTTGAATGATGTATTTTGGAACCCATACTTGTCTTGTAGTTTTCTTCTTAGATATCTCTTTTGACTTTATACCTCCATGTCGATTAGAGGAGACATGGTGATTTTTTTTTGATGGATTCTTGTATTGCTCCTTTTTCTTCTATTGAACATTCAAGTTACTTCCAAAAGACTTGGGACTTGTGGAAGAAAAAAGATATGACTGGTTTAGATGGGTGGATGGATGAAAATGATTCAAGGGTATTCATCTATGTTGATCTTGAGGGAAGATAGGAGATGGAGGGATGTAAGGACCCAACATGGATGATGAATTAGGAGAATTAGGAGGGGAAAGTGAAGGGACATAAGGGCCCAAAATGGAAGGAAGACATGAAGCCCTTAGAATTGGTGGAGGAGGTCCAAGGATGGACGTGGAAGATGCAAAAGGATAATCAATAAGTTCATCAGCATCTATATGACAACCAAGGACATCAGCATCTTTAGAGTGAGCATTAGGATTTTCAATAGTATCATGAACATCTTGAATAGGAGCAACTTCGTTGATAGGATCATTCAAAGCTTACGAAGATTTAAGAAGAGTAGAAAGTGGAAGTGAACATGGAGCGGTAGAACAAGAAGGTGGAATACTTTGATCTTGACAAGGATCTTTGGATAGCATAAGCGCATCATCTTTCTTTTGATTTTCAATAGGCTTTACATCAGAAGTAACAACACCATTTTTAATAACCTTAATGGAAGTATCATCTTTGGAAAGCGCAAGTGTGGTAAGGTTATTTTGATTATCAATAAGCTCAATAGTGTAAATAGTAGCTTGATCTTGCTTAGGAGATGGTGGAATGAATGCGGAAGAGCGTAGAGGATCAAAAGAACCATGCAATGGAGAAGATACATCATGAAGAGAATTGGATGACATGGAGGGTTCTTGATCTTGATCTTTCCTTATGTTCTTTTCTTTATCATTTTTAGAGTCCTCTTGACATGGAGCCACTTCTAAGGACAAGGAAGTAGGTTGGGATTGTATGGAAGACTTTAGAAGAGATGGTGAAGGACTAGCTAAAGTAGGCATTATAGTGCATGAAGACTTAGGCTCTTCAGGTTTAGCATTATTGAAAGTATTTTCAGCCTAGTGAAGGTTAGCTTGAGTTTCTTTAAGAGGTGGCCCTTGAGAATAACTATAGGGAACCACATGAAAATCCTTAGGATCTTTGTTGGATGAAGGATTTGTGACATATTTGGAAGACTCAGAAGCTTTAGGAAATGTATGAGTATTGGAGGAAGTAGGGGATGGAAGGGAACCATCACAAGATAAAGGTTCAACATTAACATGATCTTGCTTGAGAGTGTCATCTTTATTTTTAGCATGAATTTTTTAGAGGAAGGATTCTTATAATATTTACGTTTCAAATCAACACGGTGCATTTTATATTCCTCAACAGTAGTAGCTGGATTATAATCAAGGTATTGTTCACAAAACTCATCAAAGTTTTTTTCAAAATCTGAATCATACGGATCACCATCACGATCTTTCCAATATGAGGACCCATTTCCAGTAAGGACAAGGACACGACTAGGAGGACTCTTAGGAATAGAGGTGTCATAGGTATCACTACATTGTCCATCATCATAGTCATCATAGGTGGGTGTGTCACTCTTCATGGAAGAGGTATCATAAGGACTATCACATTGCTCTTTATGGTATGTCTTCTGAAGAGAAGTAAGACTCTTTGAAGGAGTAAAAGAAGAATGAGATTGTGAAGAAGAGGAAGGTGAAGACCTAGTGGAAGAAGAATACTTGGATGATGAGGAATTTGAATGATGTTTAGAAAAGTCATGATAAGATTTGGAAGATGAAGAATGTGAATAGTGTTTAGAAGAATCATGATAAGACTTAGAAGATGAAGAATGTGAATAGTGTTTAGAAGAATCATGATAAGACTTAGAAGATGAAGAATAAGAATGGTGTCTGGAAGAGTCATGATAAGACTTGGAAGGTGAAGAAGAATGAGAAGATTTAGATGATGAAGAATGTTTGGAAGAAGAAGATCATGATATGATCATGTTTATGATTCTAGCAAAGGCATCTAATTTAATCATCTTTTTTTTTATTTGTGCTATAAATTCATCACTTATGAGAATTTTGGAGGAACAACACTTTTTGAATATGTTAATGAGCTCAAGATCATCTATTCTTAATAAAGGTTCCAAAACTAGATAGTCAAGATTCATGGTTATAGAAGAGGAGGAATCAAGCATGGAAGAAATGAATAGATGAATAGAAGAAGGTAGACTAGATAGTAAGAGGAAAAGAATCAAGAAGAAGAAGAAGAAGAATTTCCCATGGGAATAGAAGACTTTAGAAGAACATGGGAAATGGAGAAGGAAGAAGAAGACTAAGATTCACCTTGTGCAATTGATACCATAACGTCATTGAGATGTTGAGCAACATGACAACACTTAGGATCTGACCTAGACAGACCAAGGAAGACCAAGCTTCTAAGGAGAACTCATACAGCAAAACGGAACTCAGTTTCAGTATTCCAATTAGATCTTTCAAAAGATTTCACAATGATGATCAAGCACATAGAACAACAACCAGGGATTTCAAGCAAATAGTCTTCAAGAAATGAGCAAGGGACAAAGCAACCTTATGCATGAATAGAGATAGTGACTTAGTATGCTACTCCTTAAAGATTCTACTTGTGTATGTTCTTGAAAATATTTTAGTAGGCACATAGAACACAACAACACCTTAGCAAGCTGTCTAAAATGATATATGTGACTTTCTAAAAGGAGTCCTTGATATACGCAAGGTACGTGAGGCCCAAATCCATAGATGAGAAGAATCCAAAATCACACAGCCGGGGGGAGACGGTAACCCAAATCTCCTCCTTCACTTCTCAAAGGTATAAAGTTCTTTGAGGCTTAGCCAAGAGTGATATCAAACTCAATTCCCAAGAGAGGTGTCTTTGGATTCACCTCCCGATATTTATACTCTACCAGAACATAGGAGTTAAGGTCATCCCTTGAGGTGGTGTGTCCCCAAGCAGGCCTTCTAAAATAAAAATTAAGTAATTCACTATCAAAAGTATTTAGAGCACTAAAGGTGGAACACTTAACTCTTCAAGTAAATGTGAAGTGAGTCCAAAAGTGGAACATTTAACCCTTTAAGATAATGTGAAGTGAGTCCAAAAGTGGAACATTTAACCCTTCAAGAGAATGTGAAGTGAGTCCAAAAAAGGAACATTTAACCCTTCAAGAGAATGTGAAGTGAGTCCAAAAAAGTGGAACACTTAACCCTTCACACAAACTCAAAGTGAGTCTAAAAGTGGAATATTTAACTCTTCACACCAACTCAAAGTGAGTCCAAAAGTGGAATATTTAACTCCTCACATCAACTCAAAGTGAGTCCACACCTTAGAAAACAAGTGAGTTCCAAAAAGCACAAAAGGGTTGCCTAGTGGAGCAATTAATGCTTCTTTCCTGTAGACCCCTCCCCTTTAATGTGGCACTAATCTTGCAACCACGGGGTGGAAATGAGGGGCCAGCAGATTAGCGAGTCCAATAACCTAAGATAGCAATCTAGATCAATCACAAGTAATCTAAAGTTTCTTATCAATACTACTCACAAATGACAAAGGGTTGAATCAATGGAATATTTAACTTTCCAAGCAAACATAGAGTGAGTCCACAAAGTGGTGCATTTAACTCCCTATGTAAACAAGGAATGAATCCATGCCCTCAATCACTCAATGAGATATTTGATATTGGAACCAAGAATTACTTAAGGTTTAAACACAAGCATTCACTTACACAAACTTGTATGAAAGCAAATCTATGTTCATTCATTTCCCATTAAGAGCATCAATTGAAATGTGTTCTATGAAAGCATGTAAACACTCAAGCCAAACACATGAGAGGTTAAATTTTAATCCCAAGATCCAAATGTTGTACAGTTGTAACAAAATACCTCAATTCCAATGCTTTGTTTTAAACATTTTCCATGAAAGCAAGAGCACCTTCAAATGAACAAGACAAGAAAACAAGCAAATAAGATATGCAATGTATATCCAACTTATGCAAATCCTAGGGTTAGATCTGAGAATCAATTATTAAGAGTAATGATAACCAGCAAATAATCCAAATGATAACTCATATCATGCAATGAACAATGAAAAATAAGTGCATACCCATCACAAAATTTTATTTTTTTTTGCATTTGACCTAGTCAACAAGATCTAATTTTTACCACATGAATTCGGACCCTAAATTCAAAATGCAGAAAAGAGACCTCTATTAAAAAATAGAGAGCTTTCCAAAAATGTAAAAATTTTAGAAAAATCTCTTCATTTGTGCCCTAGAGACCCATTTTACCAAAATAGACAAGTTTTTATAAATTGACCAAATGAGCTATGATATGATTTCTAAATTAAAAACATAGTGAATGAACCCCCTATATAATTCCAAGACCTTTCCAGAAATATAAAATTTTCCAAAAAATACAATGATTTGCGCTAAAAATTGATTTTTTATGAAAAACCAAGAAAAAATTATAAAAAATACAAATCACCTCCAAAAATTTTTAAAATGTTTTTGGAGCTTTTCTGATATGTTGCCAACTTGTAAAAAAAATTTCAGACCAAAATACCAAGCCGTTTGGGAGATATGATCAAATCTTTCAAATCTAGGGTTTTTCATCTCCAAACAAATCTGCACAAGGGTTAGCTCCAAAAATAATCCAAACCAGCATGTAAAAAGTGGGTTGCCCCATGGTGGGTGTCCAAAATGTGTGCTAAAATGTTGTCACACTTCTATGAATCCTTACATGTAAGAAAACTAAAAAATGAGCCCTCACAAATGGATCCATAGCTCTCTATGCATAGAGTTGCAAGATTTATAAAATTGCTTTCAGCTAGAGCTATAAACTCATCACCTTGCTAGTCAACCACACAATGAGAGATTCTAAATGAATGCAATACTATGAAAATCTATATGAGAATGCAAATTAATCTTATGAGAATGAAGATGCAATTAAGCTTTGAAAATGGAAATGAAAAAGTTACAAACCCTCTAATTAAACTATGTGAGATTAATCTAAAACATGAAAGGGAATGATACCATGATGATGCAACTATGATGCAAGCTAGGATGTGATGTAGATGCAAGATAAATGCCAATGATGCTCCAAATCTTCAAAACTTGATGCAAGAATATCTCCAAAAGCTTCAATGACTTAGAAAACCTGTAGCATAATAATTCAAGTATGTATGGTGTGTAAATGAGGAAGAGAGCTCTTCTTTTATAGGAAGTGAAAAATAATGGACCATGGAGATTAAGAGGCAGAAGACTTAATCAACGATGGAGAAAAAAAGAAGCTTGATCCTTGTGCACAAATATCCTCCAATAAGAAAATTAGAAGCATTTACTTTATGTCCATGTGAGACAAAAGGTACTTTTCTTTTAGTTTTTATTTTATTTTTCTTTATAAATAAGAATTAAATGCTTTATTTGTGCAACAAGGATAAGAAGAAAAGTGGAGATTTTTTATTTAAATAAAAGGGGAGGAAATTCTTTTTAATTAAATAAAGGCTTAGGATAAAGTGATTTTATTATTTAATTAAAAGAGATTTTTAATTAATTAAAAGAGATTTATTCTCTTAATTAAATAAGATTTTTATTTTTTATTTCTTTTTTATATTAAATAAGGCTCAAACCTTAGGAAATATTGAATTGATTATGATTTGATCAAGGAAATTGATATATTTAAAAAATGTTAATTTTTGAAAATATTGATTCAAGGATTTGATAAATTGCAGAAATGGGGCCCAAAGTCTAGGCGACCATTTTAGGGTGCATACAATAACTATCTGATAATAAGAGATCACGTGAACACTATGTTCACATAATCACTAAGAAAAAGAGAAAACCACCGGGGAACGTAGAGAATGTGCAACCACCATGCTCACCGGATCACCGAAAGGAAAGATAAACTACCAGGAAACCAAGTGAACTAGTGGCAAACAAGTAATCGCCAATTCATAGAATGAAAAGATATGACCGCCAGGCAACATGTGAACAAGCAACAAGCTAGGAAAGAAATACGCACATGCATATTAGAACCTTAAGTGACCTGATAAAGTAACATGAAATTATAACAAGGCTAGGGTTAAAACAAAGGGTTTTAAATGTAACGGCTAGTTTTTTAAAATTTTGCTAAGGGCTTTAGCCAAAGACATGAAAATTGATACAGAGACTAGGGGAAAGACAATGAAGCCATAAATTTTTTTGCATGTGTGAACACATTCCTCATTGGATAAATAATCTTACTACCTAAATCAGAAGTGGCTATCCTTAACCAATTATAGTAGTAAGTTTTAGGATCTTTAGCTTTAGGCCTTAGAAATAGGGGAACCTCTGACTCCAAATCCCTATACACCTTAGCTTGAGTGTCCCAACTTATTTCATTTTTTACCTGGGACATGAGGGCTCTGAGTTGAATATCCCCAACATAAAGCAAGGCATTCCAAACTTGGTCATTAGGGAGTGCTAGGTTATGGAAATAAAGCTCACATAACAGATTTTGAATGGCTACAAGAGAGTTATGGAATGCTTGAGAAAACTAGGTAGGCTCTTGTAATAAGAAAGACATGTCCTACATAATATAGGTCATTTGATAGTTTAACAACTATTCCTTTAGAAATAGAGCATAAATAGGTGATGGAGATCTACAACCCATTAGGTCAAGAATTAAAGATGTACTTTTGTCAAGCTTCTCACTTAATTATTCTATCTTTTCCTCCTGAACAAGTGTTTCTTGATAATGAAGGTCCACTACCCTATTTAGTTCTTTACGTTGTTGTTTCCACTACTCTCTCTTAGAATTTAATTGCTTAGACAATTAGAAGATAACAGACAAAAAAGAATTTGAACTAAATTGACCTGTTACTGTACTAGGGCTAGAATTGTTGATGTAGAAACAGATGACTTGCCATTATTAACATTTGTCCTCTTCCAAGGATCTGTCTAGATGAGCATAGCCCTCTCAATGTTAGAACATTATTGAGCCACTAAAGCTAATGTATCTAACCCTTCATTTAAAATTTGATCCACAACCTTATTGACTAGGTCTATGTCAATATCTAGGTTTTCTTCATAAGGATCCCTTTCTACTGTAGGAGACTCTGTTGTAGGAGAGAACATTATTTCATCTACTTCCCTCATGTAACTATCAGAATCATCACTTCCTGAATCATCTTCCTGAAATTTCCCAGAAGCTGGTCTTCTCCTTTGAAACACATAATCCTGCTCTTCCAAACTGGAATCATCTCCAATGATGATGACTTTTTCATTAGCTGGCTCATTAGGAACTTTCTTTATTTTATCATCAAGACATTCCTCAAACGTATCTTGTTCCATAATTTTAGTCCATTGTCCTTCCTGCTAAGAAGTTTCAGGCTATAATTCAGCTTCTTGCTGAATGTTTTCATCCTCTTCTTCCATCTGCCTAGAATCTTGTGTTACATTTGGCTCATTAACTGGAATCTCCTTAGTTTTTTTTGACCTCTTCCTAGCACTTCTCCTTAACGGAGTTTCCTCCTTCTTTTCTGGAGCTTTTCTTTTTCTAGTTGTGCACATGGCTATAGGAGATGCCTTAGCCTGCTAACTAGTACTAGGGTTAATTTTCTTTTTCCCACCCATTGGGGAAACTATTTCCACTACAGGAACAACCTCAACCTTTTCTATAGGAGTCTCCAATTCCTCTTCATGAGTTATTCTTGAAGTAGAAGAATTAGTGGAACTAGGGGATTTAGGGGTCCTAACCCTAGATTTCTTCTTGGAAGAACACTGTCCTATTTCAATAAAAAATTTCCAAACCCCTTTAGCAGTTTTAACCCTTTGTCCAACTCTATGCCCAATTGGTTCAAGGGTAGGCTCCTTAAACCTGTGTAGTAGAAATTCCTCCCATGAAATATCTGACTATTCTCTTAAGCCTTTTTCCACTACCATCTTGATCAGATAGTGGTGAGAGACAAAATTTTGCTGACCCTCTTGGACTAGAACGACTTGTTTTGACAGAATACCAAACATAAAACTAGGGACATTGATAGGCTCGTTATCATGCCTCAAGCAGCTTAGAAATTTAAAATGTACAGCATGCAGAAATGAATGTCTCCCTTCATAGGTGAAATACCTAATGATATAAACTGCACATTATTTAGATAGCTTAGGAAGAGATAACCAAAATGTACCTTGTTTTTAATTCACTTCAAGCGGCGGGTCCGTATGAAGAGTGAATTGAGCTCTGGAAGTAGTTGGGTCAAAGTTCTCTGCAAATTCCTCACCCTCAAGCGGTAATCCCATGACCTCTACCAAAATTGACTATGAAAATGGCACCTTCAGTTCTTTAACAATAGCCACTCCTTTCAAGGAGCTAAGAAACTGAAGTGCAACCTCATCATCCCAACTAGTCAATTTTTGGACATAATCCATCCAACCTCTTGCTTGGAAATACGGCCTACAAGTTTGATCTTCAAGAAAAACACCATGCATAGTAGGCTCTCTTCTGATGAGGTCACCACCCATTGTCTTGTTTTTGAGATACCTAGACAGAGTTGCAGGAAATAAAATAGACAACCAAAATTTCAAACAAGAAAGCTTGAAAAGGTAGATTGTAGGATGATTCAACTTTAAAAATTTCTAGCAAATTAGCTTGAGAAATGAGCTTATGAGTAATATAAATTCAAATTATCATGTTATCATTTCATAATTACTCATTAGTACTCTCCATAGAACTCGTACTCAAAATAACTTGCCACCTTAGTTTTATACATGCAAAAGATAACACACAACTCAATGATTTTCAAAAATGTCTAATCATGGTAGAAAAATACAAGTACGATAGGAGAAAAGAATAAATATAAATATTGCATGAACATAATGACAAAAAGAACTAATAAACTCCCCCCCCCCTAGCTTAAGATTTTGCAAGTGGGCCCTCACTTGCAGTAATGACAAGGCATATGCTAAAATAAAATGGAAAACAAATTAAAGTGGCATACCTTGACTTGTGTGTTAACTTGAAGTAATGGTGAGGTGGTAGTTGTTAATGAGCCATGAATGAAAGAAAAATATGAGGTGGATGGGTGGTAGACTTAGAAATGAAGTGAAAATTTATTATGGAGAAGTGACTTTCTTGAAGAAAGTGTTTATTATGGATGTGAAAAGACCATTTTAGAGTGAGAAAGGTAAATGAGCATAAAGCTCATTACGAGTGGCTACAGGAAGGGTTTTGCCAATGATGGAAGAGAATTGTTGTAGGAACTCATCCTTTCTCTGAGGTTTGTGATACAACTTCAATCTGTGACCATTAACCAGCAACTTGAAACATACCAAATCAACTGTGGAGAGCTGAACCATGCCATTTAGAAAGACTACAGTTATCTCATATGGGCCAAGCCATCTTGTTTGGAATTTCCTGAGTCATAGAGGAGTGCCTAATTTCCAACTAAGAACATTTTATCCTTGACAAACTTGTCATTCCATTGCTTGCATTGAGTTTGGATCAATTCTATGTTATGCAAGGCAGATTTCCTCCACTCATCAAGGCCATTTAAACTCAGGATCCTATCTTGTTGTGCTGTAGTGAGATCCATCCCAAGATCAAGAGCTGTCATAAGTGTCTTATGTTCAAATTCAATAGGCATGACTATAGAGTGACCATAGACAAGCTCAAATGGTTTGAAACTAGTGGTAGACTTCCATGTAGTTTAGTATGCCCAAAGTGCTTCAGGAAGTCGGATAGCCCAATCTTTCTTATGAATGGTAACTATTTTAGTGAGAATAGCTTCCAACTCTCGATTGGTAACTTCCACCTACCCATTAGCTTGGGGATGATAGGGTGAAGATTTACCATGCCTGATGTTATATTCCTCCATCAGAGCAGCAATTAAATTGGAAGTAAACTGAGGACCTTGATCAGATTGAATCTCTCTTGGCACTCCAAATATAGTGAAGATGAATTCATAAAGGAACTTGGCAATATTGTTATCCCTAGGGTGCTTCATAGACAGCCTCAACCCATTTTGTAACATAGTTAGTGCAAACAAGGATATAAGATTTACCTTGGGAAGAGGGCTCAATAGGACCAACAAAGTCAATCCCCCATTTGTCAAAGGGTGCAAAAACTACTTGTGGGTATAGGGGTATTTCATCAGTCTTTGTAGGGTGGCCCATGCATTGGCATTTATCACACTTTTTGGTGTACTGAGCAGCATCCTTGTGGAGACTAGGCCAATAATAACCTGTAGTCAAAATCTTCAATGTTGTTCTTTTTGCAGAAAAATGTCCACCATAAGGTTCATCATGACATGCCTTGAGGATATCATAGGTTTCATCCTCTCGAATGCATCTTCTAGTGACTTGGTCAGGACTAGTATAAAACATGAATCCAGAAATCCATGAATAATTAAAGCTCTTTTTAGTTAACAACCTTCTTTCTTTAGCAGAGAAATGAGTTGCCGTCTTACCAGTTGTGAGATAATTGGCAATATCAGCATACCAAGGATTGTGTGTAGTCAGCAAGAAAAGATGTTCATTGAGAAAACTATCATTAATGGCTGTAGGATCATCAGGGACATGCAACTGAGAAAGAAAATCAGCAACTACATTGGTTTTACCAGGTTTATCAATGATGATAATGTCAAATTCTTGCATAAGCAGCAACTAGCGAGCCAATCTACCAGAGATTGCACGTTTGTTCATAAGATATTTAATAGCAGAATGGTCGGTATGCACATAGATCTCATATCTAGTAATGTAGTGTCTGAATTTATTCAGGGCATAAATGACTGCAAGAAGTTCTTTTTCAGTAATAGTATAGTTAAACTTAGTGCCTTGCAAATTCTTACTGATAAAGTAAATTGCATGTTCAACAGAGTCCATCTTCTAGCCAAGCATAGCTCTAATAGCATAGTCTAAGGCATCAGTATGGATGTGAAAGGGTAAGCCCCAATTACGTCCTGTCAACACTAGTGTTGTAGTGAGAACTTCTTTAAGCTGCAGGAAAGATTTTGTACACACAGAATCCCAATAAAATTCAACATCCTTTTTGAGCAAGTTATACAGTGGTGTTGCAAGCTAACTAAAATCTTTGATAAACCTTTTATAATACCCTGCATGACCAAGAAAACTTCACACATCTTTTTGTTTTTCTGGAATAGGTAATGTGCTAATTACTTCAATCTTGGTAGGGTCCACTTGAATACCTTTTGAAGAAATGAAATATCCTAAGACAACCCCCTCTTCCATCATCATGAAGCACTTTTCACTATTAAGAGAAAGTTTATAATAATGACATCTCTAAAGAACTTTCTCCAAATTTGCCTTGGCCTCATCAAAAGTATGCCCATGTGTGGTAAAGTCATCCATGTAAATCTCCATGCAATTAGTAGAGATATCTAAGAATATACTAATTACAGCTTGCTGGAAGGTAGCAAGGGCATTACACAACCCAAAAGGTAGCACTGAATAGGCAAATGTACCCCATGGGTAGGTGAATGTTGTCTTCTCTTGATCCTCAGGGGCAATTTGTATATGATTATAACCATTGAATCCATCCAGAAAAGAGAAGTATGTCTTTCCAGCTAAGTTATCATGGACTTGATCTATGAGTGGCAATGGAAAGTGGTCTTTCTTAGTGGCTATGTTAAGCTCTCTATAATCAACACAAACTCTCCATTTTCCTCCTTTTCTAGGCACTATAACAAGAGGGGAGACCCACTAACTATCAGAAATGGGATAAATAAATCCAACATTTAGTAACTTCTGCAACTCATTCTTTACTATATCCCTTAGAACTAGGTTTGCCCTTCACTGAGGTTGGCGAACAGGTTTGAAATCAGGGCTGCTATAAATTTTGTGAGTGCAGAGCTTAGGGTCTAAACCTTTCATGTCAGTATAATCCCAAGAAAAGGTTGATTGATGTTATTTTAGAAGCTGCAGGACATCTATCTGCTGAGAGGGATTTAAGGTACTATTTACATTTAACTCCCACCCTGAGCTAACCTCTAGCTTACGGACCTTTTCTACCATGGATAGCTGAGCAATTGGGGAAGACTCCATTTCATGAGGTAGTAATGTATGAAGAAATTTGGAAGTTTCTGAATACTGTAGGGAATCAATAGGTGGTAACAAGGTGTCAAGGACATAGCCTTCTTGGGAACACACTTTGGGTTGCACCCCATACTCATTCAAAATGATGGAGGAAATTATTTCATTGTCCTCCCAGGAAGCTACAAAAGGGTCCTTGGATATCATCATTAACTGATGAATCGAATTAACCTAAGGTTTAGTATCATCCAAATCTGGCTAGATTATCTAGTCATCTTACAACAGAGGTTGAGCTAGGGAATACAGAGTCAAATTTTTAGTGTTAACTCCATTGGATATAGTCATTTTTCTTGACCGACAAGCTATATAGGCATCTACAGTAGCTAGCCAAGGCCTGCCTAGAATTATTGGATATCCTCCCATGTTAACTTTTGGAGAAAGGACAACAAAGTCAACCAAATATTCCCAAGAATTCAAGGTGACTATTACATCCTCTACCATCCCATAAGGTGTAATGGTAGAACTATCAGCAAGCTGAAGGATAGTTGGGGTTTCCCTAAGATCGATGATATGTAACTGAGACATTACTTCCTTGGTCATGACATTTATGGACACACCTAAGTCAACTAGAGCATTTTGGACTTGCATCCCTTGAATAGTGATTGTAAATATAGGGCTACCAGGATCAGAATACTTGGGAACTGTCAATTTTTTTCAACATTAGATCAGACAACTAGCCTAGGACATGGATGGTTTTAGGATCATTTTTCTTCCTCTGAGGCTACTTGATACAAGCTTCCTTGATGGCTTTAGTATAGGTAGGTACTTCCTTTATGGCATCTAGCAGGGGAATCTTTACTGTCATTTGCTTTAGTTGGGCAAGTAAATCCAACATTGCTTGATTTTCCACTAGCTTAACTTGTTCCTCCAACCTATGATGAAATGGGGGTGCCTATGTTGTAGTAGTAGTAGGAATAGAAGGTTGAATAGGTACTTCAATTGGTTCTATCCGAGGCATCCTCAACTTCAGTAATAATAGGCTGTTGAGGAGGAGGAAGAGTTGTGCCTAATCATAAATGGATATTATTCAAGGAAATTGCATAGCTCTACTATTGCGTTGTTGGTTTAGCATTGTTGAGATTTGGAGTAGGCTGAGCATGCAATTGAGTCTATTTAGGGGAAGTAGTATTGGCTATAGTAGGAGGCATCAAAGCCAGCTACTAAGGTGGTGGCATCAAAGCTGGCTGGTTGGATTGGTTCATCCAATTGTGTGGTCGTTGCCATCCCTACTGGGGTTGCTGCCAAGATTGCTGAGGTTGTGACCAACTCGATTGAGATTGTTGCCATCCTGGCTGATGTTGCTGCCAACCTTGCTGGGGTTGTTGCCAACCTTTCTAAGGTTGTTGCCAATTCTATTGATGCAGCTACCAGCTTTACTGAGGTTGTTGCCAACCTTGCTGAGGCTGTTGCCAACCTTGCTGAGGCTATTGCCAACTATTATACCCACTAAATCCACCATGTTGTTGATTTTTCCATGCATTAGTATTATTAAAATTTTGAAGAGGATCTTGGGGAATACCTAGTCTCTGAGCCCATGACCTTCGTTGGGCAATGTAGAGCACCTCTCTGTTCTCATCTATGGCTTTGAACTCGGTAGGCATTGGTTGGGACTCCAAGCTTGCAACAGACTTACAATGACAATTCTTTTTATTTTCCCTATAGTGTGGACAGTACTCTGCTAACATTGCATTAGCTTCATCCTTCTTTCTCCTTGCTTGCATTGTGTCCAATTGAGTGGCAACATCATTAATGATGTCCTACTTGAAATCTAATAAAATATTAGATAACTCCATTTTGGACACCCCTTGTACCATTAGACTTCTGAGGCAAGGCTCTCAAGCCTCTACCTTTCTTGACAATGGCTCTTGAATAGTTTAGACATATCTTCTTTATGTCATCCCATGTTTTCTATGTAATGTCTCCCCCTACCATAAGGTCAAGGGCTTCTATGCTCCCATCATTCACACCCCTAAAAAAAATGCTTTTGAGACTCTTCATTCAGCGTATGTTGTGTATTACACTACAAGCTGAACATAAACCTGGAGACATAATCTTTGAGGGTTTCATCTTCCTTCTGTGACATTTTAAATATGTCATCTCCCTTTAAGTCTCATCCTCAACAATAATCTTTATACTTCTCAAGAAACATGGCGCACATTGAATTCCAATCGCCTACAACATTCGCACCCAAACTCATAAACCACCATAGAGCAGCCTCCTTTAAGGTGGAAGGAAATAATTTGAGCTTATGGTCATTAGTTGTGTAATCATAGCTTCTATAGAGGACATCAAATTCAAAGAGGAATGTCTCTAGATCCTCTGTGATGATTCCATAGAATTTAGGAAGTGCGGTTGGAGTAATGTTCTTTAGATTTTGGTTCCCTTGCTGAGTAGGAATAGGAAAAGGGAAAGTAGGATGAGCCATTACATTATCTAAATATTTAGGGCAAGCAAAGAGGGCATTTAGATGTTAAGACTCCTCAGATGATGGCAGTGAAGGCAAGTGATCAAAAGCATCAGCAAACATGTTCTCAAATGGTTCTTCTTGATGTGGGATTTCTAATTGGGTTTCCTCAAACATTAGGTCTAGAACCTCAAATGGTTCTTCCTACTTAAGGTTAGGTTGGAATCACCCAAGATTGTCCCTATGCCTATGCATGCAAAATTATGCAGAATGAAAACTAACTTAATGACTTTTAGGGTCGAATAAATTGACACCATCCCCGGTAATGATGCCAAAATGACTGGTTAGAATAATATCCTACAAACCTAAGGATTGGACATCCTTTAACACTGATTCATTGCTAAAAATCATCATGTTTTATTCAGAACATTATGCTAGACTTCATTTAATTGTATCAATCCGAAGCGTGAACTTCAGATGATGGATGCAAAGTTTATGCTTTAGTTCTTTTCAATAGTCATCACTACTAAAGTGAAAGTTATTGCTACAGGAAATTTATACTTAGAAATAGAAACTATTGATTAACCTCATCTTCCAGGAAACAAACTTAACAATAAATAGGTAATGCTTGACAAGTAAACCTATGCTGCATGAAACAATCAATGGTTCTGCTACCAGTGGCTGCAGGAGCAAGAGTACTTAACAACTTTGAAGGAACTTAACTGAATCCTACTAAAACATGAATAGGGAATTCATCTCCCATGTGGGCCTCCACGGAGTATGAATGAATTATAACTTAGAGATTGAAATGAAGAACTGTCATATATTCATTCAACAAAACATAAGTACAATAGAATATCAAAGTATTTTTACTCTATATCTGGTTTACAATATGAAATTATCAAAATGACTAACTAACTTGGAATCAACACTTCCAACTTATTTAAAAGAAACTAGGAAAAATAGAACTCCTAAAAAACTAGATCCTTCATTACAGATCATAACAACTTCAATTATATGAATGACAACACCATTCATGCAAGAAGATAAGCCACTTTAATGCTGCAAGAATATAGGAATGGTGGCAACTAGATTGACTTGCACTGAATCAGCAACCACAAAGTGATGGAAGGAGTGGAGCTATGATTAAACATCTGAAATAGCTATCTGCCTTGAAAGACCCACTCATCCTTGAGTACACACTCCTTGCTGACTTATTCTCCCTACAAAAGGTTAACACAACAGAATCCAAAACACAAATCCAAGGCAGAGATTATAATAAGTTTCCCTATTTTAATGTAGCCTTGTCATACAACTACATGAGATCTACCCATTAAAGCTAGAGAAGAAAGATACCAGATTTTATCATGACATATATATAATATATATATATATATATATATATATATACATATATATATATATATATTATATATATATATATATATATATATATATATATATATTATATATAGTATATATATATATATTAGTACATATATATATATATATTTACTATATATATACATATAT